>CM076584.1:1373595279-1373839857 GCA_034641835.2 Pinus albicaulis
CAAATCTGAGATAGGTGAAGAAGGCAAGGAGCACGACATGTCTAGAGGGAAGTGTTTTCACTGTCATGAGCATGGAAATTATGCTACTAACTGTCCACAGAAGAAGAAAAAGAAGGCTTCAGGATCTGCAGCTAGTGAGGCTTTGGCCTTAGAATTTGAGCTTGAATTCTCATTGATCTCATGTGTTAGCCATCAATATTTTTTACATGTTAGTGATGACTATATCTTCAGCTGAGTTTTCTAGAAACTGATTTCCTTATGTCAATATGTCATAGTGGTAGAAACCCCTCAAGTAGAGAAATTTTGACCAGATGGGCAGAGGGAGTGCATGAAACTATACCTCCAGGTGTGAGGTGGGGCGATGTGCAAAATTACTCCCAAGAAGAAATTTGGGCAGGGTTCATTGATATGGTGTGTCTCATGGATCGAACCTGGATATGAGGAGCCCACAGTAAAACAGTAGCAGGATCAGTTAGATTGATGGAGGCAGATGTTAGGAGGACAAAAATTAGAGTGACATGTGTCAGATATTGGAGCACATATCAGAGTTGGCAGCAGTGCAGAGTGCATGGATGTAGATTTCAACAACACAGAGAATCCAATAGACATGTGCAGTAGGTACCAGTAGTCAGAATAATCTAATGACAGATGCATTATATTGATTCAGTTGTTTGGAGGCTATTCAGTTTCATAAGTGTTGCATGAAAAAGTTGCATGTGCGAGAAATACTAGAGAATTGTTGCATGCAAGAGTTTCATGTGCAAGAAACTCTAGATAAGTGTTGCATGCAAGAGTTGCATGTCGCATGTCGAATGCAAGGACATTCCTTTCTTGTTGAGAGGGAGTGTTGAAGTTTGCAACAAAAAACAATGAAATTGGTATCTAGAAACAACATGACAACACCTACACTAGTGTGGGACCACAAGTCATGCAGTGATGGGTACTAGTGATACATTAGTGTGAAATTCAATTTATTTAATAAATTGGATATGTGTCAAATTTAATTATCCCTTAATTAAATTGGACAATAAATTGTAATCTTATCTCATTATCACTTATAATAGTTAACTGAGTGTGATAAACTCAGTTAGGTCATGAATTTCGAGTTGAGGGTGGTTGGTGAGACATGTAGAGTAATTCTATTAGTTATAGAGTTCGAATTGTAGTTGGTGCATTAGTTTAATGCATGTGTAATCAGTTAACTCAGGTAGCTGAGTTAAAGCCAGATGTAACTGTTTGTTGCACTAGTGAGATATCAAGTGAACTAAATCTGATTTAATTCACATGCAGTGATCTTCCATGCAACTAATGATTTACTATTAATAGCTTCATGCATGTCAGTTCCAGTGGAGACCCAGTTGAGACAAAGGTTAAAGGGAGGTTAAATATCAGTTGTGAAATTAACAGGATACACAGATGCAGTTAAAACACCACAGGATGCCCATGATACTCTGTGCTATTGAGAAAGGCTGAAATTCCTAAAGAATAGGGATTTCATTCATCAGGAATTGCGTGAGCAAGGCGGGCTGAAGATAGGCTAAGAATTGGCTAAGTGTTGGCCCTATTTTGTCTAGATCAGTGTGAGATGATAGGTAGATTGCAGGAGACTCTTGTGAGAAGAGTGCATTATAATTGTTTCATGATTCCTTGTGGAATATACAATATATGATAGAGGGGTTTTGAGCAACAAGCTTTCCCTGGGAAATTATCTATGTTGTGGTTTGATTTGTTTCTTTCTGCACTTGTTGTGATTGGCGATTGTGTTTATTTTCCACAACTGATTTGTATATGGAATCAATATCTAGCTTTAGTACATTTATTTATCAGATTGAATCCATTGATATACATATGTTTGTATAATTTCTATTTCCTTAGTTGGCAAGCTATTTTTTTCTTTTTGTTGATCACATGCCTAAATTTGTTTTGAGAATCTCGAATGCTATGCTCAAATTTCCCGTGATGGGCCAAGCGACAAGTTGTGATTTCATCTTCCTAGGAGGAGCGGATTTTAGGTAGTTCCTTTTGAAATTCCCATAGACATGATAAAAATCACATTTAAAGGGTCACCATTCATAATCAAAATCTTGATGAAAAACCGCCATAAGGCTCGTTCATCGCTCTCTTGAACGAAATAATTTCGGCTTAATTTCTTCAAAATAATCCAAGACTGGTTCTACATAAACAAATAGAAAATAAATAAAGCTCCCACGAGAAGAGTAATCTATGATAATTAGAGAAAATAAGTTGGATACGAATGGAAAAGATCAAACCCTCGACTCAATATGAAGGATATAATGAGCTACTAAATTGGAAAGGATTAAGGTGTGATGAAGTTGATAATGGTCCTCTAGCCTTGATAGTATGCCATCTAGTACCTCGAGCAGAAGAGAACCTAAGATCTTAGGCAAGAAATCGTCACTTAGGGTTTGAAGATTGTTTAGATAACTCTATGAAAGAATCGTAAGACTGAAAGGTCACAAACTACTCTAGAAAACAATGAAAGGGACTGGAAGAAATACCAGACATAAGAAATGAGAAACCTGCAAAAGAAGAAGCTATAATATGAGAATTTGAACCCAAGAAAGAAGCGAAGCCTAAACCAAACTTACGGTATAGAGAAGAAATTCCTAGCCAATAAAAACTTACTTGCAAAGATTATCACAAGAGAATAACCCAATTATTGATGCAATAAGGAAGAAGGGAAACATAAAAGAGTTACAGAAAGAACTAACAATTGAACCCTCGTACCTAGAGTATCATAGAACTAAGACAGGGACCTCGGTCTTCTATTAAAGGAATAACAATAAACAAAATTCTAATAAAATGGGGCAGGAAAATTAAGCACTAACTATAATCAAGAGGATTTATTTTTTCTTTTAGTTTACCTGTAACTGGGAGGTTCTCAGCGAAATGAGCTGAGCACCAACACTATGGTGGAACATCATCTCTATAGTCACTAAGCCAGAAAACTAAAATTTATAATGGAAGGAGAATATTCATAGTCATGGAAGGATAGTATTCATAGTCACCTGCAATGAATGTGTGGTAGTCATAAAAAATTCATGTATTTTGAGCTAGGGTTTGAGTAAATGCGACATAGCTTGTCTTGATAGGCTAAACATGCTGAGCATGGAAAATGATATTCAAGAGTGCAGTCGGGTTAAGGGTAGTTACACAAAAATGAACCACAATCCACGCTGACCGTTGGATCAAATTCCATAAATCCAATGGTGGATATCTCAAGGTGTACCGTCGTTAGTGCGAGCCACGTACAAGCATTGTGTGCCTAACTCAAGTTGTGTGTCATTGCTATAACTTCAAGAAGATTTTCAAAATATAACCAAGGTTAAGAGGGAAAAGAAATAAAAAATCATACCCTTTCTCTCCCTTAATTTACTCATTAAATTTGTATGCTTTTTGTTTCCGACACAAATTCATAAATGGTCATCTAAAAATAAATACATAGTGTTGGGTGTAGGAATTGTGGTTAGGCAGACTCCTTCAACACTTAATTGTCAACCCGGGAGTTTCGTAAAAATTAGAGGCGAAGCACATCAAATTCTAGAAATGATATGAAATTTTCTAGCTCTATTCCTACTTCCTCAATTACAATCTTGCAGAATCGAAAAGAAAGATCACGCGACAAATAACACCAAAGAAATTTTAGTGTTTGAATATGAAATAAATTACTTTGCAAAGAAATAAATAAAATGAACTTTCAAACTTCTGCAAACACTCTTGATTGCTGGAATGAGTATCTAAGTTTATGTTCATTATATTTGTATGACAGATTTGATAATTGGACCCTTGAAGATGTCTGTCTTCTTTAAAGATCTTCCTTCCTGCACTAAACTGTCATTCTTATAGTTCAACAATATTCTTGCACCAGTGTTGGAATACAATTTATATGCTGGAATTATATTCTACATTTGTACTGAAGATTTAATATCCTCATGTAGGGTCTCTAAGTCTTGAGACTAGAGAATGTTTTTCCTGTATCAGGATATTGAAAACTGTATCAGAACAGATATTCCTGCACCAAGTTTCAAATTACTTTCAGAAAAGAATAAAGAGTGTGTTAAGTAAGAAAATAATTTACAAAGGTGAACCGAACTCTAAAATGGCTTCCACAAACAGAAATATGCTTCAACCAAACATAATCTCAAAACAAGAATTAACTTTGAAAGTCAAGGCACACTTTTCTTCAATCAAGGAACTCTTTCATACAGTTAAAGAAATCATTGAATTATGACGTCATGATTTGTTCTTGTAATAATTATTCACATAGACCAGATATACCTCTTTAATATTTTTAGTTCAGAAATGTTCACTTAATAATTTAATGTGAAGTTCAATCCTTTTCTTAAGAGTGTAGAGTGAAGGTACAGATATATGCGTTATAACAACGTTTGTTCTTTAATGATCAAAGAACATTTAATCCTTAAGTTTTAACTCTTAAAATTAAAAATACTTCTGTCTAGAAATGAATACTCATTTGCAGAAAAACATTAAGATATTTATGAAAGAAAATAAATAGAAAGACTTTACTCTAATGAACCAAAGGAATCTAATTGCAGAACTGGAAAATGCATTAGTATAGGAAAAGGAAAATGTGCTTGCACGATCCACGCAGAAATGAACTAAGCTTTGAAAAAAAAAATTACATAAGGTAAAATCAAACTTAGTTATGCATGCACACCATGGATCCGTCACACGATAACTTTAAATGAAATCGAACCTAAACTTTGTGAAAGAATTGAAATATCTACCTAATTCACGCTTTGCATTCAAACGAGATTAACACACCTTTGAAGAGAAAGAAAACGAGAGGGAGAACGAGCTGGATTGGCTGGGCCCTAGCCAAACATCTCGTTTCCCTATTTAAGAAACTTGGATACTCGACTTCAGCAACGCATCAACGCACCAGAAAATGTACATGGTGAAATTGCATCTAGCCTAAAACGAGGGATATACCAGAAAAATTACAATTACCAAAATCACAGTCTGAATTCTACATTATATACATCCCTTTAGGCTTGTGGTCGTAACAAAATTACAACAGCATTACAATCTAAGCCTTACGGCTGTAACAAAATACTAAACTAAGGATTCGGTCGACGACCTAATCTCTATCATCTTCCCAAAATATCTCCGCTCCAAGCCCAACTCTAGGTGACCGATTCTGAATGAGATATCCATGTTAGGGGGTGAGTTGTTATGGAAGTGCAGGAACTGCCAGCGGTGCAGGAATCCTACCCGCACTTGACCATACTAACGAAAGGATTAATATTTTTCTTACCAAATACTTTAGGAAAGAAAATATTAGTTGCAAATAATATTAAAGGTATAAAATCTATAAATTTTTTTAATTAATTCCATTTCAAACCTTAAATATGAAAATACAAAGCTAGTGTAGGAATAGACATTATTCTTGGAACAGTGCGAGAATGAGGAGGTTATGAGCTTAAAACAGAGGTCTTAGGTTGTGAATTTGAAATTGGAACAGTGCGAGAATGAGGAGGTTATGAGCTTAAAACAGAGGTCTTAGGTTGTGAATTTGAAATAGGAAAGGGGTTAAAAATAAGACAGTTTATCCTACCAACACATAGTAAGTGTATTATTTATATCATAGTTTCTGTATGTTTGAATACGAGTCACAGAGTTGGTGTGATATTTACACTGATTAAAAGCATTGTAATAAATTTACAGTTCTTGAGCGAAGCCCTAAGATTGTGTAGCACAGTTCTCATTGCACTAATGACATTGCCATTTTCATGCATTAATTCATCTTTGGAAACCTTTGATTTTTATGGAATTCAGTTGTTCTTTGGTTATTTTTCAAATTGAGTTTGTAAAAAATTATTTAAAAAAAAACCATGCTACACTAAATTCTAGTCACAAGAGTGAATTGTACAGTGCATAATTTATCTATAATATATGTCTTTATAAATATATATGATTTTTGTATATAATAATATTTGTACTTATTTTAAAGACATTCAAAGTGAGATTCTTCATTGTACATATTTACACTTTCGACACATTAATTTATCCATAATATATGTCTTTATAAATATATATGATTTTTGTATATAATAATATTTGTACTTATTTTAAAAACATTCAAAGTGAGATTCTTCATTGTGCATATCTACATCTTCCACACATCTCTGAAACCTGTTATTTTGTCGTGTTCTTTGAAACTATTCAACTATGACAAAGACTTGCTACTCTGCAACTTGTCTTATTAATATTTTGTTTCATAATAAACTAATATAGGTAAATGAAATCATTGGGTTAGCAATTATATTTTTAATTTACAACTATATAATTTCAAGTATGTAATTTGTAGGTAAATGAATTCATTGGGTTATCAATAATATTTTTAATTTACAACTATGTAATATCAAGTATGTAATTTGTTAATAATTTAGAGTAAACTTGCGGTCATTCCTCCTTTTATCTATATAAAACCAGTACACTGTCAACAACTCGATGAACATTGAGTTTATCTATTTGCTGCCACTAATCTTTTTTCCTATGATTATTAGCTATTTACATTAATCCACCTATAATTACCCCCACGACACAAAAATGATTGGACAAGCATGTTAAATAATTAATTCAAAACTGAGATATGAATATTGTTCTGTTAATGATACGAAAAAGGCGTGGGGATATTTGATGACATCTATCCTAACTAACAGAAGTTAAGTTTTAGTTCTTCTTTAACACTTGGAACTTGGAACTTTGCTAAACCAGAAAACTGATGCATGGCTACCTTATCCAATATCTCATGGACTTACCCACCGTAAGGCCACCTTCTGGGCAATTAGGGAATTGTTCACTTGTGATACACCTCACTTAGTATAATAAATCAGTAAAATCAATACAAGATATCATATACCTCTAATATGAATACTTGACGTAAAGATGCAATGAAAACAATTTTTATAATATCTTAGTTTTGGGATATATGATTGAAAATCAAAATCCTAATTATATTCGTTGTATTATGCATGCCCCTTATCTATTTTCTCAGCTAAGCATTGAAGTTAGTTATAAAATATTACTTATTATTGAGGAGTGTTAGGATGGGTCAAGGAGTTATTTGAGGAGAAGAGTTCATTATATAACTTAGTATGAGGGAATGTGTAATTTGTTTTGTGTTCAACATGAACTTGACATGTGTTTTTTTTAAAATAAAAATAAAACAATTTTTAAATTAAAAAATAATGTTGACTATTAAAATTATTTTTTAATTTAAAATTTTTTTAATTATTATTTTAAAAGGACTAATGTCAAATCCATATTGAATATGGAAGGAATTACACATCTCACTCATATTTATATTGAGATATGGAATGAATCCCTTGGCTCAATTAATATGTGACATTTAAAAAAATATTAATCGTAATTAAAAAATTCAATGTGCATTATAAATAAAATATTTCAATATAAACATTAAGTAATATTGAAATGCATTTAGAAATATAGTAATAAAAAAATCTTTAATATAGACAGTATAACCTATAAATAAATTAATAATAATAATATTCATAATAATAATGTCCATATATTATATAAAGTAATTGAAAAATTAAATTTATAGTGTTATAGCATTTAGGTATCATTATTTTACATTTTGACCTTTTTATGAAGGGTTCATTTTAAATGGAGAAAATATTTGTTAGAATTGTATGTTTAAGCTATTTTACTCCATGTATTCTAAATATTTTCAATAGGTTAAATCTATTTATGCATTAAAAAATACAATTTAAAAACAATGTATATATATACCATTTACATTATAAAAAAGTGTTTGTATCTCTAATTAATATATATATAAACCATTTGCATTATAAAAAGTGTTTGTATCTAAAATAGATCTATAATATTTGTTAAGTGAAGTAAAAAGTAGAGAAGAGAAATATAATATGACTTTCGAATTTATAAAATTAAATCAACTAATATCACATTAGAATTTATAAAATTAAATTAAAGATCAAATAATAAACTTTATCAGAAATTGTACCAATAGAGCATTATGGGTCCTAATATGAGAGTTTTCCTACTTGTAAACATGATCATTACAATATTATTAGAAAGTGATATCTTTTAACTTTTTTTTAATGGTTATTTATTGTATATTTAATAAAATTTTAAGAAAATAAGTTAGTAAATTATATATAAATAAATTAATAATAATAATAAAGTGAGTTATATAAATTTATAATCCAAATTGTATGTATTTAAATAAAAATTATATTATAACATTTTGTGAGGATTCCATCACAGTTGAACAATTTCATCCATTGTAATTATTCTTTTGGTAAATACAATTTTTTTTATTTTCAAATGAATAAATGGTTTTTATTTATAGAAACCATAGTAAATTATGTTTAATATTAGGATGTATTAATAATTGAATATTTCTACCAATACAAACTTTGATATGTATTTGCATTGAAACTCTTATAATATCTTTTCCAATGTTTATAATATCCTTTACCATGCTAGTTTATAATAAGTTTGAATGCTGGTTTATGTTTATGGTAAATTGTAACTATATGTAACGTGGTAAGGTTCTTTAAAAAAAATATTAACAATAATAGTAATAATGAAAATATGAAGAAAATAAGATGTAATATTGAACATTGTGTTGTATAAAGGTGAGCACTATAATATTTTTCTCACATACTTTTTATTAAATAAAGTGTTGATATGCATTTTGGTGGCACTTCTTTATTCTTTTTGGCTAAAGTCTTTTTTTTTTCCTTTTTCACTTATAAAATACTAGTATTATATCTTTATAATATAGTAGTGTGCCATGGTATTTTAACCAACCCATTCCAATAACTATATTGTAAGACCCTATAACTATCACACCGAATGATACTATGCAAACATTTAAATATATCTCACAATCTTTAACTAACTATCCTACATTTATATGTTTCATACCCGATACCATTTCTACTTGAATAAAGTCTTTATGTTCTAATGTTTCTCCTTTCAATCTAAATAATTCACTTATATGAGAAATAAATCTTTTAGTAGCTCATAATTTTATTAAAATTAAAAATATCTAGTTGTCAATCTTACCTGCAATATTCAACATTGTAGATTGATGTCCTGCACAGTGGTTATTTACCATTGAGATAATTCTATGGGATTTTCCTGAGTCTCCCATTGTGGCATGGATTTGTTCTTTTCTATGTTCCCTCTATGCCTTAGGATAATCATTCTGAATGTATGATCCACCACAAGTATAACACCCCCTATTAGGAGGTTGACTCATGCTATTAAGCTAAGTAAACATGGGTTTAGAAAATTGTTGTATAGATTATATCCACTATATAGGATGATACTATTGTAATGGAATGATATAAGGCAGTATTTATTTGCCTATTATTCATCTTTTATGTACTAATAATTGGTCCTCTCTACACATCTTTGTGAACTATAGTATTCCTAATAGTTTTCTAAGATGGTGCTATTCTTTAAACTCTGGAGCCTATATGATTTAATAACCTGTATTGTACACTATTCATTAACTCTTATTCTACTATTATACCCTTATAAAATGTGTCATGTGAAATACAAGGCATTAATATCCTCATTTTTTCTATAATATTTTAGCTCATCCCAAACATTAACTTGTTAACTCTCAATTTTTTTGCCTTTAGGCGTGGGGCACATATTATTAAGTCCATGAATATTTCCTCCTATTTGGGTGTAGATATGTTTCCTTTTCTGAAGACATTGAATTCATTCAATTTCCTTTCAATGGATTACTTATATAAACAAATTTATTGAAAAATTTCCTCAAATAGTTCCCAAGGTATCTCAAATATGCCCATTCCACTACATTAATGTGCTTCGCTTCAACTAGAAGAAACCCATATGTACCTTGAGGTTATATGTATAGTGCCTCAAGGTGATACACATGGCCATGTTCTCAAGCCAAGCCTCCATTTCCTGTCCATCAATAGATCCCCAGAATTCTAAAAACATAATATTTTCTAACCCTTTATGCTTGTGGTTACTAGTAGGATTTTAAGATCCTTCTACATTTTTAGATACCCTTCATTCCCATCTCTCCAATCTATTCGTCAGTGCATTATACATCCTCTCAAACAATTGCATCATGTTGATAACTTCTCACATAGACATGTATTCTAGTTCCTAAACATTTCCTTTTCCCCTAGGCATAGAACTTATGGGTGTATGTTATGGTGGAGGTGGCATACCTCATCCCCGCATAGCCTTATCCATACCTCTTCCTCCTCTTTAGTCCAAATTACATGTCATAAGAAATCAATTCAAATTTAAGTTAGTCAATATTTAACAATTAACACACTACAAAGGATGAAAACATAATGGTTCAACAGTTCTAATATGTTGAACTCACTCTGATACCATATGTAATGTCCATGGAGTTACCTCAAATACACCCATTTCTTTTAACATAATTAAATTAAGTATATTGGATTTAAATCTTGATTAATCATATCATGGATATCTAGAGAAGTCATTCAACCTTACACATTGCATTATGAATCAAGAAATTTTGAAATTATCTTTCCATATTTGTGATCAAGATGCGTTAGAGGAGTTTTATAGAACTTAGACTAGATATGTGAACCTATAAATTGCTATATGGTTCAAAGTCACCCAAATTAAATATGGATTCAATTTAAAAGTTTTCTTAAATTTAAAATAACTTATTGTGTTAAAAAAATTACCAAACAATTTTGACAAAAATTTGAAACTTTTGGTTTTGAAAACTAAATTCTGGTTCAACATAAAAATGTAATAGTGATATAAAAAACTGTTAATTTCCTTAATTATGGATAGTACGTGAGATTAGGTCCATTAAAATAATGAAAAATATACCAATAGTCCAATCCTTAATAAGTATTATTTGATGAATTAATACTCTCAAGTAAAACTAACATTTTTTAATTGTTACAAATCTATTGTTCAATTATCATACAATATTTAATTTCTCAGAATATAAATTGGGTATATGATTTAGAAATAAATAAATAAAATTATTATGTTGAAGCTTCTTGATTGCAAGATGAGAGTAAGGGTTTTTTGGGAAAAATATAAATTCAATATAATTGGTGTTTGACACAGGGTTTCACTCAATGAACCTCTGACATATCAGGTGTGCTCGTGACATACTAAATAATACCCCTAATTTGACTATATATTGGAAAATAGATCTCTAAAAATTACATTATTTAACCTCCTACCTATTCAAACCCAATACGCCTTCCCAATTAAAAAAAACCCTTACTTTCACTAGATATTGTAAGTATCCATTTTTTCATTAACATGTTTTATATCACTTTATATTTTTTCATCCATTTTTTATACCTGCCAATATAAAAACCCTTTACCCCTTATATATCCACCAATATATTATGTCATTTTTTCCTCAATATGTACTCCTAAAATAAATGCACGTTGTATGGTAATTCACCATCAGTGAAACTCCCATGGTGTTTCAATACCATGCCTTTACAATTATTTTGATACATCTAAAGATCTCAATATCTCAAGGAATAAAAAAAGATAGTTGGGATAATTACAAAAAAGTATAGGTGGTGTTAATATGACTCCCGACATACTTCCATCCTAAAACAATCCCATTTTTACACCATTTACAACATGTTGTGATGTTGAGACCATACAAAAACCCTATTCCATAATTGGTAGACTTGGAGTTGGCTTATAGTCCATTATTTTCCAGCATCATTTATCTTACATTGATTTTTAAGAATCCTTGCGCTCTCCATTAGATGAAATGTGTATGCATGATCAAATATTGTATCTATATCATCCTTACATATCACTTCACACCATACATGAAAAGTTAATGATGGAACTAGATAAATGAAGAGACTCACATTGAGATAACATCTCAAGATGGATAGCTAATAAAAAAAAATGCTAGTGATGCATATAATTTATGTTTAATTGAATTTCAATATACAAGGACTATTGCCTATTAATATAATAGATGAATTGATTACATAGTAAATGATTAAAATGTAACCATGTAAATTTATTGAATGACACTATTGGTTGAATTTATGCTTTGGTAAACCCTTAATTTTTGAAGAGATTAAAATTTGTTATCCTTGTGATGCATTTCCATGAAGGTACTTGTGATTTTATTCAACCAACTGATGCACAAAATGAAATGTTTTATTGCATGCAAAAATTTTCATAAAAGAGTGAAAGAGAATGAATGTTTATATAAAATAAAATTATCGAATACAATTTTTTTATTTTTAAATCTCTAAAAATAAAGGGGAAGAGAAATACTAAAGAAATTATTAAATGCAAATCAATTTAATTCAACTTGTTAAGTTTAAATAGTTTAGATACATTCAAGAAATAGTTTGGTGAAGAAAAAATATAATTTTTTATCATAATTTATAAGAATAAAACAGAGTAGAGGATAATCAAATTGTAATATTTTAGAAGGTTGCAATGATTCTACCACCATAGTTTCTATATAATCCAAGAATTATTTGACCTATACCAATATAAAAATACCTAACTCTTCTATGGGATGTTTGACATCAGTCCGCTTTCCAATCTTGAGGAAACTAGAGAAAATAACAAACTTGAATGACCATAACAAAAAATTAGAAGATTAAATAAATAAGCAATGGAATTTAAGAGACAAATTTTTTTATCCCACATCCTTTACTCAAGAAAATGCACATTATTACATTGGCATGTTAGAAATCATGTAGTTGATGTGTAATTTAGTAACCAAATATTTAACAAATCAACATTTCCTTTATCACTCACTGTAAAATTTGATGACGCATCAGAGAATGAAGCATGAATGAACAAGTAATATACCAAGGAGAAGAAAAAAATTGAAGCAGTAGCACTTATTGAGACAAGGTTCTCAGAGTATCCAGGAAGAGAAGTAGAAACTATTTGATGGAAACACTCACAATGGGTGATGAGAGAAGAAAGAAATCAAGAATGAGAGTAGCAAGTTGAACACACACATAAAGATCATAAATGACAATATGATGACACATGAACACTTGAAATAATTTAGTCCCTTAGTATAAAAGTTGCAGAACAATTATTTGGGTTGTGACCTCGAAGGTTAGAAATATATATATGGTAGTTTGGATGAGAAATGAGCTCCACCTTACGGTGTGTGTACGTGATAGATGAGCACATGATGATATGATGACCACTCCATAAAAATGACAGTGTAGTAAGAGATTTAAGAGGACCTTGTTATGTGAGTAGAAAAAAGGCACTAGAAAAACTCACTGACTACATGAGCACCTACCAGATTGAAGGTGAAGGCTATAGAGTAATAAGCCATAGCTTTGTTGATACAAGTTTTCTTGGTATAAGCTAGGAATTAAGGGTGGGGGAGATGTTGAAGGGCCTTTTAGGCCTATGTAATAGTTATAATACTTTAGTGTAAGTAAATTCATGTAATAAGTAGTAAATGTGGAAAGTAAACATAATTATTGATTAGTTGTTGTGGGTGAAACCTCTCCAACCATTTACCTAATGTATATATGCACGTGAAGACTTAATGCAAAGACAATTGGAATTCCTTCCCAATAGTTTTTCATGTGTGTATATGTGTATGTTATTGTTGGTATTCACGATGTAGTCCATTATTGTCAGCATGTTGAGGCTTTGCCTCTAATAGAATTTGTTTAGCTAAATCCACCAATAGGTCCTTAATTCAATTTTTAAAGAAAATGTTTTTTTTTTCAAATATGAAAAATTGGCATAAGAGGTTGTTGGATGCACTCTGGGTGAATAGAATTACTCCAAAGAAAAGTATAGGGTAGTCACCTAACATGTTGGTGTATGGAAATGATGACATACTTCCAATACATTTAGAATTGAACACTTTATCATTCACTATCAGGATAGATGATGAAGAAGATGTTAGCTCATTCTAAGAAAGTTATTATTTCAATTGGAAGAACAACTTATGGAAGCAATGATGAAATTTCAAAAATGAAACAATCACTAAAGATATATTTTGACCAAACTCCACCTTGAAGAATTTGCAAAAGTATCAATTGGTCTTGTTATAGAATAAATTGAAGGAAAATATATCCCTGCAAACAAAGTTTGAATCTCTTTGGCTTGGACCATATCAGATAGTGAAAGTTTGTAAATTTAATTCTTACCTTCTCAAATACATGAATGGTGTGTTATGATCTTACTCATAAATGGGAAGCATCTAAAACAATTCTTATTTTAAATTTATTATCCCTTCCTATATATTCTTCCTTTCCTCATATATGTATATTTTTTTCACATTAAGCCTACGTATATATATATATATATATATATATATATATTCCTCTTTTCATGATTCCATGCACCTAATGGATGAGACCTTATGGATTTTCAACAATC
Organism: Pinus albicaulis; assembly: GCA_034641835.2. NCBI lineage: Eukaryota > Viridiplantae > Streptophyta > Pinopsida > Pinales > Pinaceae > Pinus > Pinus albicaulis. The sequence goes on from CM076584.1 coordinate 1,373,609,722, forward strand.
CATGGGAGGTAGCTACCCCATAGTTGGAGCTAAATGGTGACAAATATTAATTTATAATCTATTTATAAGCCATTATACTCTATTGTATCCTTAAACCTATTTTTCTAACACTTACCCATTTTTACACTTACAATTTATCAAACAATTTTTTCCCCTTTTCTCTTGCATAATTTGAGCCCACATGAACTTTTATTTCTAAGTCATTTTTTTTAATGTTTGTGGTATCTACTCCCTATTTTAGTTCAAGTAATCCCACCCCTACATTTTTAATTCTATAATTTGCATCCACATTCACATAGCCTATAAATTACGTCATTCCTATACTTAGTCATTTCCCCTTACATACATGTCTTTGAATAACTTTTCTTTACTTTTTCTTATGCATGAATTTGTCCCATAAGACACCCTAAAATATGTTCATACTTATTCATTTCACTCATATGTGTGTAGAGTGCATTATGTAATAGCTTTCACTCCCACATGATCCCACACTTAGTCAATTTAGCATCTAGTTTCCTTTGCATGCGAATCATTAGAGAAATTGTGAGGTCTAAAATTGGGCCTCAAAATAAAAATGTACAACCAAAATAAAAATTATAAGAACCAATAGGATTCAAGATGATGATGTCAACCACGAGGAATTATTCACCATTTTGGAGTAAAAAAGTAAAAAGATTAAAAAATGAAAAAATACAAAAATTATTATTTCAACTCTTATTTTCAACTTATCTCCCTACGGTTTTACTCAAATTTTGAGTGGGAACAATTTTTGGATGCATAATTTAATTCCTAATCTAAGGATTACCCATGTTTCATAATTTTTATGGACCTTGTTACGTGAAAAATGAGAAATAAATGAAAAATGTGATTGCAATCACGTTTTTTCATGTTTTTTCTCATTTTTCATCTAGCAAGGTCCATCAAAATAATGCAATAGGGGCACTCCTTGGATGAAGAGTTAAATTCTGCATCCAACTAGTGCTCCCCCTTGAAATTTGAGTAAAATTGTAGGGAGATAAGTTGAAAATTCGAGTTAAAAAAGTAAAATTTCCTTTTTTTTCTCCCTCTAAAATTTAATGATGCAATCTAAAATTATTTTATTATTTCCGTTATTATTTTATAATATTCCTTAGGAGGCTCATTTTATACCTCAAAATTTCTCTAATGGTGGGAACCACTCCTCAACAATATCCCATTCTCTTGTCCCATACCCAACATCTCTCTTTCCTTATTTATTAATATTTTTCTCCTTTTGAGATGCACTAATCACTAAGTCCAGTGCATCCCTTGTACAACTAAAATGATTCATAGTATTAAATAAGGCACATTTCACATAAATAATTCACTATATTTCCAAATCAAGGAAATATTTGTCACTTATGAACTACTTCCTTTGCACAAATCCACACAAGAAGAATTATCAATATTCTTCATACATTAAAGCTCTCCAATTAGCTACTATTTGATTCATTCACCCATTTAGAAAGTGTTAGAAAGTACCAAATGGAAACAAAAAACATAGGATTATAATCCTTTTACGAAGACACCCTTAATACACTTGGGTGACATGATTGTGGCTTTCAATGGTCAGTGGCTTATAGAGGGTATTTAGGCCTTAACTTGGAATAAAGGGACACCAACGAAGCCTTGAATTTATCTATTTTGCATGATGGGTGCACGCAAAAAATATTTTATTTTTCTAAATTAGTTCCATGGTGAGATGAGAGATTTTTTGATGAGAAAAGGAATATATGGCTTGTCAACTCTTCGTAGAATCATACTCCTCTAACCCCTACTGTTTTCAACACAATGCTTTGAATTCCAAAACCCAACCAAGTTTTTAAAGTAGTATAATTTGATGCCTTATTGGTGAACTATAATGTAGAGAAGAACCTTCTAAAGAAGTTTCTAGAGAACCCAACTAGGGAGTTGGTTAAGGATAGCAAGATAGAGCTATGTGCACTAGCCAACACATACATATGATTTGTCTATTTTTTTCCCTAGACTTTTGGACAAGAATCAACAAAATTTATTCATAGGTATTTTCTATATTTATTAAATTATTGTGTGCATGAGGGAGTCATATTCGACTGGTTCCATGCATTTTCAACATAAATTTCTTATTAATTGGGATAATTCAAGTCATTTGAAATTTTTTTTACATGTGTCACAACATTCTAATTTTGAGCTCAACCATATTCAACTCTAGTATCCATCACTTTGGAGATAGAAGGTTTTGTTCCATTTTTATTTAATGTAGAATTGTTTTCTTTCAAAATGTATAATAATGCCTATTTATCCATTCATTTGAAAATTCTCATGTGAATCCCTAACCCTATTAGAAACAAATTTTTTTTCATCAGATAGAACATGAATTTCCATACATTCAATTATTTGGATTTGAAGGAAATAATTTGGTACTACTAATCTCTATGTACTACAAATTTTTTCTAGCATAATTATGTTGACAATACAAGTATTGGGATCAATTTTTAATTAAGAAAGAAAAAACAAATTTATATATTTTCTCATTTCACTAGGAAATTTCAAAGTTAAGAATATTTCTAGAATTAATGAATATGCTACTTATCTAGATCTGTTTAAATTAAATGATCTATAAGAGCTTAAAGGTTTTTATCCCTAGTCTTCTTTCTATTCTTACCTCAATTCCACTAGATATGTTACTGTGTTTCAAGCAAAGCAAGTTGAATATGTTGGATAAAATAGAATTTTTCTTGATACTCCACAATCATTTCATTAATATCCAAGTGCTTTGTACAACACTAATATACTTCACAGGAAATATGGATAGTCAGTTACAAATGCTCGTTCTATGCCCCAACCCTCATAAAATAACACCTCTACTTAAAAGGGTCAATCTCAAGAAAGATAACTCAATAAGAAGATTATTAATACTGCTGGAGAAGGTGGGAATATGAATCAATTAGGGTTCAACCTTGAAAGGTCTCATGTTATTGGGTTTAGTTAAAATATGAAGAGAAGAAACACCCATGGCACATGGCACAACCAAATGTGTAAATATACAAGTGATGGAAATTGATGATGTTGAAGAAAAACTAAAGGAACGAGACTGGGATGAAAGGAAAGTCCTATAAATTCATTTTGTTTATGAAGAATTGGTTCAACAAGAGCCAATCAATTTTGAAACTGAATCAGTGATATTGCATTATGACCTAATATAAGGTTTTGTAAAAATTTAATTAGAGAAAATAAATGTTGAAAATGATGAAGCTATAGGTAAAGTGAGTTTTGAAATTGATGAATAAAGGAAAAATACCTTAGAATTATTTGAATTACATCAAGCCACTAGATATGCATTGGTATAATAAATTTTGGATAAGGAAGTAGAAAATATATCATTTAAATAAATGATAAAGGGGTTGGAAATGGATTTATTATTGAAGCCATTGTTTGGTAAACCACTCTCCATTGTTAGGCCAATTTTAGATTTAGAGGACATACCAAAGATAAGTTGAAGGATTAAATCCACATTGAGTTTGTTGGTTAGAATATGGTAGTATGTAACTGACAATATCAATAAAATAATCGAAAAATTATTAGAGGTGTGTAAGGTGGCTATGGACATGGCCAACATATCTGTGAGAATTAAATCACTTATTGAATATATATAAAAGGATCTGAAAAATGATGATTTTTTTTATTTTATAAAGAAGCATTCAATATATTCATCATGAAAGTGTCAAGTATAATTTAAGGGCAAAGGAAAGAAAAAAATATTATCACAAGGAAGAATCAAACAACTAAAATCCTGCATGAAGGAAAAAATTAAAACACTTGATGAATTAATTGCTAAGTGTGATAATATCAAAACAAGGTGAAGTGAATTTTACTCTAAGTTGATCGAGGAGGCAAAAGAATTGGAGGGGCTCAGTATTGTCATGGAAATGATTCCATTAAAAAGGGATAAAATGCGAGAATGTGTTGATGTACTACAAGTCATTTCAGGAAATGAATTTAACCAACTTGTTGATTTCCCCTAGGAACAAATTGAGAAATGGTTAATTCATTCCGTTAGTAAGAATGAATACCAATTTGATGTAGTACACCAAGTTGGTTATGATTTGAAGGATATTGAATATTAGTTGTTTTAAGTGCAAGTGAAACATAAAGTTACCATGGCACCCTTACAAAATTTTGTTGAACGGTAGTCCAAATATAATTTGGAGAAGGTAAATACTTCACAATAATTAGTTGATAGTTCTGAGAGTTGTACTTCCTACAAATATCCAACACTTAAAAGAAGGAGATTCAAAATAGAAGAGGTCCTCTTCTTTTAGCATTGTAAATAATTTGTCTAGTTCTTTTTCTTCTCATCATTCTTCTCATTTAGAAATCATACAATATTTTAACTGTGGAGTTTTCCTAGAACTAAGGTCAATTTCTTATTAATTTTCCTTGTTCTCTTCTAGGTATTTAAATTTGTTCTATGGATCATGAGAGCCCAATCCTTATCCTTAAATTGATGAATTCCTTTACATTTCTTAGATATGATGGGATTTATTAAAACATTTGGATATTTTTTAATGTTCCTCGAAGAACTACTTGAGGGTCCATCTCTAGTGTGATATTTGGACTTTGATTTTTAAACATGATATTGGAAGGGTGTAGCTCTTTTCATCCCAATGAATTTGAATGAAAATATCTTTTAAAGTTCTTTACAAATGCATTCCATAAATTTTTCCTTTAGTCAATATACTTGATTCTTTATTTACAATTACACTCAAAAATTTATAAGTTCTAAGTTTTATTTAATGTTTATGTTCATATTTATCATATTCTATAAATATTTGAGGTATGTTCATATCTCGAGCTTTTTTCTTTTTCCCTGTTTTTTATGATTGTTTGTTAAAGAGGACTACCACCTATTAAAAAAAGAAGGGGAAAATATTATTCCCTCAAATGTTATCCTTGATATCTCTCCAATCCCAATGATCAACAAATAGCCACTAAGAATTTGTGGAGGTTAATTTCCAAAGATAGCTTATGGAGTTAGGTGATTTCCCAAAAGCATATAAACCTTGCAATAGGAGAAGAATGATTTGGAAGGAAAAATAAGTCATTTGTGTCTATATTGTGGAGGCTATTATATTTTCTTTTCCATTAATGAACAATTAGCTAGTTTGGCATTAAAGGGGATTTTAGCCTAAATGTGGTCTCCTAAGGAAAAACCAAGAAATTAATAAAAAATGTCATGTAGACAACTTAATAATATTACTTTAATTTTTTCTATTTTCACAAGATTTATTAGTATGATATTTAATAAAAATAAATTATATACTATTTCTAATTTGTTACTTTATCGAAATACCTCACTATATGACACTTTTATTAAGATAATTATTTATATATATTTTATACTTAAAATTTAATTTTCTATATTTATATTTTATATTTAACTGCCTATATATGTTTTATGTTTAACTACTTCTTTTGGTGTGTTTTTTAACAACATTGTCTATTGAGGCCACAATTTTGCCCGGAATATATTTTTTTGGCCAGAATATGGTAATTTGTCATTTATGGAATACATTTTTTTAACTATTTTATATTTAAAAAAATCTAACTATTTAACCATTTTATATTTAACTATATATTTTATATTTTTGGCTAGAATCTGGTAAGTTTTAATTTATGGAATACATTTTTATGCCTATTTAAGTATTTTAATGATATATTTTATATTGTTGGCCAAAATCTGGTAATTTGTCCTCTCTCGAATATATTTTTTAAATATTTAACTATTTTATATGTAATTATTTTTAATTATTTAGGTATTTTATATTTAAAATATTTTTTAACTATTTCAAAGTATAAATATATTTTACTTTTAAGTAGTTTACTATTTTATATTTTATATTGAACTACTTTTTGGTGTTTTTTTGGTGCATGGCTATTGATGTCAAATGGGCCCCCATTTTTAATTTATATTTTATCACTAGTATCAAGATTTACATTGCATTAATATTTTTTTGATATTCTAATTCATATGGGTAAGGTAGGTAAATAATATTAATAAATCATTTCAAGAATACCCAATTAATAATAAAATATTTCACCGATACCCAAATTAATAGTAAAATATTTCACGGATACCCAAATTAAACACATATTTTTTTAAGACATGTACATGTTTTTAAATTTAAAGGATTTTGATTGGTTTACATATTATGACTTAGAAATTATGTGAAAATTTCATGGGTACTTTTATGATATAATTTCCTCTAATGAATATTGATAATGAGAAAAAAGTGAATTGGAACCTCGACATAAATTCCATAGATGAAGTAATGCCAATAATTTATATAAATGTGAAGAAAAAGAGGATTCAAATAGTGAGGACTTGGTCGAAGCTGATGTTGAAGGTCCTCAATGTTTCCACTCAAATTTATATAATGAGAATGCATCAAAAATATCACTATCAACAATAACAAGAATAGTTTATCCTCCAAAGACTTTAAAATTAAAAAGGCACACATTTGCCAGAGTAACATAGTGGTCTTGATATTTACATGAAGAAAACATAATTTTGTTAACACAAATCTCTTAGAAAATTTGAATCTTTTCATATTCCTAATCGTCAATATGAAATTTATGGTAGTAAATGGGAAAAAATTTGAAGGCGTAGGAAAAAGCAATAAGTTAAATTACAAATTCAAGACTAAAATTTAGGATCACAGTTTTAAACTGTACCTCTAGGAATACTAAATGTAGTTCTAGATGTCTAACAACTATAAACATTGGGCACTTTCTTTTCCAACGATAAAAAGCACTATATAAAGTTTCAATGGTAAAGAGAAAAGTATAAGTTACATGGATTTCAACCTCAAAATAAAATTATATCTTCCCATCGAATGGTGAAGTTAATTCAAAAAGGCACATCTATATATATAGCACAATGTCAACAAATGAAAATATTGGCCCTAGAATTATTTAATGATGGACCACCCAAGATTGAGGAGTTAATTCATAAACACAAAAGAGTACTTCAATATTTTCCACAGGAGATGCCCCCTTAAAGAGAGAATGAGCACATCATCGAAGTCAGAGTAAGATTGAAACATGTTAACATCAAACCATATGAGTATCCCATCATAAAAAAATATAAATTTAAAGGATAGTCCAAGAAATACTAAAGTGTGGAATCATTACAAAAAGTAGTAATCCTGATGCAGGGGCATTAGACACTAGCCAGCAATGTAGGAGGTTTTGTCCACATGTTGTGGCTAGGAGGATAGTCCAAGAAATACTAAAGTGTGGAATCATTACAAAAAGTAGTAATCCTGATGCAGGGGCATTAGACACTAGCCAGCAATGTAGGAGGTTTTGTCCACATGTTGTGGCTAGGAGGGTTTGAAAACATTAGAATTGTAACTGCTAGGTGTCAATACCTCAGCTGACTGTTTCATTTAGATTAGTTAGAGCTTGGAGAAGTCGCATAGTTTAGTTCGATCCATTTGTCTTGTTTCAGTTAGTTGAATGATTGTAATTAGGCTTTTGATTTTCTAAACGGTCCTCACAGAGGAACCGAAGAGACACATTGTAATGTATATAAATTTTATCCCTCAGATGCATTGAAGGGAGGAAGAGAAGAGAGGAAGAGAGATATTTCTGCAATAAAATCTGTGTGTTAACAATTGCTTCCAGTTAAATAATTTCAGTGCTCATTGGCCATCGAATTGTCTCGAATCCTTATTTGTGAAGAAATTGTTTAATTGTGAGGCGATTGAACTCTGTGCATATATAATTACTGAGTTGAACTATTGTATAGATTCCGCATCCCTCTGTCTATTGTTTCTCTCAAAATTGTTCGGACAAACCCTGTTGAATTAATCCCACCCGCTTGCGAGGCCTGTGTAGAGAAACCATGGTTGTGAACTCTGTTTAAATGATAGTAGAATTCCTGTGTAATAACAAGATAATTTTTTTTTACTATTGGAATCCTGACCTGAGAGAGTGAATACCGAGGTTAGCGTAAACCGAATTAACATTGGTTCGTCACTATTCCAAAACCAGAAGTGGATTTGTGAAACCCGCCTGCCCATATCGCACCGCTTTTGTGGAGCAAGAGGTATTCTCCAATCAAGAGTGATTCCATAGAACAGTCGACACATGGCATTGGGCAAAGTTCCAAAACCACCTTTTCGCATTGCCATCGTGCATTAACGTTCCACCAAGGAGGCCACGCAATATTGTTGAGCGCCGTCGATCTGGAGGGGAGCCATCAGACAGTGGTCGTATGAGGAATATGTGCGAAGGTTAACTAAGGCACGATGCGTGAATTTGATTGGCCATTGATCATATATGTGGGCCCCGGAGCTGAAGGTCTATTTCAAAGCCATTTGTTTAAAAAGCGTTGGGTATTAATATAAGGTTCAGAGATATAAATTAAATTTCAAAGGTCGTTGATAATGTTATTTATCAAATTCCACGAATTTGATAAATAAAATTTCGAGAAAAGAAAGAAGGCCACGTGGAGGTAAACTAAGTTAATGCAAGGGAAATGTTGACAGAGCGACTACAGTAGACCAGCTCTCCTTAGAGGCGACTTTCAATTTTTTTTCCGTCATTTGTGGTATCAGAGCGTTTTCTGAGTTGTTTTTGCAGAGAATTAACATGGCAATCCGAGTTGGTAGAGGTGTTGGCAGAAGGAGACCTGCTGCCAACGCAGAGGTGTTGGAGATTTTGTAGAGGTTTGGGGCCAGAATGGATGCAGTGGAACGAAGACAGACTAGAGATCCTGAAGACATCAGTGAACCTGAATTAGAAGAAGTAGAAGAAAATGTTGAAATTCCTCCTGACATGAGGCTCCTCAGAACTGTTCTGGGGTCTACATTTAAGCCCAGGATTGAAGTATCAAATTTTGCAGGAGGATTGAATCCAGAGGAGCTGGTGGATTCGATAAATGAAATGAACAAGTTCTTCAACTATGAAGAAATAAGTGAAGATAAAAAGGTCAAGTTTGTAGTGAAAAAGCTGAAGGGACATGCTGCACTTTGGTGGGATGGAGTGCAGGCAGAGAGGAGAGTTGGCAAGCAACCTATCAAGAGCTGGACCAGAATGATGGCTAAATTAAAAGGTAAATTCTTGCCTAGTGATTATTAGCTGACATTGTTTAGGCAAATGCAGAACCTGAGACAGAGGTTGCTGACAGTAAAAGAATACACAGAGGAATTCTACAGAGTGAGCATAAAAGCTGGGCAATTTCAAGACACTCCAGAGAATACTGCCAGATATGTGAATGGTCTCAAGTTAGAGATCCAAGATGAGACTGGTCTTCTGTCTCCTAAGACAGTGGAAGAGGCCTACCAGATGGCCTTGAAAGCAGAGGAGAAACTCATGAGGAAATAGTCTACCAAGAAGAGAGGTACTTTCCGTGGAAAGGGAAGTCAGGGTGGTAGAGGAAAGCTTACTAAACCCAGGGATGGAGCTAATAGTAGCTCACCTCAGAATGCATCTACAGAGGATGATGCAAGGGGCAGAAGGGGTTCTTACAGAGGAAAAGGAAGAGGAGGTAGAGATAGAGGCAGAGGTAGAGAGTTGAGGTGCTATACATGTCAGCAAGTGGGACATAAGCACTATGAGTGTCCAAAGAATGTGGGTGCTGGTCCAAGAAATGTTGTTGTTGCCCAGGCTGGAGAAGAGGCAGAAATTGAAGAAGAAATTCTACCAGAGAGGGGAGAGTCCTTGGTGGTTAGCAAGGTCCTGTTGAAGAAAACCAAAGAGGCCACTAAGCCTGCACAAAGGAAGACTTTGTTTATGAGCATATGCAAATTCCAAGGGAAATGCTGCCAACTAGTCATTGATAGTGGCAGCATAGACAATCTGGTTTCCACTGAGGTAATAGAGAAGTTGAAGTTGAAGACAAGGGAGCATCTAACTCCCTACAGGGTGTCCTAGCTGCATAAAGGGCACCAGCTGGTTGTAAAAGAACAGTGTGAGATAGAGCTGCAAATGGGAAAATACAAAGATAAGGTCCTGTGTGATGTAATGCCCATGGATGTGTGTCATATACTACTGGGTAGACCTTGGTAGTTTGACAGAGCAGCAGTGCATGATGGCAAGAAGAACACTTACAAGTTCTTCAAGGATGGGGTACATCATACATTAATACCCATGGAGGAAGGAGAGCCATCCAACAGAGTGATTGATCCAAAGACCTTGTTGCTGAGTGGGAAGGAATATCTGTAGCAGATAGAAGAAGAAGAGGTAAGTTTTGATTTAGTTTGCAAACCTAAGGTAGTTCTTACTTCTACAAATATTTCTGATTTTCCAGTAGAAATCCAAGAGATGTTAGACAATTATTGTGACATTATTGTGGATGATTTACCTGATGAGCTGCCACCTGTGAGAAAGATCAACCATCAGATAGAATTTATCCCTAGTTCAAATCTGCCAAATAAGGTAGCCTACAGAATGACTCCCACAGAAAATGAGGAAATCAGGAGAAAAGTACAGGAGTTGGTGGACAAGGGGCTGATCAGAGAAATTCTGAGTCCATGTGCAGTACCAGCTATTACACAGTAATTTGTCACCGTCCCTACAATTCCCCATCCCGCACATTGGAGGGCCCATTATGTGACCTGTGAGCAATGTCATGCCTTGAAACCACTATCATTTCATTCCTCTAAATATGAGCTTCAATTGCCCTGAAGACATCTCCTTGCAAAAAACCATAAAAACATCCCTTTTTCATTGGCGTGGGCAGTCAGTTCATCACTCGCGCCAATGGGGAAAATCCTACAAAGAGGCCGCGCCAACTGGCGCTCTGTCCCAGAGTCACAGTCGCGCCAGCCAATTTAAGGATTTTTTTTTAAAATAAGATGGCGTAAGTTTCATTTTAACAGACTTAGAAACCATTGTCTATCTTGAGTTGGGAGGTTTGGCTCCGGGAGTTCCATGAAAGGGAAGTGGTTTGCCACCTCTCATGGAAGCTTCCTTGAAGATAGGGCCAATCCCACAATTATAAGGATCCCAACTCCCCTTCCTCCATCTATAAAAGCTAGCTCTTTGCCATTGCAAGCTAGTCTTGAAGTGCCTAAGCTTTGAATCTCCAAGTTCTCAAATTCCCAAGAGCCTTTATGCTGCAAGAGCCCTCATTTTTCCCTTAAGGCCAAACTCAAGCAAGGAGACTATCGTCGAGAGAATCTAAGAGAGGCTTGTCCCATCCCTGGCAGGCTTTGCGAGATGTGTACGACTGGAGACCCCTCCGAAGGAGACCTCAGCGTCAGAACATTGGTTGTACTCTCTTTCGATTGCTTATTAATGAATGACTACTGGTTATGGTTCCACTCTGTTTTTCACTTATGATAATGATGAGTTATATCCTTTCTGACTGATATATAGTTGTGTATTCTGGATTTTATGCTTGTATTCGTATTGTTTCTTGCATGTGCAGGTGTCCATTCACGGAGATCGTGGGGATCGTGATCTGCCGAGGCTGAGGAACGGGAACGCTGTCTCTTCTACGAATCATAGCATTGGACTCTAGGTAGGCCTCCATCGTTGGTCTGTTTATTCGCAATTAGGAACTTGCGCTGTAGCATTTGATGATTGTTGCTAGACCCGTTCTGGGCTAGTAGGGATCGCCTCTGTCTGCAGAGGGGATTTACCTCTTCAACAATTTGGCGACTCCGCTGGGGATCGTCTAGTTTTGATTGTCTCGTTTTGATTGTTTCGTGGTTTTCCTTGCTTGGTTGGCCTTCTGGGCTGGGTTCTTTTGTTGTTTTTTGCTTCTTGGTTTGCTTGGATATCATTGATCTGTTTCTGGAGTAGTAATTTTTTATTTTTGGCTGAGGAACTCGGCTGGCGCGCTTTTTAGCTCGACAATTGCGCCAATTGGCGCATGTTGCTTTTGTATTGCTCGCACCAATTGCTTTCTTGCGCCAGTTACAACCTCACAGTCGCGCCACTCTTGTGAGGCATTAGGGTTTGCTCAGTTTTGAGCTCTCTGGGTCTGATCAGTGTATTTATTTTTGGTTTTTCAGCTACCTGAGTGTGTTGGAGTCCTGTTTGACTGGGAATTTGCCTTTGTCCTTTGGTTGTTTGCTTTTCTCCATCGGTTTCACGTTTTAAGCCCCAGGGCATCTAGTGGCTTTGTGTATCGAGCCCTCCTTAGAAGTTTTGGTGTTTTGTTAGTCCAGTCAATTCTCTGATTGCTCCTCCTCATTCTCTTAATGGTTGTTCACCATTTCGTTGTGATTTTCGGGTGATTACTCTTCTCTTCATTCAAAATTCGTTTGGTCTTGCTTTGGACCTAGATTACATGGTCCATTGGAACCTTTGAGACTTTTTCTTGGTTTTGAGAGACTTTGGTCGATTTGAGATCTGATTGTTTGTGTCATTGAGTGAAATTTGTTTGTTTTTGCTCTCTTAATATCGTTTTTCAAATTGTTTCTCTTTTGTTTTCAGTTTGTTTAGTGCATCTAGCCATCAAACATTGAAAATTAAAAAAAAAAAAAATCTCTTCTGCTTTTGGTTGGTTAGTGAAAATTGAAATATTTTCGATTTTACTAGTAATTAGTGATTTGAATGAAAAGTTTTTGATTTCATTAGTTGCATTAGAGATATCATTGATTGTCTTCCGATCATTTTGTTTGTGTAAAAACTTTCAACTCTTCTGTAGCTAGTTTTCATCGAACGAAATGATGTACTGTGGCATGTAGCTTTGCATTTAGGAGTTTTGAGACCACACATTCATTAGGGCCTGAAAACTGAAACGTAATTGAAGATCAACCTTAAAATCTACTCAATTTACACTAAGGCAGCATTGAAATCTAATGAAACACATTTAAAGGTCTAGGCTAGAGATGTGTTCCGGCGTCTTTAAACCTAGTAGCTGTCATTCGCCTTTTGGCTTTAGACAGCGCTAGTACAGACTTGTGCTCCTCGTACCGTCGTGTATATAAAGGGAGACCCCTCTAGGTTTCAATCCTTTATCCATAGGAAGCCGAGTTTGCCGCCCTATACCCATGATACACTGGACACAGCATTTGGAGAGATTGCCTACACGTACGGAAAGTCCTTGGTCGATTTCTCTTTCATTATTGAAACCAAGGTGTATATTGTAGTTCACGGTTATTTGGTACACCCTTTTGCCTAGTATTCCTGAGCAGTCATTTGATCTTTTCTGACTCCCTAAATTTGAAAAGATTGCCAAGCGCTTGTCCTTTCACGCTTGTGTCAAATCTGAAAGAGATAGAGTCACTTTTTTTATCGTTTCTCAACTCTTAAAACAAGAAACAGTGAAGTTTCTTATTTTCAATGTGGTAAAAATTAATCACCCACGATTACACACCTTGTTAGACTTTGCTTGTTGACCGTTTGATCGTGTGTCTTGACTCTTTTTCGGCCCATGTGTGGTTTTGAGTCTTGATGGAAACTTTTTCGGATTTTACCAACCAAGGAATCCCCTTAGAAGGGAATCCTGGTCATTTTCCTCCTTTTGGGAATGTTGGTGCTCCTTACATGGCAATGTTGTCTCTTCCTGGGTTAACTGTTGGGTTACCTGTTTGGTTGTTTTCAACCTCTGTGGTCCTAAATATCTCCGCTACTGTTCAATCAGTTCCTCCACCTGAACAACATCATATTGATTCCAAGATGGACCTCTCCCCTCCTTCGCCTGTTTCTGCGTCCTCCTCTTCTACTTCGCCTGGCGAAAGCCTGGATTCGAGTAACTAGGTGGTTAAGAAGAAGAAGAATAAGACAAAGAAGAAGAAGAAGTCTGATAAGCGAGAGGCTAAAAGTGCAGCCACTGTTTCTGAAATATCTTCTCGTGATATCCCTTCCAACCCTCCGCGGAAAGTCAAGTTCCCCTGCATGTTGTGCACGGGAGACCATCTTCTTCGAGACTACCCTGGCATCCCCAAGGTGCTCGAAGCATGGTCTGATGGCCGTCCACCGTTTCCTTTGGCTTCTGGGAGTCAGGTTGGGGGCACGTCTTCAACTGGTGCTGACAAGGCTCCTAAGAAGCAGGGTAAGATCACCAATCCCTGTAAGTTGTGTGAAGGGCATCATGCCATTCACCTTTGTCCTTATATGGATGAAGCCAAGTGAGTATTGGACAACCCGGCTGTTTCCACACCATGCCTCCCAGCTGGTTATAAACAGCTCTCTTCGAGTCTTCCACCTACTAATGATATGATTGGTCAAAAATCATCTTTGGTCGATCCCACTCCCTCAGAAATTCAGATTCAAGAATCCATCCCTGACCAACCATTGGTTGTGGGATCGGTTGAGCTGGCCCCGTCTACGGTGCACCAGGTCTTTTCCATCGAGAGTGGATCCCTCATCCCTCATGTTCTTCTGGTTTCTTCAGATTCCTCAGACTTGGAGAAAGATTCTCCTGTCCCCGTACCTCAAGGAGCTGCTCCTCTGCCTCCCACCATGGAGGCTCTGGAGGATACCCCTCCCGCCTTCGAGATGGAGGTTATGGAGAATGCTTCTTCTTTTGTAACACCAGGGGAAGACCTTCTCGGTTCGATGGCAGCCCCTCTGAGTAGTCTGGTCGCCTCCTTTGATTGGAGTCGATTTGCAGGATTCCGCCTTCCGTCTTACGTGCCTTTCGAGATCACAGTACAGGCTCTTGGTCTGGTCGTACCCAGCACCATTATAGACGAAGGCACCTCTGTTAGTATTCTATCCTCTACTACCTGGCAAGCTTTTGGTTCATCGCCGCTTGCACCTATTACACAGAATCTGTTGACTTTTAATCGAAGGATGAGTCAACCATTAGGGATCCTTCCAAGGTTACCTATTACTTTGGGAGGTAAAACCATCCATATGGATGTGATGGTTGTTCCAGGCCCCTTGGATTTAAATCTGCTCCTGGGGCGCGATTACACCTATGCCGTGGGAGCGCTTGTCTCCTCCCTTTTTCGTGTGGCCTGTTTTCCGCATGAAGGACGAATCATGACCATTGATCAGCTTTCGTTCTTTGGTCCTAATGTGGAAACTGGTTCGCCATCACCCCCTCCTGGTTTTATCCACCCGTTATATCTACCTCATCGCAGGTCAACTATGTGGCTACCTACCCCGTGCCTGTGCTCAGTGATGATGTCGTTGTGCATAATGTGCTGGGGGCATTAGGTCCTGACTTCCAGGATGTTTTCCTTCCACCGGGAGTGGAACTCTTGGAAGCAACGCCTTCTTGTTCATTTCGATGAAGGTCGGTTAGAGCACGGTTTCCTCCCTGTGTCAAGCTCTTTAAAAAATGAAACCAGGTTCTCGGAGCATAGTTCCTCCACTTGTGTCGAGCTCCTAAAAACAATGAAACAAGTTGTTCGAGGATAGTTCTTTTAAGTGTGTCAACCTCGTTAAAATAATGAAACACGAGCATGTTCAATTCGAATTTTTGTTTTGAACCTTCACTCCATTTTCAATGGAATGAAGCTTGGGGGGCATGCACCTCGAATTGAGACACCATGCTGGGGGGCATGCCCATCTTCCTCATTTCAAGCATAGTTTGCATATGTGTGTGTTCATTTGTGCTTTTAAGCTTGCATAAAAATGAAATGTGTGAGTAGATACATTGTGTGAATACATTTCGCATTGGGTCGTTTTTCATGTAACTGATACATTAGATTACATTTTTATTAGACATTTGCATGACATATAGAAAACATCATCACATGTAAAAGATCCATCCAAAATAGTCATATGTATATATATATATATATATATATATATATATATATATATATATATATGTGTCGAAACGTTTGCACAGTGTGCATCACATAAGATCAAAAAATATACATGTTCGTCTTATTACATCCAGAGACGACACATCTCTCAAAAATATGCATGAAATAAAACCCTAAGAGGCTAGTCTGCGTAGTGCTCATGATAACAAGTCACTGCACACACTAGGCATCTCAGTAGACGGTGGAGGCGACTAGGCACTCCCACTATATGTCTCTGATATGCTAACGGTACATCTGCTAGCCGGGCATAGTCCGGGATCCCTCGGGCGATACCCTCGAGATTCTAGACCAACTCCTCCCCTCCTGTACCCTCCGCCTAAGGATCAGGTGCGAGAAGAGTCCTCCGCGCGATTGGAGACATACCGGCTGGTCTCTCTGGGCCCACATCTGCATACATATAAATGTGTTAGGACGAACGTGTATTAACAAAAAAAAAATCATAAAACGAAAAAATCAAAAAATGAGGTCATACCCAACTCCTTGTCCTAATCATCTCCTTCTGGCAGTGGGAGATCTGGGTCTCCGGTGAAATCGGTTCCTGCATATGGCCAGTCCTCCACTACGATCAACTGGCACCGCAACCACCCAAAAAACTCCGGCCTCCACGACATCTTTTGGCCTCCTCCAGCTCTGGGCATTAGTGTTGCCCAGTGAGGCATTCTTGGCTCTCCTGGAATCGGCTCAGCTACGATGGCCCCTTGGCCTTGAAAGATTGGTAATCATTCCAAAATAAATGATACCAGGATGGAACCGTAGCCAAATTGTTTCAGTTTGGCTTGCTTGCATTTCGTAAGCTGTCTCTTCATGTTTATTGTTATTGTTGTAGCCCAGTCAAACAAAAGTGGAGTCATGCGCTCTGAGGCCAGCAGGAGTTGGGCCTTCGTGGCCTCATGCGGTGCCTGCGACCCTGCAGCCCACGTGATGGTATGTAGAACTACCCTCAGGGCCAGATCGGGGATGGTATGGATATCCACCTTTTTACTCCCTGATCCCATTTGTGCCCTTGGGCACACTCGTACCATCACTTCTTCCATCTTCTTGCTGGATGGTCTGTTCCCAGTCAAGATGGGCACCGGACCTCTGCGAGATAGTCCGATTATAAAGTACACATCAGAAACCTCCAACTCCAACACCTGGTCTCGTAACTTGAAAACTTGTTCCTGTTCATCCCATATACTGATCAGATACTGGAGGAGCTTGGGCTGGGCTCGTAAACAGGGTGTTAGGAAGAAATTTTTTAACCTGCAGTTTCTGAGGACATTCATGCAAGCCTCATTTTCTATGGCCTCTTCATCCTCTTCCCCATTCTCTCTTTATTTCCACTCAATCACCATTTTTCTTGATTTCCTACATTCACATGGTCACAAACCCTTAATTAGGTCTCTGTTGGGCTTCAAATTCCATTCAAATTGATTAAAATTTCAAATTTTTAGGCGGAAATTTGGGTTCGGCCGCTGGCACGGCTGTTTTGTGAACAGTCACACCAGATTGCGCGAGCCCTTTGCATATAAAATCCCATTGGTGCGGGTCCGTGCCCGATACCCGCGCCAATGAGCGAGCCCTAAAAATTTTAAAAAGTTGCTACAAAAGTCTGATGCATGAGGGAAAACTATTAAAATGGATTGAAATGAAGTACAGGGAAGCGCCTCTTACCTGTAAAAGACAAGAATATGAATGGTAAACCAGATCTGTCGCAATCACTGTCAGAATTTTGCACACCAAATGGACCACTACTGCTTTTCACCAAGGTAAATAGTAAAAGTAATTTTGTTTTTTACCATTTTGACATATTTATAAATTTTCGATCCAAATTAAGTTTTAAAAGTTATTTTTCTCAAATATTTTAATATATTATGTCGAAAATGGGTTTTACGCTTGCTTGGTATGTGCAGCAACAGGTTTTACGCGACTTGCACGGTGAAACGAATTGTATTTTATACTTTTTCGGACTCGGTAAATACACGAAAAAGTCACTTTGGAGTCATCTTTCAGCTCTTTTCTGACTCTCTAAACATGAAAATATTGCCGAGGCCCTTGTCATTTCGATCTCGTTAAAATGGACATGAATCAACATCTACCCAGTATACGTTTACCCCTTTTTCGGGCTGGGATATATTGATTACGAAAAAGGAATACCCTAGCCTATCGCGACTAGGAGGTTTCCTCGGATATTGTTTTCTACCTTTTCGGGTCTGAGGAACTATTTACGAAAAGGGACCTCTAGAGTTCACTTTTCAGTTGTCTTTCAAAACTCTCTAAACATGAAAATATGCTGAGTTCTTCCTTTGTCAGACTCGTTAAACCCTGATGACATTGGATTCAGTCGAAATGACGTTCTCCGAGTTCCTCCTTCCTAGGGCTCGTTAAATGTACTAGGATGGATTCGCCCGAAGGGCAGACTTATATTACAAGCATATGCTATCCCCTTCAAGCTTGTTATCAAAAATAATTTGGGTTCTCACCAGAAATGGTGGGGGAAAATGGAACCATCATCATTGTCATGTCGGCAGTATGTTGCTCTTGAACATGGCACTTGTCTGCATTCGTGTAGGATTGGGGACATCTCATCTCATTTTTTCACTTGCTTCCGTGGGTTTGGGTAATCCTTTTTGACCTCTCCTCTGCTCATTGCCTCATCGCCATGACCTCTGATCCGTTGATTTCAAATACTTCCAAAACCACTATTTGTGCCGTTATATGTTCAAGAGAAGTTGACCTCTGCAAATATCAACCTTCCTCTGATTCTCATATGGTCTTGATTCAGAACAAAAACATCATGTTCCTATATCTCGTGTCGATGATGTGGGAAACATTATGGCCCACCTTCAATCAAGGTCACTTCCTGTCGACTCCAGCTCATTATCCAGGAAGCTGATCTAGAGACTCCCTTATGGTACCTTGGAGCCTGCATGCCTCAATGGCAGGTTCGTCGCATTCGACACGAGGTTTTCATCATTGGCCTCCGATCGAGTGATTCTACGGGTGTTTGACGCCAGCTCATTGATTCACATGCCGTAGATTGTACCTGTAGTACCTTGAGGGCCATCGTCATTATTGGTGGTTCCTCTCGCGTCTGTTAACAGTTCTCATCATTGGCTGGTAATCAGGCGATGTTCTTGCATGTTCAACTTCAACTCACATATTCACATGCTTGAACTTGTACTTTGTTTGGGTCGAGATGGAGTGCAAGACCCTGGATTGTGTCTGTTGTAATCCAGGCTGCGATTTTGTGGATTATTATTTACATGACTAACTAACTAGATGGCTGCGACCATACCTGAGTCTATTTATCGATCCTCACTGGATGGCTGCGACCATACCTTAGATCTGGATTATTGTATACTCTGTTTTGGGTGGCTGCATCCATACCACATATACATCATGTACTTTAGATATCAGTTGTATTTCTCCACGCAGGTTTTCTGACGGCGGAGCTTCAGTTGGACACGTTCTCGTAAAGAATTTCACCCCCCTCTCTCTCTCGAGCCTCATGCTTTAGGGGGCATCTGTTACACAGTAATTTGTCACTGTCCCTACCATTCCCCATCCCGCACATTGGAGGGCCCATTATGTGACCTGTGAGCAATGTCATGTCTTGAAACTACTATCATTGCATTCCTCTAAATATGAGCTTCAATTGCCCTGAAGACATCTCCTTGCAAAAAACCATAAAACATCCCTTTTTCATTGGCGCGGGTAGCCAGTTCATCACTCGCGCCAATGGGGAAAATCCTACAAAGAGGCCGCGCCAACTGGCGCTCTGTCCCAGAGTCGCAGTCGTGCCAGCCAATTTAAGGAGTGTTTTTTAAAATAAGATGGCGGAAGTTTCGTTTTAACAGACTCAGAAACCATTGTCTATCTTGAGTTGGGAGGTTTGGCTCCGGGAGTTCCATGAAAGGGAAGTGGTTTGCCACCTCTCATGGAAGCTTCCTTGAAGATAGGGCCAATCCCACAATTATAGGGATCCCAACTCCCCTTCATCCATATATAAAAGCTATCTCTTTGCCATTGCAAGCTAGTCTTGAAGTGCCTAAGCTTTGAATCTCCAAGTTCTCAAATTCCCAAGAGTCTTTATGCTGCAAGAGCCCTCATTTTTCCCTTAAGGCCAAACTCGAGCAAGGAGACTATCATCGAGAGACTCTAAGAGAGGCTTGTCCCATCCCTGGCAGGCTTTACGAGACGTGTACGACTGGAGACCCCTCCGAAGGAGACCTCAGTGTCAGAACATTGGTTGACCTCTCTTTCGATTGCTTATTAATGAATGACTACTGGTTATGGTTCCACTCTATTTTTCACTTATGATAATGATGGGTTATATCCTTTCTGACTGATATATAGTTGCGTATTCTAGATTTTATGCTTGTATTCATGTTGTTTCTTGCATGTGCAGGTGTCCATTCGCGGAGATCGTGGGGATCGTGATCTGCGGAGGCTGAGGAACGAGAACGTTGTCTCTTCTACGAATCATAGCACTGGACTCCAGGTAGGCTTCCATCGTTGGTCTGTTTATTCGCAATTAGGAACTTGCGTTGTAGCATTTGATGATTGTTGCTAGACCCGTTCTGGGCTAGTAGGGATTGCCTCTGTCCGCAGAGGGGATTTACCTCCTCAACACCAGCAGTATTGAGCCCAAAGAAAGATGGAGGCTAGAGGATGTGTACTGATTCCAGAGAAATCAATAAGATCACAATCAGGTACAGATTCCCTTTGCCTAGAGTTGAGGATTTAATGGACTGTTTGAGTGGTGCTAAATATTTTTCAAAGGTAGGTTTGAAAAGTGGATATCATCAGATCAGAATAAGAGAGGGTGATGAGTGGAAAACTTCCTTTAAAACAAATGAAGGACTATATGAATGGATGGTAATGCCTTTTGGGTTGTCAAATGCACCTAGTAGTTTTATGAGACTTATGAATGAAGGGTTGAAGGAATTCATTGGTAAATTTGTGATAGTGTATCGGGATGATATATTAGTTTTCAGCAGAACTAAAGAAGAACATTTAAGGCATCTTAATCATGTCTTGAAGAAGTTGCACCAAGAAAAACTGCTGATAAACTTAAAGAAATGCTCATTCATGAAGGACGAGTTGGTGTATTTGGGTTTTTTTGTTTCTGCAGAAGGATTGAAGATGGACCCAGAAAAGGTTAAGGAAATTGTGGAGTGGCGTTCACCCAGGAATGTTTTTGAGGTAAGAAGTTTCCATGGACTTGCTAGTTTTTACAGAAAGTTTATAAGAAACTTCAGTAAGATTAATGCACCCATCATTGAGATAATAAAGAAGAGAAAATAGCCATTTAAGTGGACTGCTGAAGCAGAAAGAAACTTTAAAATTTTGAATCAAAAGATAACTGAGAAGCCTATTTTGATTCTGCCTGATTTTACTAAACCATTTCAAGTAAAGTGCGATGCCAATGGAGAGGCCATTGGAGCTATGTTGAGTCAGGATGATAGGCCTGTAGCTTATTTTAGTGAAAAGCTGAATGACACTAGAAGGAAGTATTCCTATTATGAGAAGGAATTCTATGCAATTTTGCAGGCACTGAAAAAGTGGAGACATTATTTGATGTCCAGGGAATTTGTATTATATTCTGACAATCATGCTTTGCAGTATATTGTACAGTAGCCCAAGTTGAAGCATAAGCATGCCAAATGGGTTGAGTATCTCCAAGGTTTTAATTTTGTTTTGAAACACATAAGTGGCCAAGCAAACAAAGTAGTTGATGCTTTGAGTAGGAGGCACATGCTTGTTTAGGAAACTAATTTTGAAGTTGTAGGGTTTGATTTTCTCAAAGAATTGTATAAAACAGATCCAGATTTTAAAGAAGAATTTGAGGCATGTTGTAATCCTGTTCTAGCAGATAGAAGCCAGTGGCTGGATTATTTCTTGTAGGAGGACTTACTATTCATAAGAAACCAATTGTGTGTACCAAAATGTTCCATGAGAGAAAACTTGATTAAGGAGAAGCATAGTGGTGGACTTGCTGGACACTTTGGTACTGATAAAACTTATGAACAGCTGAGTCACTTCTATTATTGGCCCCAGATGAGAGCAGAAGTGGAAAATTTTGTGAAGAATTGAAAATCTATCAATATGCTTGATCCAGGTGGATTAATCGGGTATAGGTGCAAGTGGCCTGAGTAAAAGGCTCAAAAATCAAAGTGTTCAAAATATTCTCAAACTAGGTTCATGTTGTATATCTTGTCTTTCTGATTCCAATGACACAGACGACACTCAATTCTGAGTCCGTATGAAGAAGTTATAAGAGGTCAAAGTTTTGGTTTGACTTGGTGACTAGGCAGTCTTAAAGAGGATGCAAATTGGACCAAATCCGGCCATCGAGTTTCGGCAAGCTCAGGCCAGATTCCAGGCTAAATTTTCTCTTGGTTAAAATGACTCCTATGGTCCAAAACCAAATTTTCAAAAATGTCCAGTTTGTTTGTATTAAACAAGAATGATATAAAAAAAGGGGTGACAGGTGGTCAAACCTTGTCGAACCCCTCCTCCACATATACATGGCACGATATTATGGGCCGGTGGGAATCAAACCCGCCTAGCCACAAGGGCTGGCCCAACCAACATCCACATTGTAATATATGCATATAAGGGTGGGGCGGGGCTGTCAACTCCGCCGCCCCAACCCACTCCTGACACCACGCTACGGAGCCTCCACCATAAAACGAATGGTTTTGTTAAAACATACACACACACACACACACACACACACACACACACACACACACACAGATATATATATATATATATATATATATATATATATATATATATATATATATATATATATATATATATATATATATATATATATATAATATGTTAAACTGTGTAACGTTCGCACAATACGGAGATGGTTGGGGGCGAGCCGCCCAATGCGGGTCCGGCCTCCCAAAACAATATCATATTGTTTATTATAAAAGGAAATGTAGATTTCATGGGGGGAGGCGGGATTTGACCCCCCAACCTCCCTTAACAAATTACTAAGTTTTACCATTTGACCAACAACCTCTTTGTTGGTAATTCCGCCCAGAGAACTTATTTAAACCCATAATTTTCACAGTGCGCCAAAGGCCAAGAGGACGAATATGGAGCACAAATTCTCTGAGTTTTAATGTTATTTTGCAGCCAAGCATGGGCATGGAATCCGAGGAGCGCGCACAGATTTCCAGAGTTATTATTTTTTTATTGCAGGTCAAGTGGAACCATGCGCCAGAAAAGAGGCAAGTGAAACCTTGATTGAGGCCAAATTTCAGGAGGGTGAAATTTTGACTTTGTCCAAATGGGACAAATTTTATGTCATTTCAACACTACTCGATGCCACGAGTCTGATGGCGTGCTCAGTTTTTGCATCTAAGTTTTCAATTTTTCAACCACTTTTGGAAGTTAGATTATGAAGGTGTCAGATTTGCACATGTGAGCAGTCATTTTCACCTTTTTCGACGATACAAGATTGATGGTGTTTCTAGATTCAGCCACAGAGTTGCTCAGCCTTCAGAAAATGGCAGCATGAGGTATATGATGTGGATTCAATGTACTTCTCTATTTATTTCTTTTTTAGATGCATTATGTCTTGCAGATCTCGGTTGATACATGAGTCATGGGATCTTGCTTTGTGTTGTTATTGATGTACTTTCAGCTATGGATTTGTGTCATGTATGAGTCCCTTTTATGCCACATTGGTGGGATGCTCAATTTCATATGTGTATTGTTGAGATCCCTTGTTTGCTAAGATTGGCAGGATACTCTTATTTACTACATGTCAGTTATGGTCATACTAATAGGAGTCTTTCTTTATGTATGAGAGTTTTGCAGTGGAACATCTCTTAAAGAAGTCAAGCCACTCCTGCGTGAGGGAAAATTTTCCCTGTATGTCATAGGAAAGCACATCCATGCACATCTTCTTCATACAACACATAATGCAGCGGCCTACACCATCTTGACACCGAGGCCTGGAGATGTAGTCCCTCCTGGACGAACTCCATCATCAAACGACGTGTTCTTATGATTGTTGATCTTGTTCATTTATGTTCCTCTTATTTACAGCTACAATTGTTCATTTCAGTTCTTTAACGTCTTAATTAAATGCAATTATATTTATCAGCCGAAGTAAAAGGTCTTGGTTAAGGGTATTAAGATTTTACCCCGTATCAAGTGGTATCAGAGCAGGTATTCTTGCTGATTGGATTGCAGGCGTGAACATTGAAAGTTTGCTAATTTGAGCCATGGAGAATGTGAAGGAAATGTATCAAACCATGCTCAGGGTGTCCGAGAAAGCAGACATATTGTACGAGGCTTACGAAAAACAAGCAGCAGAGAACGAAGAATTGAATACCCTCCTACACAAAGAGAAGGAGGACAAACAACAGTTGCAGCTTCAGTTGCAAGCCACAACAGAAGCGTGGGAAGATTGGAAGCGCAGCAATGAAATTCTGCAAGCAGATCATGATGCCTTGAAGGCATTCCTACATGAAGAGAAGGAGGAGAAGTAGCAGTTGTAGCTTCAGTTGCAAGCCACGACAGAAGCGTGGGAAGATTTGAAACACAACAACGAAACTATTTAGAGAGATCATGATGCCTTAAAAGAATTCCTATACAAAGAGAATGAGGAGACGCAGCAGATGTAGCTTCAGCTACAAGTGGTGTTATAGGTAATGACGGAAGTGAAGTGCAACGAGGGCTTAAAAAAACTTTCTTCATCTGTTTCACAATCAACACCTAAGGTAAACAGTATTGATTTTTCTTCAGTTTCTTCACATGATGTAATTTCAGTTGGAAGTGTGGAGATACCCATCACAGGTACCGACATGAGACTTCTCACCAAAATGGGGTACAGAGGAGGAGGAATTGGCATTCGTGGCCAAGGCATAACCGAACCATTGGAGGTTGTGCAACGACCTCGTTATGCAGGTTTGGGGTACACTGGCAAAGGATGTTCGAAGGACATCAAGGGAAAACAGATATTGATGAACTCTCCAAGGAAGAGGAATGATAGGGACACTTCTCCATCATTCCACAGTAGTGCTCGTTGCAGTGATGGAACCAAGGCGAGCTCCCATCATCATGATGGCACCAGAGACCACCCCAGAAGGTATACTAAGTCTCATTATTCCAGAGTGCATTTTGACTATAAGAATGTTGATAACCAAGGTCGTAAAATATGGCATCGTAAAGCTTGTTATTTTTGTGGTTTAAATAACCATGTGATTTCTGAGTGCTGGAAGAGGATGGCAGCACAATGGAGGAAGAGGCACGAAAAGCCTTCTCCCCAACATGAAAGAAAATTAGTTAAGCAGGTTTGGAGGAAAAATAACTTTTGCACCCATTGCGACAAAAGTGGCCACCAAAGAGCCACATGCTGGAAACTTCATCCAGAGCAGCACCGTAAAGCCGAAGAGCCCATGCATACACCAGTTGAAAGAGTTGATTGACAAGAAAGTTCACCATAGGGAAATTATCCACTCGTTTTAATAAATGAGAAGTGGGTCTTCTAGATTGTTTTTTTTCTAGAGATGTTAAGCTTGTCATGGCCATGCTTGTAAGTCATTTGTCACATTTTTATTATGAAAGTGATGTTGTGTTTCCATCACTCGTTTAAGCGATTATGACATTTATTTTTGGGTCGTGTGTTAGATCTCTTTGATGTAAAAGTGATAATTTGTTGCCATCGCTTTGAGATGTGATGGTTATGTTCTGGTCATGTTCTATGAGTCGTATGATGCATTTATTTCATGTAAACGTGATGAGGAGTTTTGCCATCACTTCGAAATGCGACGAT
Source organism: Pinus albicaulis (assembly GCA_034641835.2). Taxonomy (NCBI): domain Eukaryota; kingdom Viridiplantae; phylum Streptophyta; class Pinopsida; order Pinales; family Pinaceae; genus Pinus; species Pinus albicaulis. The sequence continues at coordinate 1,373,635,255 of CM076584.1, forward strand.
GAGGTCTGGTGTTGAGGTATGATTTCCATTTTTCTATAAGCTTGACCACCGAGTACATGTTATAAACTCATGGAAAGTATGGAAATATCTGGGTCATTGTTGGTCACATTGAGAATGTAATGTTCATTGCAGCTTTAGGCAGGTGTTGGCATTCTGATTCCGAAGGAAAAACGTGAAGGAGTCTTCAAGGGATGTGCCTTTTCAGACATTTTCATTTCTGTAGTTGCAGGTGTTGGCTTTGCATCTTGATTCCGAAGTACGTGAGGTGAAGGAGTCTTCAAGGGATGTGCCTTTTCAGAAATTTTCATTTCAGCAGTTGCAAGTGTTGGATTTTCATCTCGATTCTGAAGTACGTGAGGTGACGGAGTCTTCAAGGGATGTGCCTTTTCAGACATTTGCATTTCCACAGTTGCAGGTGTTGGCTTTGCATCTTGAGTCCAAAGTATGTGAGGTGAAGGAGTTTTCAAGGGATGTGCCTTTTTATACATTTTCATTTCAGCAGTTGCAGGTGTTGGATTTGCATCTCGATTCTGAAGTACGTGAGGTGAAGGAGTCTTCAATGGATGTGCCTTTCAGACATTTGCATTTCCGTAGTTGCAGGTGTTGGCTTTGCATCTTGATTCTGAAGTGCGCCAGGTGAAGGAGTCATGTGGGGATGTGCCTTTCAACGACATTTGTAGACAGTTGATGATAGGTAAAGCTTGATGCTTTTGGAGGACCAAAAGCTCCTCAATGGGGAGGATTGATCCAGGTGGATTAATCAGGTAAAGGTGCAAGTGGCCTGAATAAAAGGCTCAAAAATAAAATTGTTCAAAATATTCTTGAACTAGTTTCATGTTGTAGATCTCATCTTTCTGATTCCAACGGCGCATACGACACTCAATTCCGAGTCCGTATGAAGAAGTTATAAGCGGTCAGAGTTTTGGTTTGACTTGGTGACTAGGCAGTCTAAAAGAGGATGAAAATTGGACCAAACTCGGCCACTGGGTTCCGGCAAGCTCAAGCCAGATTCCAGGCTAAATTTTCGCCTAGTTAAAATGACTCCTATGGTCCAAAACCGAATTTTCAAAAATGACCAGTTTTTTTGTATTAAACAAGAATGATATAAAAAAAGGGGCGACAAGTGGTCAAACCCCATCGACCCCCTCCTCCACATATACATGGCACGATATTATGGGCCGGCGGGAATCGAACCCACCCAGCCACAAGGGCCGACCCACTCCACGGGCGGTCCAACCAACAGCCACATTGTAATATATGCATATAAGGGTGGGGTGGGGCTGTCAACTCTGCCGCCCCAACCCACTCCTGACACCATGCTACGGAGCCTCCACCATAAAACGAATGGTGTTGTTAAAACATATATATATATATATATATATATATATATATATATATATATATATATATATATATATATATAATATATTAACCGTAACGTTCACACACACGTATATGGGGTGGCCGCCCACGTGTGTTCGCTCCCAAAACAGTCATCATATTGTTTATTATAAAAGGAATAGATTTCATGGGGGGAGGTGGGATTTGATCTCCCGACCCCATGTCTATTATTACACCATTTTACCATTGCGCCCAACAGCTGCTTTGTTAATTCCACCCACAAGCTTTTATTTAAACCTAGTATTTGCACAGTGTGCCGGAGGCCAAGAGGACGAAGATGGAGCACAAATTTTCTGAGTTTTAATGCTATTTTGCAGCCAAGCATGGGCACGGAATCCGAGGAGATGCATGGATTTCCAGAGTTATTATTTTTTTTTATTGCAAGTCAAGTGGAACCATGAGCCAGAAAAGAGGCAGGCGGAACCTTGATTGAGCTCAATTTTCAAGAGGGTGAAATTTTGACTTTGTCCAAATGGGACAAATTTTATGTCGTTTCAGCACTACTCGACGCCACGAGTCTGATGGCGTGCTCAGTTTCTGCATCTGAGTTTTTGGTTTTTCAGCCACTTTTGGAAGTGGGTTATGCCGGTGTCAGATTTCCGCATGTGAGCAGTGATTTTCACCTTTTCAACGCTACAAGATTGATGGTGTTTTCAGATTTAGCCGCAGAGTTGCTCAGCCTTCAGCAAATGGCAACATGAGGTATATGATGTGGATTCCATGTACTTCTTCATTTATTTCTCTTTGAGATGCATTATGTCTTGCAGATCCCTGTTGATACATGAGTCATGGGATCTTGCTTTGTGTTGTTATTAATGTACTTTCAACTATGGATTTGTGTCATGTATGAGTCCCTTTTATGCCACATTGGCGGGATGCTCCTTTTCATATGTGTATTGTTGAGATCCCTGGTTTGCCAGGATTGGCGGGATACTTTTATTTATTACATGTCAGCTATGGTAATACTGATAGGAGTCTTTCTTTATGTATGAGAGCTCCATAGTGGAACATATCTTAAAGAAGTCAAGCCACTCCTGCGTGAGGGAAATTTTTCCTTGTATGTCATAGGAAAACACATCCATGTACATCTTCTTCATACAACACATAATGCAGTTCCCTACACCATCTTGACACCGAGGCTCAGAGATGTAGTCCCTCCTGGACGAACTCCGTCATCAAATGACGTGTTCTTATGATTGTTGATCTTGTTCATTTATGTTCCTCTTATTTACAGCTACAATTGTTCATTTCAGTTCTTTAACGTCTTAATTAAATGCAATTCTAATTATCATCCGAAGTAAAAGCTCTTGGATAAGGGTATCAAGATTTTACCCTGGATCAATCCTAAAGGAATACTTAATGCAGATTGTACACTCTGCATATTCCGGCATGTGCCTTGGGACACAGGGAGTATGAATATACCAGGATTGCCTGAAGACCCGAGAGGGAAATGACAGCTTCTTGCTGTGTGGACGTATTCTCCAAAATGGCACATTTTATTCCATGTTATAAACTAGTGATGCCACCCAACTTAAGCACCCCATATTTTTCAAAGAAGTAATAGATTGCATGGGTTTCCAAGAGCATTGTTTCAATAGAGACACCGTATTTGTGTCATTTTGGAGGACACAGAAGAAACTTGGTACCAAACCGAGTTTCAATTTATTTATCATCTCGGGAACATGTGACAAAATGAGGTAGTGAATAGGAGTCTGGGAAATTTGTTGAGAAGTCTTGCAGGAGAGCATCCCAAGCAGTGGGACCATATTTTTCCCCAGGAAGAATATGCATATAATGACTCACCAAATAGGAGCACAGGGTAGGGCCCATTCCATATTGTCTATGGAATGCACCCCAGGGGAATATCAGAGTTAAGAAATCTGGGAAGGGGAGAGATGAGAAGTGCCGATGGTGAAGAATTTGCTTCAGAGATCCAGGCCATACATGAACAAGTGAAACAACAACTACAAGGCAGCAGCATCAAATACAAAGGCAGAGCAGACTTGAGCAGAAAAGAAGTTCATTTTGAAGTAGGAGATCTGGTTTTGGTGCACTTGAGAAAGGAGAGATTCCCAAAGAAGCAGTATAACAAACTGAAGTTCAAAAAGATTGGCCCATGCAAGATACTTAGAAAGTTTTCTGCAAATGCTTATGAGATTGAATTGCCACCTGATGTTGGAATATCTCCCATTTTTAATGTTGCAGATTTGTTCAAGTATGAAGATGATGGTGAAGAAGAAAGATCAGCAGACAAGGAACAAATTGAGTGGAAGGAGAAGCTACCTCCAGCGCAACCATTGCAACCAGAGAAGATATTGGACAAAAGAGTGTTCAAGAAGACTAGAGGACAAGAGTACTTTCAGTACTTAATCAAATGGAAGGATAAGCCAGAGGAAGATGCCACTTAGATTACTGAAGGAGTGTTGCAGAAGATAGGCAGATCAGTGGAAGAGCTCATGGACAAGAGCCCATGAAGAAAATTGCCCTCGGGAGTCTGATGCAGGGGCATTAGACACTAGCCAACAATGTAGGAGGTTTTGTCCACATGTTGTGTCTAGGAGGGTTCGAAAACATTTGAATTGTAACAGCTAGGTGTCAATACCTCAACTGACTGTTTCATTTAGATTAGTTAGAATTTGTAGAAGTCGAATAGTTAGATTCGATCCATCTGTCATGTTTCGGTTAGTTGAATTATTTTAATTAGGCTTTTGATTTTCTAAACGGTCCTCATAGAGGAACCGAAGAGACACATTGTAATGTATATAAATTGTATCCCTCGGATGCATTGAGGGAGGAGGAGATATTTCTGCAATAAAATCTATGTGTTAAAAATTTCTTCCAGTTAAATAATTTCAGTGCTCATTGGCCATCGAATTGTCTCGAATCCTTATTTGTGAAGAAATTGTTTAATTCTGAGGCGATTGAACTCTGTGCATATATAATTACTGAGTTGAACTATTGTATAGATTCTGCATCCCTCTGTCTATTGTTTCTCTCAAAATTGTTTGAACAAACCCTATTGAATTAATCCCACCCGCAGGCGAGGCCTATGTAGAGAAACCGTGGTCATGAACTCTGTTTAAATGATAGTATAATTCCCACGTAATAACGAGATAAATTTGTTTTACTATTTGAATCCTAACCTGAGTTAGTGAATACTGGGGTTAGCATAAACTGAATTAACTTTGGTTAGTCACTATTCCAAAACCGGAAGTGGATTTTCGAAACGCACCTGCCCATATCGCACCGCTTTTGTGGAGCAAGCGGTATTCTCCAATCGCGAACGATTCCATAGAACAGTCGACACGTGGCATTGGGAAAAGTTCCAAAACCGCCTTTACACGTTGCCATCGTGCATTAATGTTTAACCAAGGAGGCCGCGCGATATTGTTGAGCGCCGTCGATCTGGAGGGGAGCCATCGAACAGTGGTCGTATGAGGAAGATGCGCGAAGGTTAACTAAGGCACCTCGCGTGAATTTGATTGGCCATCGATCATATATGTGGGCCCCGAAGCTGAAGGTCTATTTCAAAGCCATTTGTTTAAAAAGTGTTGGGTATTAATATAAGGTTCATAGATATAAATTAAATTTCAAAGGTTGTTGATAATGTTATTTATCAAATTCCACGAATTTGATAAATAAAATTCCGAGAAAAGAAAGAAGGCCATGTGGAGGTAAACTAAGTTAATGCAAGGGAAACGCTGACATAGCGACTACAGTAGACCAGCTCTCCTTAGGGGCGACTTTCAGTTTTGTTGTGTCAAATCCTTATGCAACTCTCATAGTCCTTTTTCAAAAAAAGGATGAATCTTTCACGCTATGCATATTAATTATACATGATTGTATAAGATAACAATAAAAAAAATAAATTTCCTATTCCCTTTATAGATGAAAGGTTGGATGAACTACATGGATCCAGGTATTTTTTTTAAGCTAGATTTGAGGTTAGGATATAGCCAAATCAAGGTAAGAATAGAAAATGAGGTTAAGAACACTTTTTCACTCATGAAGGGTACTATGAATTCAAAGTTATGTAATTCAAATTAACTAATTCTCTAGTTACCTTCCAAGAAACTATGAAGGAAGTTTTTCTAACCCTACTTAAGGAAATTTATGTTGGTATATATATATATATATATATATATATATATATATATATATATATATATATATAAAATAAAACATGGGATGATCATCTAAAGGACATGGAGAAAGTTTTCTATCTTATCATGAAAAGAAAAATAATTCTACACAAATATGTTGAAATGCACCTTTGGAAAAGAAGAAATAGAGTTTATAGGACATATGATATCACAAGGAATGAAGGTAGATCCCAACAATACTAAAGAAATCACATAATAGCCCAAGACAACTAACATTTCTAAATTAAGAGAATTTTTGGGGTTAATATGATATTTTTGAAGGTTTATTCATAGTTATGCTCGTGTAACTATACCCCAATTTTTTTTTTTAAAGAATAATTTACTCCACTAATGGGATGATAATGCAAAAAGATGTTTTGAAATCCTCAAGGAAATTATGCCCACTCCAACTCCACTAGCAACTCTAATTTTTTTTAAAACTTTTTGTATTTAAATGTGAAACTTTAGGTTTTGGAATAAAACATAGTTACCGATCAAACAAGAACTATTACCTCAAAACGAGAATTTTAGCCCAAAAAAGCTCAAAAAACATGAAAGAGCAACCCAAAAACGAAAAGTGTGTCTTCCAGAATGCACTATTTTTTTAGGGTCAAATTTCAACTTTTTTTTTAAATTATGCTAAAAACCAAATTTTTCCTTGAAAAAGGATTGAAAAAACACCCTCGAAACAAAAAGTGTTGATGGTGGAATAATATCGCTAATTTTTTGTGTGCAAAAAACGACCTGAAAATGAAAAGTGTTGGTGCTGGAATAACGTCACCAATTTTGTATGTGCAAAAAGCAGCTTGAAAATGAAAAGTGTTGTTGCTGGAATAACGTCGTCAATTTTTTGTGTGCGAAAAACAAATTGAAAACAAAAAGTGTTAATGTTGGAATAACGTCTTTTTCTTTTTGGGGTAAATTGTCAACAATTTTTAATAATTCCATTAAAAATAAAATATCATGACTCTAAAAAACCTTAAAATTTCAACGATAAACATGACATTAAAGATAAAATATCAAAAGCCTTAAAATTGCGACAATTTTTACGCATGGTATTAAAGATAATATATTATCGTGTCTCTTAAAAGCCTTGAAAATCCAAGGATGACATTCAAGATAAAATATCACCTTTATGAAAATAAAATTCCAATGATTTTTAGGCATGGTATTAAAGATAAAATATCACTTGTCAAAAAAAAAAAAAAAAAATTAAAAAGAAAAAAAGGAAAAAAAAACACAATTTTAAGAAAAAAATTAAAAATTAACACAAAAAAAAACAAAAATATATATATATATATTTTAAAAGCTATAAAAAAAATAATTAAAAAAAAACCACCTTATTAAAAAAAACATAAAATAAAATAATTAAAATAAAAAATAAAAAATTAGTTTAAAAAAATATTAAAATAAAAAATAATTTAAATTTAGAAATTTAAATTTAACAAGCAAATAAAAATAAAAATTTTAAAATAATAAAAATTTAAATTAAAAAATAAAAACAAAAATTTAAAAAGAAAATTTAAATCATAATTTAAATTAAAAAAATTGCATATAAATATATGAAAAATACATTTTTAAATAAAAAATTTAACAAAATTCATTTATTGAAAAAAAAAAATTAAAAAAAAAAAAATTAATAAAACAAAATTTAATAAAAAAATTATTTAAAAGTTGTATTAAAGCCATGCCACCGCCACCCTCGGGCTGCAAGGTTTGGCTGATGGGCAGCAGAGAGCTACCCTAGGGTGACAACGACTAGGGCTTTAATAAAATTTTTAATAATTTATTATTATTATTAATTATTATTAATTTTTTTTTAATTTTTTTTTTTATTTTAAATTTTATTTTTTAATTCTTAATTTTTTTTTATTTTTTTTTTATAGTTTAATTTTTAAAAATTTATCTGTTTTATTAATTTTTATTATTATTAATTTTTTAATTTTTTTTTTAAATTATATATATATCTATATATATATATATATATATATATATATAGAGAGAGAGAGAGAGAGAGAGAGAGAGAGAGAGAGAGAGAGAGAGAGCCATGGAAAAAAATCTTTATTTTAGAGATAAAACAATAGGTCGGCCCCTAGATTGGGTTTTTACAAATGCTCCTCGAGCTGTATGTTCTCTTTATAAGAGTATTTTTAGGATTACAATAAAGGAGTCCCTCTTTCTATGTTCACGAGCTGTTGTACTTCCAAAAACAAATTTTTTTTTGGGCCATAAAACAGATGTGACCATAGTCCCTATCTCGTTATATACTATCATATAAGCGTTTTCTCAGTCGCATGCTGGATATACTATAATTGAAATAAAAACAGAAAAAATCCTTGATCTCTAAAATATTTTAAACCTTGAGAATCTCCTCCGAGTTGGAAGAGAGATCCAAGATTTTTAGAGTACCCGGAGGAAGAGTGAGAGCCTCCTTAGACAGACCATTGGCTTCTATGTTTAGTTCCTTGTACACATGTCTAAACATGAGGTGTTGCAAGTCTTGTAGTAGGTGCCGAATGCTTTGGAGGATGGCTTGAAGATGTGGAGAGTGAATTTGAGTGTGTTGAAGTGCCCAATCAATCACCATTTTGGAATCTCCAAAATACTGTAAAGAAACAATAGCTTTGCATTTGGCCACACGAAGTACTACCCATAAAGATGCAAGTTCAGCCCTACTGTTTGAACCATGTCCTGGAGAAAAAGTGATGTGAAATTTGGAATCTAGGGAGATATGAAGGACTGCCCCTGTACCTGTCAAAGGAGGAGAGCCTTGAATTTCCCCATCAAAAAAATCCCACGGAGAGCCCTGATTGATAATTGGAGGCACCACGAAACGAATTTTGGTTGCCTTGGGTAAGCATTTGTGCTCTTTTTCCCACTGAACAATCATTGCTACGGTTAGATCTTCCGGAATGTATTTGCCATTGAAAATGGCCATGTTTCATGCCCACCATATGCCATAAGTGAATAAAGAAGGAAAGGCTGAAAAAGAGCTTACCCTTGGCTCCTTCTACCACTTCTTCAACCTATATTCGAAAGAGTCCGCTGAGGCATGTCGAGGAGCAGAAATTGATGAAGAAGATCAGAGCCAAATTGCTTCTGCATAAGAACATATGAAAAAAGTATGAGAACATAATTCAGTTGTAGAACCGCATAGGGAACATCGGCTAGGGCCTTCCCATCCCCGACGCTATAAATTGTCCCAAGTCAGGAGACGATTCTTGAGAGTCAGCTAGAGAACTAATTTCGCTTTTAAAGGGCCTAGAGATTTCCACAGAGGATTCTACCATAACAGTGAAAAAAAGGAAAAAAAAACACAATTTTAAGAAAACAATTAAAAATTAACAAAAAAAAACTAAAATATTTTTTTCTTAAGCTATAAAAAAAAAATTAAAAAAAAAACCACCTTATTAAAAAAAACATAAAATAAAATAATTAAAATAAAAAATAAAAAATTAGTTTAAAAAAATATTAAAATAAAAAATAATTTAAATTTAAAAAGAAAATAAAAATAAAAATTTTAAAATAATAAAAATTTAAATTAAAAAATAAAAATAAAAATTTAAAAAGAAAATTTAAATCATAATTTAAATTAAAAAAAATGCATATAAATATATGAAAAATACATTTTTAAATAAAAAATTTAACAAAATTCATTTATTGAAAATAAAAAAATAAAAAATACAAATATATTAAAAAAAAATAAAAAATAAAAATGAATTAAAAAAAAAAATTTAATAAAACAAAATTTAATTAAAAAATTATTTAAAAGTTGTATTAAAGCCATGCCACCACCACCCTCGGGCCGTGAGGTTCGGCTGATGGGCAGCAGAGAGCTACCCTAGGGTGACAACAACTAGGGCTTTAATAAAATTTTTAATAATTTATTATTATTATTAATTTTTTTAATTATAATTTTTAATTTTTTATTATTTTAAATTTTATTTTTTAATTCTTAATTGTTTTTTTAAATTATTTTTATTTTAAGCATTTAAAAATTTTCCCGCTTTATTAATTTTATTATTAATTTTTAAATATATATATATATATATATATATATATATATATATATATATATATATATATATATATATATATATATATATACCATGGAAAATCTTATTTTAGAGATAAACAGAATGTCTCAGATTGGTTTTTAAATGCTCCTGAGTCAGATGTCTTCTTTATAGTGCAGCTTTAGGATTACAATAAAGGAGTCCCTCTTCATGTTCAGAGTCACAACAAAACAAATTTTTTTTTGCCATAAAACGTATGTGACCATATCCCATCTCAAGAGTATACTATCATATAAGTGGGGTTTTCAACAAGGCCGATATACTATAATTGAAATAAAAACAGAAAAAAAAAAATCCTTGATCTCTAAAATATTTTAAACCTTGAGAATCTCCTCTGAGTTGGAAGAGAGATCCAAGATTTTTAGAGTACCCGGAGGAAGAGTGAGAGCCTCCTTGGACAGACCATTGGCTTCTATGTTTAGTTCCTTGTACACATGTCTAAACATGAGGTGTTGCAAGTCTTGTACTAGGTGCCGAATGCTTTGGAGGATGGCTTGAAGATGTGGAGAGTGAATTTGAGTGTGCTGAAGTGCCCAATCAATCACCATTTTGGAATCTCCAAAATACTATAAAGAAACAATAGCTTTGCATTTGGCCACATGAAGTACTACCCATAAAGATGCAAGTTCAGCCCTACTGTTTGAACCATGTCCTGGAGAAAAAGTGATGTGAAATTTGGAATCTAGGGAGATATGAAGGACTGCCCCTGTGCCTATCAAAGGAGGAGAGCCTTGACTTTCCCCATCAAAAAAATCCCACGGAGAGCCCTGATTGATAATTGGAGGCACCACGAAACGAATTTTGGTTGCCTTGGGTAAGCATTTGTGCTCTTTTTCCCACTGAACAATCATTGCTACGGTTAGATCTTCTAGAATGTATTTGCCATTGAAAATGGCCATGTTTCATGCCCACCATATGCCATAAGTGAATAAAGAAGGAAAGGCTAAAAAAGAGCTTACCCTTGGCTCCTTCTACCACTTCTTCAACCTTGATTCGAAAGAGTCCGCTGAGGCCTGTCGAGGAGCAGAAATTGATGAAGAAGATCAGAGCCAAATTGCTTCTGCATAAGAACATAGGAAAAAAGTATGAGAACATGATTCAGTTGTAGAACCGCATAGGGAACATCGGCTAGGGCCTTCCCATCCCCGATGCTATAAATTGTCCCAAGTCAGGAGACGATTCTTGAGAGTCAGCTAGAGAACTAATTTAGCTTTTAAAGGGCCTAGAGATTTCCACAGAGGATTCTACCAGAACAATGATTACCCTCGGACATGGATTCCATTGCGACTTTATATCCTAGTTTCACAGTGTAATATCTAGTCGTTCCATTCTTTGTCCAAACCAGAGAATCCTCAACCTCCTGATCAAGGTGAATAAAAATGTTCACAGGTAAAGCAATAAATGAGTTCCATTCAGCTACCAAGTTTATTGGAAGCCCCAAAGAGTGAGCGTCCTTCCATCCTGGAGTTTTCCAAGCTTGCGACATGTTAACAACAACATCTGTGATGGTATGGATGTGGTTTTCTTTTAGGAAGGAAAGCATGCCTTCTAAAAGATGATATCCATCTCCTGACCCAACCCACAGATCCAGGCCAATACGAACCAGTTCACCATTTCCGACATTCCATGACGTCCATTGAACAATGAGGGGGAACGCTGAGACCAATGCCTTCCAACCAATAGATGCATTTTTATGGGATTTGTTTGGTGATCTGAACCAAGATATAATCGATTGTCCAGGGATATATTTTTCACACATGACTTTGTCCCAGAGAGATCATGGATTTTCTATCAGTCTCCATAAGGATTTTGCAGCAAGGGAAAGATAAAATGTCGAAAGTTTTTTTATGCCCCAGCCTCCCAATTCTTTTGGAAGGGAAAGAGTCATCAATTTAACCGGAGGAATTCCTTCAGCCTTTTTACTTGCAGTCCATAGAAAGGAAAAACATTTCTTCTAAATTTTGTGGAGGATTCCTTTTGGAATTGAAGCAATGGTGGCCCAATACACATGAATGCTTTGAAGAACTGATTTGAGTAGAACCAAAGGGTCTCCCCGGGAAAGAAAACGGTTAGTCAAATGCATGATTCGTTTTTCAACCTTCTCGTAGAGCCATAACCAGTCCCATAAGCTATATGAGTTCGGCTTTAATACGAAGCCCAGATATTTAAAACCCATATCCCAACCACAAGAGGGAAAGGGAAGGCACAACATGTCTTGAAGAATTTTTGCATTCTTAATAATGGCATCACAAAAAAGGAGAATGTTGTCCACAAAGAGCATGTGGGTGAGGGACTCAACACTTGCTAAGTGAATTCTTTTTATACTTCTGGTAAATTTGGCATGTTTGCATAAATGACTTAAAGCTTCAGCAATAAATAGGAACAAGAAAGGAGAGAGTGGGCACCTCTGTCTAAGACCCCTTGAGGAGAAAAAAAAGGAAGTGGCTGAGCTGTTAATCAAGACAAAAAAATAGTCAGATTGGATACAACTCATAGTCCATTCCTCTACTTCCAATTCCATGCCAAATTGGATGAGCAAGAGCCTGATAAAATTCCAATTTACTCTGTCATATGCTTTAGACAGATCCAGCTTTAGGGAAAAGGATGGTTTTTGGTTAAGATGAACAGTGTGAAGGGTTTCCTGAGCCAAAGAGACTACATTGTGTATTTGTCTCTTGTATAGGAAATCAAATTGTTCTTCTGAAATGATGCAGCTTAAGATCGACTTTAATCATTAAGAAATTATTTTGGAAATTAACTTGTAGATCAAGTTGCAGCAAGAAATTGGACGAAACTTGTCAAAATCCTTGGGCGAGGATTTTTTGGTGTTCAGAGCAATGAAAGTCAAGTTTATTAAGCCCAACACTTTTTCAGATATTTTTTATTCCTTTAATACTAACAATAAGTCATCCTTCAATAAATCATAAAAACCAAGAAAAAATTCGATTGTTAAACCATCAGGGTCGGGGCTATTTCTCTTTTGGATGCTTTTAAGGATTTGTTCCAACTCATTATCATCCACTTCTTTAGTGAGGAATTTATTCATTTTATCAATGATGAAATGGGGGACCAATTGTAAAACCTATAGAATTTCATGAATGGGGCATCCCTCTGCCACTGTAAAAATCCTTTGAAGTGTTGAACCCCTGCCCTGGCTTTTTCTTCAAAGGATCGAACCATAACTCAATTTGAGGATTTTATTTCAAAAATGGAACTTTGATTTCTTCTATGAGCTGAAAAATGATGGAAATATTTTGTATTATTGTCACCTTCTTTGATCCAAGTCATGCGACTCTTCAGGTGCCATAACTGTTCTTCTTTTTTAAGAAGATCGTGTCTCTTTAGTTTTAGAGACTTTAAAGGTTCCATTTCCTTTTTTGTCAAAATACCTGAAGTATTTTGTTTAAAGAGCTCAATTCTCTCAGACTATGTGATTTTTAATAGTTCTATTTGTTTATCTCGAAACACCCCTACCCAAGCCTTAGTAACCTTCTTAATATTTGTGACATTTTCAGTTCACATCTGCATGTATGTTTGTGACTGAGAGGGAACCAAATGAGTCCAGGTTGAAACCACCAAGGCCTTATAATCATCCTCCAGCAGCCATGCAGGATTAAATTTCCTTGGGGGAGGAGGCTTAGTTTCGGGAGTTTCCAAGGTTAACACAACAGGCCGATGATCGGAGAGGCCGCCAGTCTCAACACACAAGGACCATACATATTAAGGAGAGAAAGGGTGCTACCAGATTTAGGATTGAAAATAGAGGTTCTAATAAAGGAGGGGAAACAGGCATAGGAGAGGACAGCTAGGGATGGGCTTACATTAGTGATAAGGCCCCCCGCCAAACCCTTGGCATCCACAGTAATAAAAGACCAATCAATAAGCCATTTAGATAAAATTTCTTGAGAATGTAAGCCTGGAAATTTTGTTTCCTGGAGAAATAAAATATCAGGTATGACAGATCACCACAACTGTTTGAGGGTGAGCTGAGAAGGGGCACCCCTAAGACCCCGCACATTTAAGGAGAGAATGATCATTTGAGGCCCTTTTTGGGGGCGCTCCCTACTCTAAGAGCCCTTTGTATGGTCTTTTTTTTTCCAGCATTAACATCGAGCAAGGCTTTATTTTGTGCCTTGGACAACGTGGTCTTTCATTCAAGAGTAATCTTTGGATGATGCACCAAATAAAGACCTCCTTTGATAGAGTGATCGAGACTAATTCGGGAGGAAGAACGAGAACACAACTTAGCAGTGTAGGGGCTGGGGGAAGGACAAACATTGGCCGAGATAAGGGCATCTAGGGGAGGAGACAGAAAGGGAGGAGAACATAAGGAGGGAAAAATGGAGGAAGAAATATCTAAAAGGGGGACCTTAGAAGCATGAACGTGGGAAAGACAAGGGGACTCACTGCCTATACAATCAGTAACAGGAACATGTCTTGAAGAAAAAAAGGGAGGAGCTGAGACATCAACGGGCGTACCTTTGGTCGAAGAGGAAGTGGCTTCATTCCATTTGTTGGGCGTAGCAATTTTATCCTCCAGAGGGGACTCCATCGGAGGAGAAGCGGGGATATTGTCCTATTTGTTGCTAAAATGCTCCTTTTTTCTCCACACCTTTTTGTAGATAGGTCGGGAGTGATCAGGACATTGATAATCTTGCGCCACATGACCAACCTGTTGACATAAAAAGCATCGAAAGGGAAATTTCCAGTAGTGTAATTTCTGCATCCATTTGCTTCCATGCATTTCAAGGACAATTCCTTCATAAAGGTCATCACGTATGTCGAGTTCTACTTGAATTTTTGCACACCGCCTATCGAATTTTGTGTCCCAATCATTTTCAAGAGCGACAAAGGAACCAAGTTTATTTCCAATAGCCTCTAGGATATTTTGCTGCCAGAAAAATTGTGGAAGACTGAGTAGGATTACCCAAAATGTTTGCAGGTGTTGAGGGGATCATTCTGCGTTAAAACAAATCTCCCAATTCTATAAGATTAAACCAACTGGTCCCCAATTCCATACATGATCTGTGAGTTTTATTTTGTCTTCCATCGAAACAACCTTGAAACGGAGCCATCCCCTTGAAAGTTGATGAAAAACTAGAGAGTATCCCAAAAGCGGCTTCCAATCGTCCTCTAACCAGCTTTGGTTCGATTCCTTTGAGGCCATCTACTTGCAAAAATGTCCGACCAAATCCCTTTCCAAATAGTTTGGAATTTCAGAGATGGGGATATTGACACCAACCACTAATTTAACAGCTTTAGATTTTGACCGAATGCTCTTCCGTCTGTGAGTAGATTGTAAGGGCGTTGGTCGAGGCTCATCATTAATAGGAATAGAGGGTAGATTAGGAGGAGAGGGGATGGATGGGCCATCATGATCGAGGGTGGCGAACAGAGACCTGGAGACGTTAGGAGGACAAGGCGCAATGAAATTTCTAGCTTGAGTGGCCCGCCGTATGAAATAAAATTGCCTGAGCAATACTTGTCCTGACTCGGGGATGAAAGATAGATCTAGCTCATCATCATTCATGGTGGTGTCGGTACGAAGGCTCGTAATTCACTGATGAAAGCAGATAGAAGTGGAATAGTGTGGCAACGTGATGGGCTACGATACGAAGCAGAACGAAAGAGCCTGGAAAAAGGATCAAAAGAAAATCGTTAACCCTAACCTGAATAAAAAAAAAAAAAACTACCCAGCCCAAGGGAAATGACCGAGGAGGATTACATGTGAGATCCAAAGAGGATCTCACCGCAGAGGCGAGGCCGCAGGAGTCACCGAAGAACTCAGAGCTCAAATCCTCCCCTCGATGTATATCTTTTTTTGAATATATATATATATATATATATATATATATATATATATATATATATATATATATATATATATATATATATATATATATATATATATATATATATATATATATATATATATATATATATATATATATATATATATATATATTAATTTTTAATTTAATTTTTTATAGTTTTAAAACATTTATTTGAATGTTGTTTTAAAATTTATTCATTTATTTATTTACATTTAAAATTAAATTTCCAAATTTTAATTATTTTTAATTTTAGTATTTTGATTATTTGATTTTTTTTTTTAATTTTAATTATTTTAAATTTGTTTTTTTAATCACTTTCTTTAATTATGCTGTTTCTTTTCTTTTTAACTTGAAAAAAAAAATGTTTATTTTGTTAATTTTTATTTTTTGTCATTAAATTATGAGTTTTTTGTTTTTTTGTTTTTTTTTAATTTTTTTGTTTAATTTTTTTTTTTTTTTACAAGTTTTTTTTTTTTTTTTTAACACTTTTATTGGGTTTTTTTCGCATATTTTTTAATATTTGATTTTTTTGGGTCATGTTTTATTTTATTTTATTTTTATTTCTTATTACCAAGATCAAAATCACCACTCTAAACAAAAATGATTGATGTTGCATCAACACTTTTCAAAATTAGCAAGAAAATCATTAAAATTTTAAAACAAATGTTCATACTTGATAAATAAAAATAATTAAAGTGCTAAAAAATGATCATTTTTCTAAATCGACATGATATTTTAAAAAAATCAAAGAAAATTTAAAGTTCCAAAAATATGCTCAAGAAAACAGGTTATTCTACATCACCACTTTTCAAAATTGACATGAAAATCATGACATAAAAAAAAAAGTCATAAGAAAATTTAAAGTGCCAAAACTATGCTTAAAAAAAATGGTGATTCTACATCGCCACTTTTCAAAATCGGGTGTTTTTTATTCTACCTCAAAAAAATGAGTACCAAGTAATTTTCTCATTTGATCGGTAACTATGTTATAAGGGAAACGTTGATGTTGGATGGCCATCCTATAGCATTTGAAATCAATAAAATGGAATGCCTAAAATCTACATAGGATAAAGAAATGCTTGTTATTATGCACATTCTAGTAAAATGGTGACAACATCTTCTTGGAAGCTATTTTATGATACAAATAGTTCATAATAGTATTTCAACACTTTCTCTAATAAAAACAACTTTCTGTAGAACAACAAAAATGGATCAAAGAATTTGTCACTTTTAATATGGATATATTACATAAGAAAGGGAAGCACAACATAATGGGAAATGGTCTCTCATTAAAAGACAAAGGGTCACCATCACTTTCAATTTCAATTGTGGTTCTAGAATGGGTCAATAAAATTCAAAGTGAATATGTAACATATCCATAAACATGAACTATAATCAATAATCTTGTTCAAAACTCAAAATTGAATGAAAAAATGACATTCTATTTAGGTATATAGAAATTTTTTACCATAGCCCAAATTCAATATTTAAATCCAAGATTCTCAAGGAATCCCATGACTCGCCAACCATAGGACATGTGGGTTTAGTGCATGCTACTCATTTTTTTGGAAGGGATTAACAATATTCAAAAGTATGTGGAAGTGTGTGATCAATGCCAAAGAAATAAAAATGAAAACATTTTGACTGCTATATTTCTCCATCCTTAACATATTCCAAACCAAAAGTGGGAAGAAGTATCGATGAAATTCATTGAAGGACTACCATTGTGATATAGAAAAGATAGAAATTTCGTTGTAGTCAACAAAATCACAAAGTATGCACACTTTATGGGAGTAAAGAAATCAAACTCCTCAAAATAAATTGCTAAATTATTTTGAAAAAAAGTCTACAAATTGCATGGATTTTCAAAAATCATGATATGAAATAGAGATTCCAAATTTAAAGGGATATTCTAGAAGGAATTCTTCCAACAGATCAGAAAATACCTCAAAATGAGTTCAACTTATCACCCTCCAATAAATGGTTAAATAGAAATTGTCAATAAATGTTTGGAATTTTAACTTCGTTTTTATGTAACAGACAAACATAATAAGTGGTTTCAATGGTTACATCCTGCTAACTGGTGGTACAAATGTACTTATCATACTTCAACTAAAATGACTATGTTTCAATCCATTTATGGTTATGAGCCCCTAAATGGAAGGAATTCACTATAAACAGAATAAAATTTCCAACAACAAAAGATGAATTATAAGAAAACAAAAAATTTCTTCAGATATTAAATAATTTTTTATATTGCAAGAAATCATATGAAATAGCAAGCGAACCAATGGAAAGAAAGAAAAATAATTTGAGGTTGGAGATGGTATTTGTTAAGCTTCAAATTTACAAAAAATCATCCCTGAAGTAGTAAGGAAATAATAAATTGCAACCAAATTTCTACGGACCATATCAAATAAAAAAGAAGATCAACCGAGTAGCATACAACTTGAATCTCCCTAATAAAAGTTGCATTCACAATGTTTTCCACATATTTTTCCGAGTCAATAGGGTACTAGGTAAGCACCAAATTTCACATACAACACTCTCCAAATTAGATGATGAAGAAAAAATCATTTTAGAATTAGAAAGTATTTTTACCACCAAAATAAATAAATTATGATTATAGATAATTAAATAAAATATTATTAAGTGAAAGATTTTACCAAAATCAGAAAACTATTGAGAATAAAAAATTTATGTTGACAACATCTCTCCTTACATATGCTTTAAACTTAAAATACTATTTTTTTTGGAAAAAAGAAACATAAGGCATGGTAAGACGTAAGGCTATGGAGATAAGCCTGCAGGATGGCACGTGGCAAGGCCACATGGCCACCCATAGGCCTTAGTTATGGCGCCTCCAAGCCTTTAATTCTCAAGGCCGTCACCGTGTGCGGAATTTATACCGTTGCGTTGGTCGAGGCTACTAGAATTTCAAAATGCCGCCCTCTGGTTCATATTCTCAGCTCCTCGCCTTTGTGCTTGGGTTTCAATTCTGGCCTCAGCTCTGTCTAGTGGTTTCCATGTTGTCTCTGTTTCCGCCTGTCGGGTTTGGTTGCTCCCCAGAGGGTGAGGCACCCAACTCTCGCACCTCCCTTGGCAGGCACTGCAACCTGGGCTGTTGTGTTGAATTCCTCCCTAGCTTTCACTTTTCTCAAAGCCCCTTTTTCCCTCTGCAATCTTCCACCTTGCTCGAGCTCAATTTTCCCTCCACCTCCTCACCCTCTGCTATTATTTCTGTCAACTCCCTCTCGCTGCATGTAGACATGCCTCAGCTCAGGCACCACTTGAGATGTCGACGAGGCAGTTCTGGGGCACGCCCTTCTGGTCAGTGTCGCTCTTCCACCATCAACACTTCATCATCTTCTCCTGAGCGCTTTCAAGGTCACTATCCCGCCACATGCAATGAGCGTGGTCGTCTGGCCACTTCCTCCCCCAGGCACGTGGCCTCTGATTATTTTTCGGCCCCTCTCTCTCGTCCCGCTGCTTCTGCCTCCCTGTACAGTCCAACCACTGCTCATTTTCACTTCCAGTGCAGCACCAACCGCCCCCTGGTTGTGGCGACAGTCACAGTTTCCTTTAAATAAATTCCTGAGGCAATTCCTGCCCCCTCCTCGCCCGCACACCCAAGCAATATGGCCGGCCCCTCTGACCTCGTGCAACCTCCTCAAGCCTCGGACAGGGGTGCTTCTCACAAGGTGGGTGATTACAGCTCGAGCCATCTTCAGGACAAAGGAAAGCAGGAAGGCGGTAGCAGCACAGGTGCGGCAGCAGCTCAACGTGGCCCCGTTCTGGATGATGATGATGGATATTGGTGCAGGATTGAAGAAAAGCCCCCCTCGGATGATTATGGTCTTTATCTCCAGTGGCATTTTCCATGTAATTTTCTCCAGATCTCTTGTTATTTTTGCTATTTTGGGATGTATTAGTCTATGTCACGATGTAGCTGGTTTCCTCCATAGAGGCAGCGTTACAAACCTTTCATGGGTTGGTTTCCCCATGTGCGCAGCTCAATTTTTGTTATTTTGCTGGACTTGTGACGCCACTGCTGGCTTGCACTATTGAGGCCATGGCCTAGTTGTACTATATGTTTCACTAATAGATTTACTTTTACTTAGAAAAAAAAAATTTAATAAAATGAATATAAAAAAATAATTATAAAAAAATACATCATTAAAGATGATGACCCCTCCTAAAAAAATAGTTATATTTAAACTTGATCACCTCATTGTAAAAATCATCCATTAATTATTTTATATATATTTCGATTATAAGTGCACCCAAAGAAAAATGTAAAACAAAATAAAGAATATTCAAAACTTAGCCTCGGGTTATCGGGCTAACCATAATTAGTTAAAAGTATATGAAACAAACATCATTTTATTTCTGATTGATTAATATTATTTTCACTTTAAAACTAATATAAGGGAAAGATTCAATATAAGTATACGAAACAAGCATCATTTTATTTCTAATTGAGTTATATTATTTTCGCTTCAAAAATAATATAAGGGAAAGATTTAACAATTATGTTGAATTATTAACTTTCACACTATTAATAATATTAATAATATATTTTAGTTTAAAAAGGAGAAAAATACTATAAATTTAAGTTTATATTATAACACTTGAAGTGACTAGAGTTGATTTTTTCAAAGATCTCCTTACACTATGTGTATATCTAGAGTTAAATTTAAACAAATGCATAATGGTTATGCAAAAAGGTTTATGAAATAAAGTGTGTGGTGGATAAATGGCTTAAACATGGCATTAGTATGGCACTTCATCCAATGGAAGTCAATGGGATGTGAGTGAATGTTGAGTCAAGACTATCTTTATTTCCTGTAATATTATTTGTAATGACAAAATGGAAGAGTGTATTATTTTTGTCTATAGTTTGTTTAGGAAATGGTTTTTATATTTAAAAGTTTTTAATTTATAATAATATATATAGTAATTGGGGTTGTTTTGTTTAGGTTCAAATTTAGGTTCAAATTTTACTAGTGTCATGATGAACATTGTTGTAATAACGTTGTGTCTAGGAATATTTTTGTATTGACTTCGTGCCTTATAAACTCTTAAGTGAGTATACTTGTATGTGACATAGTACCAAAAAGCATAGTCTAGCCCTCGCGCTAGAGAGAAACCAATTTATCTCCTAGAAAACAAAATAACCTACATAGATACACAGAAATAGATGTTTTATAAAATTTTAATGTTAATTAGTTTATTTTTTTTAAATATTGAAACATATATTTTTATATTTAATAAAAGCAAACTTATTATATATATATATATATATATATATATATATATATATATATATATATATATATATATATATATATATATATATATATATATATAAAATAAGTTTGCTTTTATTAAATATAAAAATATATGTTTCAATATTTAAAAAAAATAAACTAATTAACATTAAAATTTTATAATATATATATATATATATATATATATTAAACTATATAATTAATTAAATCATTTTTTTTTAATTTATTTACAAAAACACTACATAAATGCCATAAATAATTGTAATATAATATTATTTCATAAGAAGGAAAATCTTTTATGAGATTTAGTGAAGTTTACAGAAATCTTTTACAACCCAATATGGGGGCAATTTTGTAATGGCATAAATGTTTGTAAACATTTAATATTTATATGTGCTCTCAATTAAAAAACAATAAAAGATTAAAAGTAATATAGAGACCAGTATGGAGGAGATGTTGTAGTGTTAAATGAGTGTAAACATTTAAATAATGGCTCAATTTATAATAAAAGTTAAAATTAATAAAATTCAATTTGTTATATTGTAATTTATTTTGCAGGGTAGCTTAGTCCCTCCAACTCAAGCTAAAAGTTATGTTGGAAAAAGTGCATAAATATTTATAACTTACATTGGTTAATGCTAAATTAATAGTGGTTGATAAGCAAATCTTAAGTATACACATTTATAGTTTTACTCCTACATACATGATGAGGAAAACATAAATAATTGTGGGAAGTAAATCCTTGTAAGTATATTTATTTACAACTTATTCCTATCCATATTTTATGAAAATACTTGCTTAAATTATGGTAGGAATTAGTTGATGGTAAATATGCTATTTACCTAAGTATGATCTATTTTATAGGATTTTATCTTTGTATATTTTTTTCCAACAAAGATTAAGAATAAAAAATTACCACAAAAATATCTAAAAATAGTACATGAATGTTGCAACCATATCCATATGCTATGGCATAAAATATGTAAGATTGTGCAAAAACTTCAGTAAGTCCTTCTTCCAATCAAATGTTTGAAAAACAATTTTTATAATATTGAAAAATAAATATCTATTTTTAAAAGTTAAACATTATAATTTTCATTGTTCCGATCAAGAGATAAATCACACACTAATAATGATTTTTTACTGATATTTAAATTTAATTAATAAGCACATACAAACTTAATACTTAAAATATAAAAATATTCTTAACCATGTATATTCATCTCCACTTTACCATGGATACTATTAACTTGTAAATGAATTTTGTTACAATAGCATGGGCCAATACCATGGATTATCAATGCCACACCCCCAAAAACCATAACACATTTCAAATAATACATTAAAATGTAAAATAAAGTGTGAAATGTAAAATGTAATTCAAAATGTTAAATGCAATGTAATGTAATTTAAAATGAAAAATACAAAATGAAAAATGTAATGTAAAATACAAGACACAGAAAGCTACCATTTTCATCATAAGAATTTGGTTTGTATATAATGTAAAGTTAACATATTATTGTTTCTTTAACAAGTTGTTTATTTATCTATAATTATTGTTATAAAAATCAATAATACTGATTATTATTATTTCAATATGTTATAATAATAATCATCTCCATTATAAGTATTATTATATTAGACCTTACATATATTATTGATTACACAAAGTGACAATTCTCGATCATATGAAGAGAGAGTTGTGGGGGGGGGGGGGGGAATGTTAGAGAGAGAGGAAGGAAAAGAGAGAGTAGGGGGAGAGAGAAGGAGAGAGGGAGGGATGGAGAGATAGATTTGGAGGGGGAGAGAGTGGGAGGGAAGGACACATACATAAATCAATAGAGGTAGTGACAAGGGAGAGATGGAGAGAGAGTGAGGGAGAAAGGAGAGGAGGAAAGAGAGAGAGAAGGAGAGGAGAGAGATAGGGAGAGAAGGGGAAGAGAGAAAAAGAGAGACAAAATGTTGGAGCAGGGAGAGGGGGGGGGAGAGAGATAAGGAGAGAGGGAGGGATATAGTGATAGAGTTGGAGGGCAGAGAGAGAGTATATGTGTGAGTAATGGAGGGAGAGACAAATGAAGGTGGGCGAGGAAGGGAGAGAGAGGAATTGAGAGAGAGAGAAGGAGAGAGGGAGGGAGAGAGAGGAAGGGGATAACAAAGACATAGAGAGATAGAGGTGGAGAGAGAGTGAAGGAGAGGGAAGAGAAATATATGGAGAGGAGAGAGAGAGGGAGAGAAGGGGAAGATAGAGAGAGGGAGGTGGTAGAGAGAGGAAGGAAAAGAGAGAGGAATTGAACGAGATAAGGAGAGAGGGAGGGAGAGAGAGAGAAGGGGAAGATATAGATAAAAATATATGGAGAGAGAGTTTGTATGTTTCAGTGGTGAGATAGAGAGATAAAGAAGAATATACATAGGGATAAAGAGATACATATATGGAAGGGGGAGAGAGAAAATAAATAGAGGGACGGGGAGATAGATAAATAAGGAGAGAGAGTGTGCGTGTACCAATTTGGGGGGTGAGATAGAGACACAGAGAAGGATATAAATAAATAAATAAATAAATATATATATATATATATATATATATATATATATATATATATATATATATATATATATATATGGTGGGGAGAGAAAGAGGGAAGAAGAAAGAGATACATAAAGGAAAATATAGATATTATATAATATTATGTAATACTGAACATTATTAGCCATACATGAAGAGAGGGTAAGGCATTTACAAAAAGTAAAAGAAGTTGGATTTATAAATCCATGAATTTTGGTTTTTCACTAAAATAGATATGTCGATTTCAGTGTAGATGTTGATTCCTAATCCTATTTGATTGATTGAACTAGATGAATTGATTTCAATGTAGATTTTTATTTCTAAGCCTATTTGATTGCTTGCACTAGATGCACTGATTTTAGTGTAGATGTTGATTATAATCCTATTTGATTAATTTCACTAGATGCATTGATTTCAGTGTAAGCACAAAAAAACTGTTGATAACATGCATTGATTTATGTGTTACAATAATTCAACCATAAATAAAATACTTTAATTTTCGTCTTACATAAAATTTTCACTTACCTGAAATATTTGCTTCTTGAAATTGTAGACTATTTTTAATTGAATACATTCTTATCATTCTCATTTTCCATCATTCAACATTTTTAGTCACTTTGCATACAAACGAGGTAATAGAAACAACTACCATTGAAACTTACTTTGGGGTCAACACTCCATAAGTCGCAATGGTTGAATTTGGAGAAAAATACTATTAGTATTAGAGAGAAAGAGAGACAAGGTATGACATTTACTACAATAGATAGTGTTAAATATTTCAATTATCTATGATTTCAACCACCCTTTTCATATGATCGGTATGAAAAGATAGAAAAACAAACACATGTAACAATATTAACAGTAGATAAAATAGTTTGAGATTGATCATAATGAAGAATATTTATAATTGACTATATTCTTATGATTCACATTTTCTAACATTCAACACTTTTACATTGTCACTTTGCATTCATAAATTTTGTTTCATCATTTTTCATTATTCAAGTTATTAACAATATCTATCATCTTAAAAAATTAATGTGACTAAGTAAATTTAAAATTAAAATAGCTAGATTAATATTAGACATATTTAGCATGGGTAAACCCACGAAGTTGGGTTACACTTTTGTGAGAATCGGGGGTGGAAAACTCTTTTTCTCAACAATTCGGATGAACTTTTATAAAAGTTCGGCTGAACTCTATATAATA
Source organism: Pinus albicaulis (assembly GCA_034641835.2). Classification (NCBI taxonomy): domain Eukaryota; kingdom Viridiplantae; phylum Streptophyta; class Pinopsida; order Pinales; family Pinaceae; genus Pinus; species Pinus albicaulis. The sequence continues at coordinate 1,373,659,771 of CM076584.1, forward strand.
ATTCGACTGAACTTTCAAAATTAGTTCAGCCAAACTCATTGTTCCATTTACATTGACGGTGTACTGACGGCATGGGCAAACAGATTTTTGGCTGGAGATGGGAAAATCAGAAACATAAGTTCACCCGAACTCTTAAAATAATCTAGCTGAAATTTAGTTTATAAATGCACCAGCCTGGACCCATTGAGGGATTTCTGGTTTATTATCATTTGCATCTGCTATTTTTATGTTTTGTCTACATCTGTTGTGTTTGTGTTTCAGGCCTACGTCTGCATTTGGTTCTCTGCAGGGTCTTAGCAGAGTCTTGCTGGGTAATTCCTGTTGTTTTTTTTGGGTAATTCCTGTTGCTTTATTGATGTTTTAATTTTTTTCCTTATGTTTTAATTTTATCGCACTTTGTATGTTTGCAAGTAATTTTCCTTCGACTTCCTCGTTGATTTAGGCCTCGTTGATCTTCAAATTGTGGCCTCATCTCCAAATTGCATCCTTGTCACCAAATTGCAGCCTTGGCTCCAAATTGCGGCCTCATCACCGAATTACGGCCTCAACTCCGAATTTCCAAGTTGGCACCCTGCTATATATCCCACCTGCTTTCAAGATATAAATTGCTGCCTTTCCTTCTCTGTAAGGAATTTATTTTAAAATTTTATGAAATCAACCCTCTTGCTAAATTTTACTTGTATTATAAACATATAGATGTAAATTATTTAAAACTTATGATTTTACATAAATAAAATAGTTCTTATATTTTTTGTGATATAAAATGTTGTTCTCATAAATGAAATAGAGATCAATTAATTATATAAAAATTATTTTAAAAATATATAAATAATGGAATAATTGATTGAAAGTATTTTTTATATTATTCATGGTTTCGAAAAAATATAGTTAAAAATTTTGAGTTTCAAATTCCTTACAGCAAATTAAACCTTCTGGCTTCTTGTCAGTTTAAATGTTTTTTCTGAATACTATTTTGCTGAAGGATGTATTTCCCCATGAGTTAGTTATTTTCAACTTATTTTAAATACACTCTACAACAAATTTTCAAAATGCAGTCATTTTGAAAGTGCTGCCAACAACCCAGCATGCTCCATGATCCTACATGCTGTGCTGTCAGTTACCATAACAGAAATTGAAAAAGATACACCAGGAGGAAACTAAATTAGCATAACTAGATTAACATAGCCACATTATAATCTTTAAGATTAGGGCTTCTCAAATATGATGTGTGAGAATGCATGATTGACATGATTCTAGAAGCAACCATTTATATCAGAGGAAAAGGTATTGAAGGGTGTTTAGCCATGTTTTATGCTTTTCAGTTTAAATATTTATAATGTGACATCAATATTTAAAATTTCCTATAGTACAATACACTTCAATCTTTAGGATCATTTTACAAGGACTTTGAATGAAACATAAGTTATACTTTCTTCTTTATGAGGCTTCTAAGTGAGAACATACTCCCAAATACAATATTTATAATTTCTCGGCAAGATTGAATGTGAAGCATAAGTTGTAATTTTTTTGCGAGGCTTTTAAGTAGAAGCATCATGTGAGGTTAAACGTCCTTACATCAAATTAAACCTTCTGGATTCTTGTCAGTTTAAATGTTTTTCTGAAGACTGTTTTGCTGAAGGATGTATTTCCCCATGAGTTAGTATTTTTCAACTTATTTTAAATACACATGAATTTTCAAAACGCAGTCATTTTGAAAGTGCTGCCAACAACCCAGCACGTTCCATGATCCTACATGCTGTGCTGTCAGTTAACATAACAGAAACTGAAAAAGATACACTAGGAGGAAACTAAATTAACATAGCCATATTATAATCTTTAATATTAGGGCTTCTCAAATATGATGTGTGAGAATGCATGATTGACAGAGACCTGTAGATCATTGGAATTATATGTTGTTAATATTGGATATATTTTGGCAAGTTTAAGGCGTTTTATCTAGCATGTAGATGACACCCCTTTAGAGACTACTTTCATGTTTCCAATATTTTGGACCCTTGGGTACCTATTTCTTGTGGTTTCCAATGATAGATTTCTAATAAAGGGATAGATTGTAATGATCAAAACATTCATATAAAGCCAATAAATACCTCATAATCTGCGATAAGAAGATGTTTAGATGCTTTGGTAGCTCAAAATAAAATAAAATTAGGATAATATCAGCTTAGAAGTTTGATCCACAATTTATAGGAAATATTCCGTATAGGCTTAAATTGAAAGACAACTAATTCAAAGTTTCCATAGGGGAATCCATGTAATTGAATAAAAAAACCTTGACTGCACAACCTCCAACCAAACCCAACTTGTGTGATCAACAAAAAACATGATAAACACTTATAGGTCAAATGAGTAGGACTCAATAGCTGTAAGTGAATCCATAACTCAATGACCTAATGTTGGATTTGTCCCACGGCCATACTAAGTCTCACTAATGGACTGACTTCAACTATTTTTATTTTTGACCTTCCTCACTTAAGTTTTCTCTATTTCAAAATGACACGATTGACTTAAAATAAAACAACCTTCAAAAATTATTCGAAATGTCTAGCCCTTCGAGAATACCAAGTAAAAGCAACAAACAAATCCACATCTTGAAAATCATGCCATTCAGAAAATCCATTCTTTCAGTACCTTGAAATATACAGGGAAAGGAAGATAATAGAATTTAAGGTAGGGAAGGTAAAGATATCATAATAAAACTCTGATATATAAGAATATTCTTCAATTCCATTTTTTTGTAGGTAAAGTACTATCTTCACATTAAAGCATTTTATAAGGTTACTCTAAGACTAAAGGCTTTCTCCCATTAATTAAAGGAAAACTTTGAGGGCTAAAAACTGAACCTAAAGTGGTTGAACTTCCATAGGATTTCAATCCGTCTGTTGAGTGTTAACTTCTACAAGGTTCTATAGGTAGAGTCTGTAAAGGGACAGGTAGTGTTAACTTCTACAAGTTCTATAAGCAGAGTTTGTAAAGGGCCAGGTAGCCTCTGGATCTCATCTTTTATGAAAGGTGACATATCCAATAAATGCCCCTACAATCAATCTCTGGAATAGATATAAATAGAAGTCCTTCATGTTAATATCCATAAATCACAACCACTTTAAGGAAAGTCATGTACATGTGTCATTTCTCCCATAAGTTCTTAAGGCAAAATTTAAAGCATTTGTCATTGGATTTTTCCCATTAACTTTAAAGCATGTGTCATTTCTCATGGCTTTCTCCCATTAATTCAAGGCAAACTTTAAGGCCTAAAAACTGAAAGTAGCTGAACTTCCATAGGATAGGATCCCCCAAACTCAAATGGAGTAAAATGTAAAATGTTAAAAGTGGAGTGTTTTATGATGTAATGGATCTTAATAATCCAGATTGACATGGATGTATTAAACTTCCATAAGATAGGATCCCCCAAACTCAAGGTGAGTAAAATGTAAAATGTTAAAAGTGAAGTGTTTTATGATGTAATGGATCTTAATAATCTAGATTGACATGGCCGTATTTTATTAATGTACCTAAATTTACACCTTCCATGTTGCTTTATTCTTGTAAAATGTTAAAAGTGGAGTGTTTTAGGATGTAATTGATATAGATAATCTATATTGTGTTAAATATGATGTAATGGATCTTAATAATCTAGATTGACATGGCTGTATTTTATTAATGTACCTAAATTTACACCCTCCATGTTGTTTTATTCTTGTAAAATGTTAAAAGTGGAGTGTATTAATGTACCTAAATTAACACCTTCCATGTTGCTTTATTCTTTTAAAATGTTAAAAGTGGAATGTTTTATGATGTAATGGATATAAATAATCTATATTGACATGGCTACAGTGATATGATGATAGTGTAGGTTGATGTTGAAGTTGTAAAATTCTTGTACATATCAATTATTATAAATTATTAAACAATTTTTTAAGTGCTAAATCATACTTCTTATAAAGGACATAACTAATTTATGATGATAGTGCAGGTTGATGTTGAAGTTGTAAAATTATTGTACATATCAAGGATGAATGATAGTACAAGCCAAAAATGACATTATTATAAATTATTAAACAATTTGATAAGTGCTAAATCATACTTCTTATTAAGCACATAACTAATTTGTAAGTTGAAATTTTTTTCTTAATGTTCTTAGCCTATTTATAGATGTCAAAATAAAGGTTTCTAGATGTGATTTATTCCATAAACTTCATGGAAAACTAAATTATAAGAAAAACTAAATTCTAAGGCAAACTAAATTCGAAGGCAAGCCCTATGACTTTTGACATATGTCATTTCTATGTCATTTCTCCCATATACTATAATGAAAAACTTAAGGCAAAATATGTACATGTCATTTCTATCTTAAACTCTAGGCAAGACAAACTTTAAGGCATGTCATTTATAGATATGATTTCTCCCATAAACTTAAGGAAAACCATGGACATGAAATTTTTCCCATATACTAAAGGCCTTTTCCCATAAATTCAAGGCAAAATTTAAGGCCTAAAAACTTAAAGTGGCTGAAATTCCATAGGATTTTGAACTTCCATAGGATTTTAGTTTGTCTGTTGAGTGTTAACTTCTATAAGTTCTAAAGGTAGAGTCTGTAAAGGGCCAGGTAGCCTCTAGATCTCATCTTTTATTAAAGGTGACATATCCAGTAAATGCCCCTACAGCCAATCTATGGAATATATCTAAATAGAAGTTCTTCATTTTAATATCCATAAAACACAACCACTTTAAGGAAAACTGTGTACATGTGTCATTTATCCCATAAATTCTTAGGAAAAGTTTTTAAAGCATGTGTCATGTTGGATTTCTCCCATTAACTTTAAAGCATGTGTCATTTCTCAAGGCTTTCTCCCATTAATTCAAGGCAAACTTTAAGGCCTAAAAAGTGAACCTAAAGTAGCTGAACTTCCATAGGATAGGATCCCCCAAACTCAAGGCTTCATCCCTTTAATTCAAGGAAAATTTTAAGGCCTAAAAATTGAACTTATAGTAGCTAAAATTCCATAGGATAGGATCCCCCAAACTCAAGGCTTTCCCCCATTAATTCAAGGAAAATTTTAAGGCCTAAAAACTGAACCTAAAATAGTTGAACTTCCATAGGATTTTAGTTTGTTTGTTGAGTCTTAAATTCTACAAGTTATAAAGGAGTCTGTAAAGGGCCAAGTAGCCTCTAGATCTCATCCTTTCGTAAGGCATGTAGAGGGCCATGTAGCCTTTGGATCTCATTCTTTCTTAAGGAATTTCATTTCATGTAAAGGACTAGGTAGCCTCTCATAGGATTTTGAACTTCCATAGGATTTTAATCTATCTGTTGAGTGTTAACTTCTACAAGTTCTAAAAGAAAAGTCTATAAAGGGCCAGGTAGCCTCTGGATCTCATCTTTTCTCAAAGGTGACATATCCAGTAAATGCCCCTACAGTCAATCTCTGGAAAAAAAATAGAAGTTCTTCATTTTAATATCCATAAACCAGTACCACTTTAAGCCAAACCTTATACATGTGTCATTTCTTCCTTCTCCCATAAACTTTTAGGAAAAATTTAAGGAATGTGTCATTTCTATTTTATTTATCCCATAAACTATAAGGCAATTTTTTATTTCTCCCACAAACTCATAAAGTTGCACGAATTTTGACATAACTTCATCAACCACTACCACTAGTTGTTTTAGTAAGTGCATAAAATAATTTTGCAAACCATGTAAATGTCATTTCTCCCACAATCTAAACGATTTCTCTCATTAATTCAAGGAAAAATTTAAGGCCTAAAAATTAAACCTAAAGTGGCTGAACTCCCATAGGATTTTTAACTTCCATAGGATTTTAGTTTGTCTGTTGAGTGTTAACTTCTACAAGTTCTAAAGGCAAAGTCTGTAAAGGGCCAGGTAGCCTCTGGATCTCGTCTTTTCTCAAAGGTTACATATCCAGTAAATTCCCCTACAATCAATCTCTGGAACATAAATATAAGTTCTTCATTTTAATATCCATAAACCACTACCACTCTAAGGCAAACCTTGTACATCTGCCATTTCTCCCTTCTCCCATAAAATTTTAGGCAAACTTTAAGGCATGTGTCATTTCTATTTAATTTCTCCCACAAACTCATAAAGGTGTGACTTTTGACATAACTTCATCAACCACCACAACTAGTTGTTTTAGTAAGTGCATAAAATAATTTTGCAAACCATGTAAATTTAATTTCTCCCACAAACTAAAGGCTTTATCCCATTAATTCAAGGAAAACTTTAAGGGCTAAAAACTAAACCTAAAGTGGCTGAAATCTGATAGGATAGGATCCCCAAAACTCAAGGCTTTCCCCCATTAATTCAAGGAAAACTTAAGGCCTAAACTAAACCTAAAGTGGCTGAACTTCCATAGGATTTTAGTTTTTTGGTTGAGTCTTAACTTCTACAAGTTCTAAAGTAGTCTTTAAAGGGCTAGGTAGCCTCTGGATCTCATCATTTCTTAAGGCATGTAAAGGTCCATGTAGCCTCTGGATCTCATCCTTTCTTAAGGCATGCCATTTTTAGATGTGATTTCTGCCATAAATTTTAAGGCAAACTTTCATGCAAACCATGCATGAACCATCTATATGTGCCATAAATCTCCCTTAAACTCTAGGCAATTCAATCTTTAACGCATCTCATTTATAGATGTGAATTCTACCATAAAATTTAATTCAAACTTTAAGATAAACCATGCACATCATTTAGCTCATGCACATGTGTCATTTTTCCCACGCATTTGCAATAAATGTTAATTTAATATATTTTTATTCAATTTGTTTTTTTTTTCAGGGATAAAAAAACCCACTAAATATGGTTGAAAAATGAACATTATGCATAGATGTTTCTTGCTATCCCAATCCAGGGAAAACAGTGATTATATATGTGTTTTCCAATATTGCGACTAGCAAAGTCGTCTAAAGGAAAATGAATATACCATGAAGAACAAAAAACAACAAGGCATATTATATTGCATTGATAGAAGGCTTGGGAACTGCTAGGGAGTATGGATCAAATGGAATTTTATTTTTCACCAATTCTAAACTTGTATGCAACCAGATGAAAGGTGTGTACCAAGTTAAGAAGGAGAGGCTAAAACAACTACATGGAAAAGAAAACAATATTGTTAGCACTTTTCAATTTTTTAGTATAAGACATTGTACGAATGTGAATAAGATGTCTATTGATCTATTGCGTGGAGCAATTCCAATTCAGGATTCATCTATCAAATATGAATTAATAGATGAATTAGAATTATACTGGGCAATTCCAATGCAAGATTCATCTCTCAAAGATGAATTAGTTTTGAGGCACTCTTCTTCAAAAATTCAAGATTCATCTCTCAAAGATGAATTATTATTGAGACGCTCTCCTTCAAAATTTATTGATGGACATTGTAACATAACTTGGATATGTGTGTGTTTTGTACTTATAAATGCGTCTTTTTTAATGACCATGTGTTTTTTTCAATTATATACCAAGTGTGCTCCCACCACACCATGTAAAGCACAACTTGGTTAACTTTACATTTGCAACAAGTGCTGAACTTCACATTTTTATAAAATTAAAATGTGATGACTTCAACAAATTTTTGTTTAAATGGAGTTTCATGATTCTATTTTAATGACCATATGGTTTTTTCAATTTTATACCAAGTGTGCTCCCACCATGTAAAGCGTAATTTGGTGAACTTAACATTTTTATAAATTTTTTTGCTTAAATTGAGTTTCACACATCATTTAGTGCTTTGAAAGTTGTGTTTTACATAATTTGTGTACACTAATTTACATTAATTTTCTGTAATTTATTTTGAAATTATTTTAAATAGTAATTTAAAAAAATAATTGTAAATGTCCACTATAGATATATATATCATGGAGGATGAATGATGAAGATCAACAGAATCCCATATCTCTACGAGAGAGGGGGATAAGGGATCGAGGGATGTTCATGGTATTTAAATATAATCTTAAATATCCATACATATACATACATGTATATACATATGGAATTGATTTTCAATCAATTTTGTGAGTTAAATTAGTTGTTAATAAGTTTCATTTTTTATTTTTTAGGAGATAAGAGAAGAAGGTTGTCTACTCCATCAATGGAGCATGCCCGTGGTTCACGCAATCGTGGTATGGTTCACACAATTTAATCAATGAATATGTACATGTATTTATATGTATGAATATATTTTTGAATTTATTATAAATTCATATTTTTTTATGAAGCTTCTCTCTTTTCTCGTAAGGTTTTTGGTGTTTCACATTCCATTGGAGGGCCATCAATAAGTGCTAGCGGATTGCGTGAAGGTGGTGATATGTATTCCCCCAAAGGCCGATCAATGGATGGTCATGTTGGTTCTTAGTAGGGTTTTTCTGGTTCTCAACAGTCTCAGGGTGGGCAAGATGCTAGCCAACCACATCGAGGTGGCCATAAATTTGAATATTATTTTCATTCAATTTGTACAAATTTGTTTACATGTTTTTTTTAATATAATTTTTTTTATATATTGATGCAAAGGCTGAAAATGCTGCTCCAAATGTTGTTAAAAAAATACGTAGGGCAGAAAGAGTCATTCAAGAAGAAGGTTGTCCACCAACCACGACTTATCCGTCCGACATTTCCAATATACCTTGGGAAAAAAACATGTAAAAATGCACCTTAGAAAGGTCTCAACATATTCATGCAAAATTGAAGAGAGATCTCATGGCTTTGACTCTACTTGCCGAGAGTCGAAAAACCTTGGAAATAGTTACACACTCTTTAAGCGAACTAGTAGATGTGTACCAAAATCTTGGGCCAACCACTGATACTTTTGTAGAAGTAATGAGAAAAATAAAGGAAACAGTGATGGGTCCTGATAAATGGGAGGTTGTTAAACAAAGAGTTACAACATAAATGGTCAAGTCTATGTTTAATTTCAAAGAAGGGTCGAAAAGAAAGATGCTAAAGGTGTAATATTTCAAGCACCCTTATATAGCTCACTATTTATATGATAGAAACCTTGCGGCCTATGGAAGACTCCCATGGAACGACGAGGTTCTGATTTATTTTGAAAAATTATTTTATGCAGAATTCTTTTTGCAAAAGAAACCCAATTACGATGACCTCCCCTTTGAATTTTTTGGTCCTGGGAAAGGTCGATTGTGTGACTGTAGGGGCGCTAGGCATGATGTTGAGTTGCCTTGCCTTGAGCCACCATTGGTTATTCTACCTCTTCGTGTCAAAACTTTGTGGTCAGAGATGGATGCCACTTCTCAAATTAGTCGAGAAGTAAGGGATGCCATCATGGACAATGTTCACAGTGGATTTGGTGGAGTCGATGTTTGTCTGAATCGACAAAGAGCACGTGAGAATACACGCGCTAATTTTGTGTATTATATAGATGAAAATATTGACAACATGAGTGTTGAATATCTCAAAACATATGCTAAGAATTGTTGCAATGGTTGGCAGGACCTAATTTTTAATGAGGAAGAGGGCATGGGAACGATATGTGTTAATGGTTAGGGTTCAATTATTTTAACACACGTACAATTTTTAATAAATACATATATACATACATTTATTTGTATACATTAATATAACAAAAATGTATCATTATATGTTAACACCATTTGCAGTTGTCACGCTTGATGAATGAAGAAAATGTTAATATCACGGTCGGAGCCTCCGGTTCAAACAATCAAGATGGTTCTCACCATCAAGATATTTTGGCAAATGTTAGTGTTTTTTAAGTGAACATGATGATGTACAATTATTTTTTTATCTATTATTATATATATCAAAACATGATGAGATATTTTTAAAATAAATAATTGTGCACACATGTACATGTATAAATATATAATAAAATGTTTTAACAAATTTTGATTCAATCTGATGTTTTTGGGATGGCGGTACCTTCTTCTTCCTTGGGAGATGTGCCAAATCCACCATCACAAGTATGAACAATTTTTCACTTTTAAAATTTATGTTTTTAAGTTATATATTGGACCTCAAAAAGTTCCATTAAAAATGAGATATATCTAGATCTTGAGTTATTTTAAATTTTTTGAATTTTAGGTTTTTGGAGATTTTCTTTCCGAGCCACTCTTAGGAGATGTGCCAAATCCACTAGCACAAGTATTCATTTTTTCACTTAAATATATATATGTTTTTAAGTTATAAATTATAAATTGAAGTTTAAAAGTTTTATTATAAATTGAGATCTAGATATTTTGAGTTATTTCAAATTTTTTGAATTTTAGGTTTTTGGAGATTTTCTTTTGAAGCCTCTCTTAGGAGATGTGCCAAATCCACCAGCAGAAGTATTCAAATTTTCACTTAAATATATGTTTTTAAGTTATAATTTATAAATTGAAGTTTAAAAGTTTTATTATAAATTGAGATCTTGATCTTGAGTTATTTTATACTTTTAATTTTTTTGAATTTTAGGTTCCTATAGAGGATTTCTTTTCTCCACGGACTCTAGCGATGGAGATAGGAACATCCACACCATTTCAACCATTTGAACAAGTTGTCTAACTTTTTTTTTAATATTATTGAAAATAAGTTTATATATGCATTTTCATTTGAAATTTTTTAATATATATATATATATATATATATATATATTGTTAAAGATGTTCCAGTGGAGGAAGTTTTAGTAGACGAGAAACAAATGGAAAGGGAACCACATGAGGTATTGCATGATTTTTTTGACATTTTGGTTTTTTAACATGAAGCTCTATATATTCTCACTCAATTTTAAAACATTAAATTTTAATGTTTGTACACATTGTGTACAGGTTCCCCATGCTTCACATGATAGCTCGAGGATCTTGAATTTTCTAGGAGAGACAGTACATCCATTTGTATTTGATGGATGAGGCACATGCACTATTTGATAAATGAGGCACATGAAAACATGAAACATTATATTTTCAATAGATTTAGTCTTAAATTTACTTTTTTATATATAGTCTTATCTAGATGCAGTCATATATAACTTGATACTTGATACTTGTGAGATCTACAAATTTTGGACATATTTTATGTGAACTACATTTGGTACATGTGAATGTGATATATAATGTTTTTAAAACTTAAGTTTTGGATGGTTGAACTACATTTGGCATGTGAAGTAATGTTACAGTGTTATATATAATTTGTTTTGTTTTTAAATTGTTATGGTTGAACTACATTTGGCATGTGAAGTAATGTTACTTCATACTTGATACTTGTGATCTATAATGTTTTGTTTTTAAAACTCAAGTTTTGATACTTGTGATCTATAATGTTTTGTTTTTAAAAAGCTTTAATACTTGTGATCTATAATTTTTTGTTTTTAAAAAGTTTTGATACTTGTGATCTATAATGTTTTGTTGTTATAACTCAAGTTTTGGATGGTTGAACTACATTTGTCATGTGAAGTAATGTTGTGTTATAATTTGTTTTGTATTTAAAACTTAAGTTTTGGATGGTCAAGAACTAAATTTGGCATGCGAAGTAATGTTGTGATCTATATTAATGTTTTGCTTTTGAAAAACTCAAGTTTTGGATGGTTAAACTACATTTTGCATGTGAAGTAATGTTGTGTTACAATTTGTTTTGTTTTTAAAACTTAAGTTTTGGATGGTTGAACTACATTTGGCATGTGAAGTAATGTTGTAATCTATAATGTTTTGTTAAATTAAATCTTAAGTTTTGGAAGGTTGATCTAAATTTGGCATGTGATATAATGTTAAATGTTTTTATTGTATAGTTGAACTACAATTGGCATGGCATGTGAAGTAATGTTGTGATATAATCAAAAAGTTTTTAAAACTCAAGTTTTGGATGGTTGAACTACATTTGGCATGTGATTATGATATTATGTTTTGTTTTTAAAATTCAAGTTGTCGTTTTTCAAACAAAAAAAAAATCACATGAATATATGTACATGTAGAAATGATTTTACACGTGTTTGAATATATATGTTAAAACAATTGAAGTACAATATATATATATATATATATATATATATAAACAATCATAAGATTCTAGGTCTTGTTAGATGTGTCAAACAATCATAAAATTTTAAAAATGCATTCTATAATGTATATATATCCAGTACGTGCAACATTTTTAATCAATGCATGTATAGAAAAGCTAATTTAAGTTAATTCCATTCTAGAACATATATATCCAGTACGTGCAACATTTTTCATCAATGCAAATAGAAAAGCTACTTTCAGTTAATTGCATTCTAGAACATATATATCCAGTACTTCAACATCTTTCATCAATGCAAATAGAAAAGCTACTTTCAGTTAATTGCATTCTAGAACATATGTATTCAGTACATGAAACATTTTTCATCAATACACATAGTAAAACTACTTGAACAGTTAATTGCATTCTAGAACATATATATATCCAATACGTGCAACATTTTTCATCAATGCACATAGAAAATCTACTTTCAGTTAATTTCCTAGAACATGTATATATCCAGTACATGCAACATTTTTCATCAATGCACGTAGAAAAACTACTTCCAGTTAATTGCATTCTAAAACATATATATCCAGTACATTCAACATTTTTCATCAATGCACATAGAAAAGCTACTTTCAGTTAATTGCATTCCAGAACACACACACACACACACACACACACACACACATATATATATCCAATACTTCTAGAACATATATATCCAGTACTTGCAACATTTTTCATCAATGCACATAGAAAAGCTACTTTCAGTGAATTGCATTCTAGAACATATATATATCCAATACATGCACATTTTTTTATCAATGCATGTATAGAAAAGCTACTTTCAGTTGATACTAGTGTGCATGTACCAAAACAATGTAAATGTGTAAACACTTACATAGATAACATAACAAAGCAGTTCAATTTTTAGTTTATTTCTATAAGTTCTAAAACATGAATCCAAAGAGAAGAAATTGTTGGGAAGTTCAATAAAAAAATTCCAATGGAATGCCATCTTCAATGATCCGTTCATGATCGGATTTTGACATTTTCCATTTCTTAATTTTCTTTTTTTTCTTTGATTGAACTTCTATTATATTTATGCATGATGCACACACCAAGTGACTATATTGATAACTTATGACATTAGGTTCATAGTCTTCAACGTAAAAAAAATCCCCACTTTGATTAGTTTGTCTGAAAATATAACCTTTCAGTATAATAGATCCTCTATCATATGGGAACCTGTGATCATTATAGTTTTCTAATAATTTCATCCTTTGTTCAATGCAACGCATCAAATAATACTTCACATTTTCATCATTGTCAGTAGGTGCAATTACAGCAAAAACATCTCCTGCACAATCAAAAAAACTTATGTATTTAAATTTAGATCATAATTAACATGAAAAATTAACTTTAAAATAATTTTAGTATCTAATTCCAGATCTCCATCATTTGAAACAATTCAAATGTTACCTTCTCTAACAAGATCAAAAACTTAATAACCATCAAATGATATTGTAGTTTCCTCTGATTTCATTTCTTCAAACATTGCAACGAACATTTTACCCTTTGTATTTAGCTCTGTATTTTTCTAATCTTTTACCTACGTTTTGTTTTCACAAACATCATTGAATTCTATGTTGTCTATGCAAATATGACAAAAAAAAGAATATTTTCTTTTATCCAATGCAAACGCATTTGTAGACAACTTTGTTTTAATTGAATGCAATTTTTGAGTCCCTTTTATTGTTTCAACATCATTTCCAATTGATCTATCTACATCTTCAATCCCAATATGCCAAAAAAAACTATATATGGAAAATTCAAAGAAGAATGTAAATTTGATATCAAAATACCATCAAAGATAATCATTTTGATAAATGTACACTGTTTAAAATTGGATGTCCAATAAAAATTAAATTGAATATACCTTCTCACTTCTCTTGATCAGTTAGTCTCATGGCTTAGAGCAGCTATGCACCATTGAACAACTTCTTTAGCGTCTACAAGTTGGTTTGCAGAGGGGTTCATTTGATATCTTTGAAGAGCGCATTTATGCATGCCCCTGCACCTTCATGTTCTCCTTTTCCATGGCCAGTCTCAAAGAAATTCCAACAATGTTTAATGCAGGTTTTCTTATGAAGAAAACACAACCAAAAGAATGATCGTGAAGATTTGAATTGACCTGCGTATCTATCTGACCATATCTAAAGTTCATTGAACTTTATTCCATGACTTTTCAAGGAGTCATAAATCTTTCCAAAACAGTGTTGTACAAAATATGTATCATGTGTACGATCATCACTGATATAAAAGTGATATTCTTTAATAACATGCCGATTTTCACTGGTGCTTTCTATATGATCGACGTTTTTTTCAGCATGTCTATATAGAATATGGGCGAGCATGGAGACTTGGTCAGAATGATAGTATTCACTCTAGATTTATTTTTGTGGAACAAATGTATAGTTTTTTGCAAAATAAATTACTGACAAAATGGTCCTTGGTGGAAAAACTTCACGAGATTTTTTGAATTACAAATCTTGCCATTGAACTCTATGGGAATGCTTAGTGTATTTATAAATTTCCACCTCAAACTTTTTCAAAAAATCTATAACAAAAATTTCTTCTTCTTGTAATTCAATTCTTTTAGCGCTATTTGTACCTTGAATCGATGTATGGATATATTCATATCTCTTCCATTTCACTTTCATGTTGGAAAATGATTGATCATTTATATCAGTATGATATTTGTTTTAAAATTTAGTCAAATTTCCACAATCATCACATTTTTTACCACCAACACATTTATTTTCTTAAAATAATTCATCGCTTTCTCTTCAACATAGAATTTGAGATATGAAATCATAGATAGTGGAAGGAGGAGGTGAATCTTTCCAAAATGTGTTATAATATAACTAAAATTCCATATGATAACGACAACAACAAGTGTTGCGTACGGTGATAGGTTTTACATACCATGGTTTTTGTTGAACAAAAGCACTGATTGAGACATGAATTTCATGATTCTCTTCTTTGAAATTGTTGAAAAACTCTATCTGAGTGGTGTCCAAGAAATTTGCTTGATGTTCTTCGTACTGATTTCATGTTATTCTTCTTCGCATCACATCCCTTGCATTTGGCGAAACATGTGAATTTTTCTTCCAATATTCATATATTATTTTTTTAACATTTTCTCCAAGTCTATCTTTGTATGGTTGCCTACAAATATCTCTCCAACAAGCGAGTTCATAATTTACATCTATTTGCAATTGAAATTTCCGATGTTTGTGAAAAGTTTTTCGTGAGGTTTCTAATGCTTCTGCCATAGATTTTACCAATAGATTCTCTTTAGTACTTGATGAAACCACTGCCATATGTATTTCTCTACGTACAATTGAAACATTTTTCTTTCTAGATATTCAAATTGAATTTATAGCACTATTTATATTTTGTATCACAATTTCCTTCATTTTTTAAAATCTTTCGTTGGTTTTCAAATACCCAATAAAGTCATAGCTTCTTTTAATTTCCTTAATGATAGGAGACCTTTCAAAATTTGGGCTTGAATTGTCACATTTTCCTTTATGAAGTACATATCAAAAATGCATTTAACACGATATAGTATAACATGGTAAGCTCTTTTATCTCCATATGTGTGAGTGTCAACATTTTCTAACATCTCATCATCGACATTGATTTCATATGTACATATTGTTTCGGGGAAAATCACCCTAGAAGTTTGTTGGGTCAAAACCTCCATATATCAGGGCATGCTATTCAGAAGGAATCACACACAACCACACTTGAATGCTAAAAACCAGATAACAACGATAGCAGAACTCACTCGTAGTCCTACGTTCGATGTAGAGCCCGCAGGGTCCAAACCCCCAGCAACCCTTCTTCCTCTCCAACCTGGAAAACAAGAAAGAACATGCACAGAAACCTAGTTGTACAGCATATATTTCTCCTAAACGTTAGTGTAATCCATGTGAAATATGATATAAACAATAATAACTGCTTAATAATCAATCTTTTCACATATACAAATAGATACTAACACAAAAGTTCAGGAACAAGATGGTTCTTCATTATTACGAACAACATTTACAGAAATAAAGAGTGGAGAGATCACCTGAATCCTTCCACGATCTTTGAGCAGACCGTCGTCCGAATCCGTCCCTCCCTTGCCTCGCTAAGAAACTTTCAAGACTTGTGAACTCGAGATGGCATATAAACGGATGAACATCTCCAGGAAACAAGGGTTTCCTGTATAAATCTGGGAAAGTGTAGGAGGCACGAGAATTCAGACTTGAATTGGGATTCCAACAGAGTATAATGTCTATAAAATTTCTCTCTCCCTTAGGCCATGCACATGAGGGGCTTTTATACTCCCTCAAAGTAGTTTCAATCAGTTGGAAATAGTTGGCCATGTGCTGGGGTGGTTGAACTACTGGAGTAACCATCAACGCAGCCCGAAAATAGGGAATTTTCATATATTTTTTAATGATTTTAATGGCATACGCAGAAAAGTACATGTGGACTCGCGTATACACACGGAAAAGTCTGGGCATACCCGCGTATGGGAATTTTAACAATGTTTTTTTAGTGAATTTTGTTCAAGTCTGTAGGAATGGGTGCCCAAAGCCATAAAGACAATCATGAATCACATGAGGGTGAAAAATAATGCTATAACATATGCCCCCTAATAAATGAGGTCAGAAGGGGTACATGATGGCCGAAATGTATTATGCACATAGAAAGAACTTCACAAGGACAAGAGAGGACTTCACCAGATTTCAGCTTGCCAAAAACCAATGAAAGAACACAGAGAGTCAACTCATGCTGAGGCAGGCATACCCATGCTCAGTAAAAAATACATCATATGGAAAGTACAAAATAGATCCAACATGTATACAAGTATAGCTGAACTGAAAGTACACAATGAATCATCTGAGCATGGCCCAAAAGTACAAGTCTGAATCAATGTCCAAGTATCACATATAGAAAGCTGATCAATGATGTTGACATTGGATGTCTGATCATATAAGTAACTGAATCTCCAAGTACCAAATCATAAGAGGTGGAATAAACGGTACAATCACGCAACTCGGGAGCCAACATATAAGATGCTGCTGTACTGACACTGCAACATATAAGGGTGAACGACATCACTGGCATAAACTGAATGGACTATCAAAAGTGAACCGATAAATGTTGATGCAACCCGAGGTCTTCACCGATCACTATGGACAATTCTACACAATGGGAATAAATGAGCTGAAGTCGACCATGTGAGAAATCGTTGGATTACCGGTCAATGATGTATACCGTTAACCAAGGCGAGACAACCCACCAATAATGAAAATGAGCGTCAAGGTGCCCCAGTACAATCTAACAAATGCGAATAAATGAGTTGAAGTCGAACACTTGAAATAATCTACCAATTAGGAAGCAACGATGAATCCCACTATCAATAGCGAAGAGTCTGCCACTGATGACTGCAAACCCTAAGGTACTGACAAAAAGACTCTAGACCTTATTCCTAGAGTAATGAGTCGGAGTCGATGGGAAAAGATCTGTTGGAAGGAAGGCATTAAGGCATCCCACATCAGTCCAGCGTGAGTGTAACCCGCAGGCCAATATTTGGAAGGAATCGGACGAAGTAGAGTGACGGAACCAAACCGAAGTACATTTCCGACATGCACAAGATGAAGCTAGTGCACGGAAGAAACCCTCTGAACCAACCAATAATGAAAGATGACACAGAGGCGAGATATCCACCGATAGGGTCAAATGGAAATCAAGGTACTGCACGAATCCCAAGTGTGATAATGTATGCTGACGTCGAACACAGGGGAAACCACTCAGTCAAAGACCCATACTGATGATCAAATGCCGAGCACAAGGTCACCTATCAATGATGAAAATAGGGCCAGGGTGCGGCTCTAGGTTTTCTCTTAGAGCAATGTGTCGTAGTCGATAAGAGACAAACCCGCCAGCAAGAAGTCAATGGAGACCTTCTCAAACCAGCACGAGCAGAGGACCAAAACATCTGATGTGATAGAACAAGATACTGACAAGACCGGGAAGGCCGACTGAATAATGAGTCAAGAGACACCGCAGAATGGCCGACTTTGGTTAGACTTCCCTTGAACAAAAGCATGAATCGTGATGACCATGGCAGTAAAAAGTGACACTGTATAAGTCTGTTATGCAGGAGGCAAAACAAACTCTCCATATGATTGGAAGAGATAACCAACCGGGGGAGGACTGACCACCGAAACAAAGCAAAGGCTGAACCTAGGTCAAAACTAAAACCATCCAAAATGTAGGAAAGATATATAAGTGTATGTGCTTTGTTCAAGGGCGACAAACTGACACTGTAATGCCATCAAACAACGAAGTTACATCCCGTTCTCGCTCTTTTTGTTATATTTGATTTTTTTGTCTTTTTCATATAATAATCCTGAAAAAGAATAAAAGAATGCTATGGTACAATGGATAGAATGAGTATCGAGAAATAGATGCACTAGTTCCTGGGATTGGAACGATCCTATGCTCAATGCAAGGTGGCAGAAACTGGTAAGCGATACTCAGAGGAATGTTCCATCCATGGGTAAAAGGGTGTCAAGTCGCGATAGCTAAGTGCATGCAACAGTTAACTTGTACACATAGACAAGGTCAAAAGTTGGCTTAAAAATTGATTCCAAATGAAGCCGGCTAAAGGCCAGGATAAACAAGTAGCCAATATGCAATGCAGTAATACAACTTAACAACACCAGGGAGCCTCTAGGGTAAAAGCCAGAAAAATGATAGTGAGGAAGAGGAAGAATGAAGCTTCAACACATAAGTCATGGCGGGACTAAAGAGGACTCCCAAGCCTACATAAAATGTAGCATGGGAAATAAGTGATAGCAAGGAACTAATTAAGAAGCCCATGTAAAGGAAGGCTCTACCATCAAGTCATGATTAAATAATCGGCGAGTGAAATGGGTGTAATACTCATGACTTGATGGGATCGACTCTATGGCAAGTGATCAGAATGGAGGCTAGTATGCAAAATGCAACGGAAAGTGGATTGCCTAACCTATATGCCAGTGAAGATCATATACCTGCCATGATGGGTCAGCAGTCATGGATCAAAAACCGGGAAAAATCTCAAATTCGTCAAAATGTACCTGAAAATATACCAATATGTGCACTTCCAAGCATCCGGGTTATGCAGCTTAAGATAGATTGAAAAAATAAGCATAACAATTTTTTGCGAAAATTTTCAACCTTTTGGGCATAAATAGACAAATTACCTCATATTTGGTTCATTCTTACATTGCTGATTTGGGAAAAAGAGCTTTGGAGAAAAAAGCCTCTTTCATCAAAATAGGAGCAACCGACCGTCAATATTCACTGAATTTGTCACGTAAGCTCATCAACCATCTTTACTATTCATTTTGTCCATTCATAAATTAAAATTTAGGAATTTTCACCGTAGAATCTCTTGCAAAAAATCACGAGTTTGCACATACGCGGGTTGGTAATGACCAAGTCGCGTATACACGCGACTGTGCACAAATAAAGTCGTGTATGCGCAACCCAAAAATGAAAAATGCGTAGCTAATGAACGAATTATTAAAATTTTGCAGGATGACCATATCATGGAGAGAGCGTGAACACAGTGCTATTGATCAAGAAGTCATGCGGGATCGAGCATCACTAAATATTCTCCAGAATTGTGGATTGCTCAAGTTTTTCAAAATGCCAAATATGAAGAGTAATGTCCGGTTGCTCAAAATTCTTGTGAACTATTGGGAACCGGAAGAAGACTGCTTCATCATAGATCAGATGCCCATACGCATCGAAGTGGAAGATATATATTTTATTACTGGACTCTCCAGGAGGGGGGAGCCAGTATACTTGCATGGTAAGCCTTTGGGAGGGCTAATCATGGAAGATTACGTCCACGTCTACTGCATAGAGGGTTCCAAGAAAGTGGGAACTCAAATTGAAATCAAATATTTAAGAGACTTGCACATAAAAATCCTCCTTTTTACCATTGGGAGAGTAGCAGGATTAGCTTCTCTACACCAGGCATCCAGGACGCAAATGAGTATAGTAGTGGAATGCTTAACTCATTTATATGATTGGTGCACAACTCTTCTGATGAACATGAAGCAACAATTGACTTCAATCCGAAAGGCAAAGACAAAACATTTTGGATATGGTACAATTTTGATGAAATTCTTCTTCGAGAAGATTCCAGCGCTAAGACCCAAAGTGATCTCTACCATCAGCAGCCCGAGAGACCCAAGAATTTCCCGCTGGGCAGACATGATGAAGAGATTGGGGGGAAGTGAAGTTCCCCGGACCACTTGGGATGATGAGTTCTTCCTTTGGTGGGGAGAACAAATCATCGTTGTGGACGACTATCCCTATGCCGGGATGGACTTTCATGGTGATCCAGATCTTGTCCTTCCACCAGGCGCAGCATGGGGCACAGTCGGTAAGTTTGCAATTTTTGACTTATATAATTTTTTTGGATTTTTTCAAATATGTATGAAAAAATAGAAAACAAAAATGTTTTTGATTGGATTCATAATGACTTACAATTTAAAAATGATCATGATACAGATATTGGACCAGTTCAACCTGAGGGTTTCCCGCGACATAAGCGTCGCAGGGGCGAAGCGGATACAGTAGATTCAGACAGGACCCTCCAGGCTGTACAGAGGAACTTGGAGGGATTAACCCGCCAAGTACCTATGGCTGCAGTGGAAGATCTGCCTGAAGCCATCCAGAGACTGGTGGTAGGAGTGCCCCGAGACTAAGTACGGTTATTCCGCCGAGTTGCCACCGCGATCGTGTTCTATAGGAACACAACTTCTGGTCAAGGACCTCAGGAGTAGATAGATATGATGTATCAGATGACTGTATATTATTTGAGACTGAACATGATCGGGCATAAGCCCAAATTTTGTATGACTTATGGATCCAAATTTTGTATAGTTTTTTGAACACTCTGATGATATATATACAACGATGTTTGATGTGATGTGATAAATGTATCAAATGTATGATGTTGTTGATGATTAAATTTTATTGTATGGAATGATTAATGTGCCAATCAATTACATGATTAGCTAATGAGTCTGCCAGCCAATTGTCAGCTCGAGGAATATGAATGAAAGTGAAAAATTGAAATGATATTTGTAACAAACGTACCCTCAAGAACAACCGGAGTAAAAATGGATCTCGAACCCAATAAGTATTGTTCAACTGCGATACCACCAGCTGAGAGTCCAAGAAAACTACCAACGAGTCGACACCCAAAGATATTGCCTCTGAGAGTAGATAAACAACTGCAGTGTATTCTGCTATGTTATTGGAAGTAGGACCAATGCAGACCCCTCTTGATACTAACAGTTGACCGGATGGATAATGAAGCACCCAAGCCACGGAAGCTAAGTTCCGGGTGTGTCTACTAGCACCATCGGCGAAACCAAAATGACTCATAACATCCGACACAACCTGCCAAAGCAGATCAAAAAACATCACCAACCCATCAAAGATCGAAAAATAACCAGATATGTACAAAGAAAAACTACTATATACAAAATCAAAATGCCAGGCCGAAGCCTAGGCATAATAATTTTTCAAATAGAGCCCATTTCTGGGCTCCGGCAACTCGTTCCCTTCAAAATCAACCAAGGTATATGCCCCTTTCTTAAGGACTGTTTTAACGATGAAGGGGCCATACCACATAGACTTAAATTTTCCTGCCCCCAAGGCATCTTTTTCTTGGGCATAGACCAAAACAAGGTCACCTTCCGAAAAAACCCTAGGTTTGATCGCCTTATCATACTGAGCTTTAACTTGGTTTTTATGCGCCTCATTTATCGTGGCGGCATCCCGACGCTGCTCATCGAGATGTTCTAGATGAAGGAGTCGTTCTTCAAGACTAGAAGTGTTAGGAAGAAGTTCAACAGCTAACTTAAGAGAAGGAATCTCACATTCAATGGGAAATACGGATTCCAACTCGTGCACTAGCTGAAATGGAGTAAAGCAAGTTTTATTTTTCACTGACGTCCTATATGCCCAAAGTGCAGGATATAGTATAATATGCCAGTTGGATTGAGCTTTATCAATTTTCCTTTGAAGAATTGTCTTCAAGGATTTATTCACGGCTTCCACTTGCCCATTGGCTTGAGGATAATACGGAGATGAATGCTCCTGCCGGAAACCCAATTTTAGAGCCAACTCAGCCATCATGCTATTCTGAAAATGACTGCCATGATCAGTGAAAATCTCTCTAGGAATACCAAAATGAGCAATAACCTGGTTGAAAAGAAAAAGAGCTGCAGTCTCACCATCATTCCCAAAAGTAGGCATAGCCTCGACCCACTTCGTAAAGTAGTCTATTGCTACAATAATGTACTTGTGACCTTTAGCCGAAGGCGGGTTACAAGTAGTATAATCAATACCCCACTTTGTAAAGGGACCGACAGTAATGACTGGAAAAAGCGGAGCTGGATGAGCGCGCATTTTTCGAGTATAAACTTGACATGGATGACACTTTTTGACCGACTCCATACAATCCTTGAAAATCGAAGGCCAAAAGTACCCAGCACGCAAGATCTTTTGGGCTGTAGCAAGCCCAGATAAATGACCACCACAAGCTCCACTGTGGCAATCATTCAGCACAGCCTCAGCTTCTTCGAGAGTTAAGCAACGTCTCAGGATTGAATCAACCCCTCGACGGTATAAAGCATCACCAATAATTAAGTAATTCTTAGCCAAGTGACGCAACTTACGACACTCATCTTTCGAAAAAGTAGAGGGAAACTTCGCAGTCTGAAGATACACAATGATATCTCCATACCAAGGATCCTGTGAAGAGATAAGAAACAAATGTTCATCCGGAAAGGATTCATCATAGATCATTTCTTCCTCACAGGGCAACTCGGAGATCAATTATGTGAAAACCAATGATTTCTTGGACTTGGCAGACATAAAATCAAGATCAAATTCCTACAAAATCACAATCCATCTATTGTATTTGCCCCCAATCACTCGCCTACTGAGGACAAACTGAAATGGATTGGCTGCTGCCAAAACATAAGTTTTTCGTAGAATAATGTAATGCCAGAGTCGCTGCACAACATGAACTACTGCTAAAGCTAACTTTTCTATCGGAGTGTACCGGAGTTCAGGTCCTACCAATCCTCAACTAAGATAGTATATAACATGCTCTACAAGAGCATCATCTTCCTGAACCAGAACCATACCAATAGTAGATTCTGCTGCTGCAAGATACAAAAGGAAATCCCTGCTATAATCAGGTGGACTCAATAAAGGAGTAGAGGTCAATGCTTTTTTCAAAGCATCGAATGAGCGTTGAGAGAAGTCATCCCAAAGAAATGGAACTCCCTTCTTCAACATTCTCATAAATCCCTTGGTAACTTCAGCATAATTTATGATAAATCTCCGAAGAAAATTAGACTTTCATTGTAGACTTTGAAGTTGACGAATAGAGGACGGGGGAGGCAACCGAAGTATTGCCTCAACCTTGAACGGATCTACCCTAATCCCTTCCCTAGACACAATTAATCCCAATAACCAACCGGATGTAACTGCGAAAACGCACTTGTTCGGATTCAACCTAATCTTATAGAAATGACATCGTTCAAATATTTGACGGAGGTGAGCAGGATGATCCATCCTCTTTTGAGAATGAGCAGCTAAATCATCCAAATACGCCTCGATAATCTTTTTGATGTCGTGGAAGGCATATGACATGGCTCGCTGAAATGTAGCCCCAGCATTTTTAAGACCAAAAGGCATCTTCTTGTATGCAAAAGTACCCCAGGGACAAATAAAGACAGTCTTATGCTGATCTTCAGGACGGATAGTAATCTGATTATATCCAGAGAAACCGTCCATGAAGGAGAAAATCTCATTACCGGCACACTCGTCAATGATCTGATCGATAAATGGTGTGGGGTAATTATCTTTAGGACATGCTTTATTGAGGTCTCTGAAATCAATGCAAACTCAAATTGTTCCTTGTTTTTTATCTACAAGAACAGGGTTTGAAACCCATTCAGTCAAAGGAACAGGGAAAATGAATCCTGCCTTAAGCATCTTCTCCACCTCAGCTTTGATAGCTCCTGCCTTCCTAGGATTGACCGGACGAAGTTTTTGCCTCACAGGCTTAGTGTTTTCGTAAGTCTTGATCTCATGCTGGATAGTAGATGGATCTATACCAGGCATTTCCTCATAAGACCAAGCGAATACATCCCTATACTCTTTAAAGAGCTCAGTGTAATTCTGAATCTCTTCACGGGAACATTCAGCTCCGATGAAGACATTCTCAATAATATTGGGATCCCTGGAAATGTTCACCGGGATAGTTGGAGAAATCACAGCCATGTTCCCTTCAGCATATACCGGTGTTGGTGCTAAAGGGTTCAGGACTGGGCGAACAGGACCAGGAGATGGAGGACTTGGAAAACTCATTTCAACTTCGCTCAAATCAGTTAAAAAGTAAGACCGATGATGCAAACCATCCCACGGTCTATCTATACCAGTCATAGCTTCCAGGATGGCCTCTTTATATGGAAGAGTGGTATCAAGGCAATCCTGGGCAGAAGAAGAACTAAGTGCCCAAGCTGGAGCCACATTGCCATCCAACTCTTCCGGTGAAAGAGGAGCTGGGATGGACTCTGTAGAGTCAACAATAGACTGATAAGCAATCTCAGCTGCAGACATTGGAAATGCCATTCCACCCACTTGACCTTCCGCTAATGTGGCAGTAGGGGAAGGTAAGGTCCAAGGGTCTGAAAAATAATGAGTTCTGAAGAACTCTCCTCGAAGAGGAGCCTTGGAGGATGAAATTTCATTTATATGAACCGTAGGAGGAGGAATATCGAAAGTACCCATCAAGGAAGAATACATTCCAACCCCTAAATTCTCAACAGGCGCCTTAGTATTATCCAACTTTGGAACAGATGAGTCAGTGGACGCATTCGGGTCTACAGGAGGACAGTCCAGTTGGTCCACTATAACAATCCTCCCTTTGTGAGGGAAACAAATAATCCAAAATAATGAGGATGCAATGGCATCCATCTCATAAATCCAGTTTCTCCCCAACAGAAGGTTGTAGTCCAAGCTTGCATCAACTACCTCAACCTCTATATTCACAGTTTTTCTCCCAACACAGATAGGCAAAGCTGGGACAATACCATGTGGTCTGTGAGAATGACCATCAAACATAGTCAGAAGAGTGGTAGATGGAACAGCTTTGGGAGATCCAATCTTCTTCCAACATGTGAGAGACATCACGAATGTGGAAGCACCCTCATCAACAACCGTCCGAAAGATATTGCACTTCCGGTACGATGATTTAATATGAAAATCCATATGATGGGGGAGTCTCTTCTTAAAATTAGTCATATCAAATGTAATCAGAAGAGAATTTTTCGGATCAATAGCCCCAATCGCAGTGAGAAAAGCACTGCGCTGAGCCAGACAATACTGGAGCACCTCTAAAGCTGACATGGCACAAGGACTCTACACCAGATCTTCCACAATAGAGTAGTTCTGGGCAGGCCTAGCATTTGGATTAATCCTCGAACGCTTAGTAGATGCTTTGGGCATCCGAGGTATAGGCTCAATAGTAGGCCTCGTAATGTGAAGCGGCTCAGTAGCATCAGGAGTATCCTTAGCTTTCGAAGACTCTTCTCCGCCATAATCACGAGATCTCGTAGCGACATCCACGTGAGCAAACATCATGAATATGTTCGATGGAATTTCCCCTTCTTGAGTGCCCCCAGAGGAAGCCCCAGCATTTTGATTCGCGCCAATAACTAGTTTTTTCCCTTGGGGAAAAGGGTTTGTCAACACAGCCTGGGAACTAGAAGAACCCTGTTGAGCTAACAAGCGCTGCGCATCTTGAATTTTAGGGCAAAGGTGTGTAAGATGATCTCCAGTACATAACTTGCATGGAAACTTCACTTTATTTTTATCCTTTGGACCCTCACCAACATGCTCATTGGTTTTATTTGCATTACCCTTCCCATTCTTTCCCTTTTTCTTATTATTCTGTCCCTTCTTCTTCCCTTCGGATTGTTGATTTCCTTTGGGATCGGAAATTTGGACAGTGTTTATCGACAAAGATTGGGAAGGTGATGACTCAGCAGGCACAACTTGACCAGAAGGAGTAGATTGTATAGACAACTGCTGAAATTGAGTAAGCAGGCTAGCTACACCACTATTGATCGACCCAATAAGTCCATCACCATGAGGACCAGGATTAGTTTTGGATAAATCTAATTTGGAGCGAGGAGCATTGGGCAAATATTTATGGAGGACCCTAGACTGAGAATATATCAGTTCCAATTGCTGGGCCCTAAAAATAGCCTGTTCCTCAGAAAATACCTCGGACAGGGATACATCTTTAGAAATGTATGACTGTAGAGATTTCAGAAACCATTCCAAAAGGAATTCTCTTGGAATATGAGCTTTAATAATCCTCTTCCTTCTCCGCCATTCCTGAATGTGATCAGAAATGTGGGTTGCGTCGTCCTACTTAAAATTAGCTAGGAGTTTAGTCTCAGAATCATAACGGACAGGCAACTGGAAATGATTTAGAAATGTAATAGCCAGTTCTCCAAATGTAGCAAAACTGCCCCCAGTTAGCTCAATATACCATTTGGCAGCGTTTCCAGTTAGGGTGCGTTGAAACAATCTCAACCTAATCGAATCATCAATCAGGGAGTTAGAAGAACACCATAAATGGAACGTGGTGATGTGATCAGTCAGATCCTCTCCATTCTTGCCTTCAAACTTTGGAATGTCTGAAGGTAGTTTGGTCGGGACCGGAGGCCACCCCAGACTGTACCGAATCGGATCATTCGCCAATTTCGACAGATCTGGCAAGTTTAACATTGCCAGAAAAGGTAAACGAGGCGGAGCTTGAGATTTCCATCCTTGATAGGATGAATTCCCAACATTCTGAAAAGAATACCCTGGATTTGATGAGGCACCAGGTTGCCAAAAAAAACTCGTAGAAAAAGGAGAAGAACCTCCTCCCAACGCAGAGTTACCAAAGACCGGACTAGTTCCCCCTCCTAAAGTATTAAATGAAGAGGAAAGCCCCTGATAGGGGTTCTAGGCATTAGAAAGAGGGGAAAAAGTCTGCTAAGCACTAGACGAAGGGAAAGAAGCATTCCCTTAGTGACCAGCGTAAAACTGATTCCCTGACCCCGCTGTAGTGAATACAGGGTTCCAACCTGTAAAAGTAGTCGAATTCTGACCTCCAGACCAAGGGTTGAAACTCTAAGTCTGAGAAGTAAACGGAAAGGACCCTAAAGAAGGATTCGAACTAGGAATATGTCCAGTTCCGAAGGGGAACCCTTGAAAAGAAGCTGATCCACTAGCCATGGAAGACATGGGTGTAGATCCAGCTGCAGCAGCGGAAAAGGAAAAAGAAGGAATCCCACTAGTGGGCATTCCAAAACAGAAGGGACCAGATTGGAAAGCATGTGCTTGGGTGAAACCAGAGCCAAACACAGTAGCACTAGAAGCAATCGAAGATATAGCAATAGTGCCCCCTCCTTCAACAGAAGCAGGAGTCTGAATGCCTGCAGCATTCACAGCAGAAGCTACGTTCCCAGTGATGGCCATCGAAAGGTATGTATAATACGGAGGATCTTCTGGTCTCTCTGACTCAGGTCCGATGTATTCAACAACGAACGGATAATCAGGAGGAAGAGGAGATGGAAGTGACTCAGAGGGTTCAGACACTTCCTCTACCTGTACTTCTTCTTCCTGCGGAAATAATACTCGCGAGGTGAGCGGAGCGCTCCTCTCGGAACCAAAACCAGAATCAGCTACGAAACCTTCAGACCCTTGCGGAGGATCTCTCTCCATTGCGTCAGATGCCACAGGGTGGTACCCAACTGCTAAATCACTCCTACGCCTTCTTGAAGAAGGCTCTGGACTCTCGGGAGATAACCCCCGGATTCTCCTCGATCGACGAGATGCTTGATCAGCCACTTTAACAGATTTTAATTAGACTCAAAAAAAGTATAAAGCTAAGCAGGCTAGGAGAAAAGAGCACTCACTACAAAAAATAATCCCTAAGATACAATCAAACAAATAGCCTTCAGGTATTTCCGCTCCGGGTGATTAGGACCAGACACCAAAATACAAGAAAGCGAAATATAGGACCTCCCGAAAGTAGTCTGGGATAATTACGGCCCAGGCCTACTAGCGAAGGTAACAGAAACGGTTACGCCGACCTCCTAATGACAACCTTTGCTGGCACAAGTACCCAAGCTTCGCAAGGGCACCCCCTAGAAGTACTGCTGAAAGTGATACGACGTCTGCCTCAGGTACCACGGGTATTCCCCCTCGCAGTCACCTATGTGGAACCTTGGAGTGGCAACTATGGGCACCAATCTGTGTCAGAAGCCGGGCGGAACGGTCTTGAGGTCAGATTCATCAAATCAGAGAGGGGGTATCTATCTTCTCAGCCTTCACTTCCCCTCGCGCTTGACTCTCTAGAGGAGAACTTTCTCGGTCCACCTAACCGAGTTGGATTTCGCTCAATTAATCAACTTCTATCTTTTGTTTGAGCGGCCTTGGAGAGTTAACTCTCCACTCACCTAATCCAAGGCCCTACAACCTAGCTAGTTGGTGTATGACACTTAAAAAACTTGCTAGTTGCTTTTAAATTATATCGCTTATTTTAATTGGCTGTTATGTTAAGTCAAAGGGATACGGAAATGAAACTTATGGTGTTTTGACGCAGAAAAGAAAAAAAATTATTTCTCTTTTCAGATAACAAACTTCACACTCACAAAAACTATGAAAATGACTAAATGCTTAAGTGCACCTGATGCAAATCACTAAGAGCATGCAAATTCTTAAGATGCAAAATCTACTAAAGCAGAGAGAAATTTCCCAAATATATTTCTGTTTTATCTCTTTTTGGTTGTCCACAAAGCTAGTTCCCAAAGTCAGAAACTCTTAGTATAAAGACACCAAAATTGCTTGAAAACAAGAGGAAGAAATCAATGATAATTCCTTTCCAAAATCAAGTCAAAAACCAAAGGCAAGAAATCTCAACAAAGCTTCGAAAGATATAATGAAATGAAAACAAAAATGCAAAAACAAAAGCAAATGACCAAACAAAATTTTTTTTGAGCTTTTGAATTTTATAAAAAGAAGAGTTCGAAAAGACTAAGAAAGACTATCAAATCCCAAGCCAAACAACTCTGAATTTCAAGCAAAAAACTTCAAAAACGCTCCAAATATTATAGGGCTAGCTATTAGCAAGATTTATATGAGCAAAAGAAGACAAGAAACTTAGCAACTCAGCCTAGAAGAGTAGTACAACCTTGCAGCAAACAAAAACTTCAAAGAACCAAGAAAGACTCTTCAAAAATTGCAACAAGACCTAGTCAACTGAACTCAAGAAAACCAACCAAGAAATGAGCAAAAATCGAAGTGCAAAGATAGACACAAAGGTAGGAAAGAGTAAATGACTAGAGGCTCTCTGTTCTGATAAAGCAGAACAACCAAGAATCCCCAGAAAGAGATCTTGGTACTCGAACCAGAAATGCAAGCACAAGAAACAATATTTTCCAGATAAGCTAGTTTTCAACCAAACAAGAGAGAGAAAATACCAAAGACCACTTTCTACACAATCCAAAGGATACAAAGACATTGCAGGAACAGGTCTCCACAGGCAGACAGGACTAAAAAGCCAAAGAATCCAAAATTTCAAAATTCACCCAGGCATACGCTACTTGACAGTTTGGAAACAAGCGTGCATACGTGACTGTGCTAAAGGAAACCCATGTATACGCGACTCCCTTTAACGAAAAATGTGTGTATACGCATTTGTGTTTAGACAAACCCACGTATGAAAAGGTAAATAATAAAAAATAAAAAGGATCAAGCCTGGATAAGGAACCATGTCTTTAGTCTGACTGAGAAAGAGTTAACTGGACTGGAAATAAAAGTTAAAACTATTGGAAACCTATCAAACAGTTGAAACCACCCAACAGGGGAATCACAAAAATGTGGTCCCCAGCAGAGTCGCCAGTTCTGTTTCGGGGAAAATCACCCTAGAGGTTTGTTGGGTCAAAACCTCCATAAATCAGGGCATGCTATTCAGAAGGACTCACACACAACCACACTTGAATGCTAAAAACCAGATAACAATGACAGTAGAACTCACTCGTAGTCCTACGTTCGATGTAGATCCCATGGGGTCCAAACCCCAAGCAACCCTTCTTCCTCTCCAACCTGGAAAACAAGAAAGAACATGCACGGAAACCTAGTTGTACAGCATATATTTCTCCTAAACGTTAGTGTAATCCATGTGAAATATGATATAAACAATAATAACTGCTTAATAATCAATCTTTTCACATAGACAAGTAGATACTAACACAGAAGTTGAGGAACAAAATGGTTCTTCATTATTACGAACAACATGTACAGAAATAAAGAGTGGAGAGATGACCTGATTCCTTCCACGATCTTCGAGCAGGCCGTCGTCTGGATTCGTCCTGCCCTTGCCTCGCTAAGAAACTTTCAAGACTTGTGCACTCGAGATGGCATATAAATGGATGAAAATCTCCAGGAAACAAGGGCTTCCTATATAAATCTGGGAAAGTGTAGGAGGCACGGGAATTCAAACTTGAATTGGGATTCCAACAGAGTATAATGTCTATAAAATTTCTCTCTCCCTTAGGCCATGCACATGAGGGGCTTTTATACTCCCTCAAAGTAGTTTCAATCAGTTGGAAACAGTTGGCCACGTGCTAGGGTGGTTGAACTACTGGAGTAACCATCAACCCAGCCAAAAAATAGGGAATTTTTATATATTTTTAAATGATTTTAATGGCATACACGGAAAAGTACATGTGGACTCGCATATACACACGGAAAAGTCTTGGCATACCCGCATATGGGAATTTTAACACTATTTTTTAGTGAATTTTGTTCAAGTCTGTAGGAATGGGTGCCCAAAGCCAAAAAGACAATCATGAATCACATGAGGGTGAATAATGATGCTATAACACATATTCGAATGAATAGTACATAATAAGTTTACATATTTAATAAATAACTAAATTAATAAATATGTATAATTTTAATAATACGTGCATGTGTTCAACATATATATATATATATACACACACACACACACACCTTGTGATTCAATTTCTTCACTTGAATTTATTTCAACATTTTCACCATATTCAATCATTGGTTCAATATCTCTTTCACTTTCTCTTTCAAAATTTTGTATCTCATAATCAATGTTTTGAGGGATATCCATCTCTGTTTACATTCCAAAATATTTTTCAAATTAGTTCATTAAATAAAAATTAAGCTTCACCTTTTACACTAGGAAAATTCTAAATATCAAATTCATAATATTTACATTTACATACCTGCTTCAACTTCTAGTTGAGGTTGATTTTCCCTTTCAATATTTGAGAGTGCTTCTCTCTTTCTTTTGCGAGATTCTCTCCCTTGTTCTCTACATTCCTCATGGTCTCTTGTTCGATCATATTTTCTCGTGCAATTCCTTCGATTTCCCATGATAATAGAGTATGAAGTTCAAAAAATTTCCTTCAAAAATTTAGACAAAAAATCAATTAAAAAAAACATAAAAAAATATTTAATTTAAAAAAAACTCATTTTAAATTTTTTGCAAAAAATACATACTTCAATCCAAAACACTTACTTTAAAAAATACGAGAAAAAAATGTCTTATAAAAATGAAACGAAGCTCAAAATGTTTCCTTCCAAGTCCTGCAAAAAAATTTCATTTAAAAAGTTAGAGAAAAACTCATTTTAAAAAATCATTATAAAAGATTTACTTCAACCCAAAACATGTACTCTAAAAAAATGTCACTTCAAAAAATAGCTCCAAAAAAATTCCATTGAAAATTAATTCCAAGTTCTTAAAAAATGCTACTTTAAAAAATACTTCCAAAAAGCCTTTAAAAAAATATCACTTTAAAAAATACCTCCAAAAAATGTCCTTTGAATATTAAGCCTAAAAAGAGTCCTTTCAAAATTAAGTCCAAAATGTGTCTTTTGGAAATTAAGCCCAAAAGCCTCTAAAAACAAAATACATAAAAATAAATGTCCTTTGAAAATTAATCCAAAAACTTCTTAAAAAAAATACCTTAAAACCAAAAAATGTCTTTTGGAAATTAAGCCCAAAAACCTCTAAAAACAAAATACATCCAAAAAAATGTCCTTTGAAAATTAAGCCCAAAACTTCTAAAAACAAAATACTTAAAAAAAAACCAATGAAAATTAAGCCCAAAACTTCTAAAAACAAAATAGCTTAAAAAAAAAAATGAAAATTAAGCCCAAAACCTCTAACAACAAAATACTTTAAAAAAATATGAAGCCCCAAAAACATCCAAAAAATGTATCACATACCTCCAAGAAATGTCCTTTGAATGTACCTCCAAGAAAAGTCCTTAAACCCAAAACAATCCTTTGCAAAAATGTCCTTTGAATGTACCTCCAAGAAAATTCTTTAAACCCAAAACAATCCTTTGCAAAAATTTCCTTTCAATGTACCTCTAAGAAAAGTCCTTAAACCCAAAACAATCCTTTGCAAAATCAGATCAAATGAAGAAATGTGCGAAATTATGCGAAAATAATGAATGCTTTTAGGTCAATTTTGTATTGCCGCGAAATGCTTTTTTTGGAGGGGCTTCATTGTATTTTCTGGCCGAAGGAAAGTCAAGTAAATGTTCGGATGAACTTTTATAATAAATTCGGCTGAAATTTTATGTCGTTAGACTTGATGAGCCGTTGGCGCAAAAAAAAAATCGGCCGAACTTTTTTTTAAAGTTCGGCCAAACTAACACGTCTGCAATTACACAGAGCCAAGCTATGAATACATACCTTAAAATTTGGACTGATTAAAATCCATGAAACATTCTGAATTAACTATCAGAACCAAGACAAGCATTTTCAAAATTCAATCTACTTTCAGGAAATATAACTTTTATGAAATTTCATAAATATTTACTAATTTTAATTAATTTTGTAATAAAACGGGTGCAAACAATTTCTGAAGTTCATTATGATTCAGTGAAACCAATATTCTATATCTTCCAAAATACACTATAAAAATTTTGAAAAAATTATGGTGCATTACATTGGTCCGTCGTCTGTATGGGTAGTTTTTAGATTTTTAGTTTATAACTTATATGTTGAGAAATTTCATGCATCGCGAAACATATTTAAAATATGTAGTTTTTTCATATTGGATAAGTTCAAAAAATTCTAGTAATTATGATATGCATCAGTTGGTTTTGTAAATATAATGAAACTGAAGTAGACTCTGTCTAGATTTTTGTAACACATTTTGTTTCTCAAAAACACAAAGTTTCAAATAATCCATGAGCACGTATTAACATGACTTTTTATGAATCCTTTAATTATTAAAAACACACAAACTCAAAGAACTGCTAAGCTGACATATTAAATGTGTATAAAAAAATTCCAAAAAATAAGTAATAGAAAGCTAATAAAATTTCTGACAACTTTTATTTTCATCCCAAAATGAAATTCTAAATAGAAAAATTGTTTTGGCTTGTAGAAAGTTGAAGAAAAAAAAAAAAAAAAAAAAAAAAAAAAAAAAAAAAAAAAAAAAAAAAAAAAAAAAAAAAAAAAGAGATTTTTTTTTCTCAAAAAAGGACAAAACGTGTAACCCAACTTCACATTTTCACAAAGGGAAGAGATAGATAGAAAGATATGGAGAGATATTTTGTATGATTCAGTGGTGAGGTAGAGATAAAGAAGAAGATACATAGGGAGAAAGAAATATATATATCGAGGGGGGAGAGAGACAAATAAAGAGAGGTAGGGGGAGATAAATAAATAAGGAGAGAGAGAGTGTGTGCATGTGTATTTGGTGGGTGAGATAGAGACATGGGGAAGGATATATATATATATATATATATATATATATATATATATATATATATATATATATATATATATATGGTGGGGAGAGAGAGGGGGAAAAAGAGAGAGACAAAGAGAGGGAGGGAGAGAGAGAGAGAAAGAGAGAGGGGGGGGAATAGAAAGTAGGTGGAGGGGGACAGGGAGGGAAGAAGAAAGAGATACATAAAGGAAAATATAGATATTATATAATATTATGTAATCTTTTGAACATTATTAATATACATGAAGAGAGAGGGTAAGGCATTTACAAAATTAAAGAGAAACCTGGCGGCAACAAAGTTGAATCAGGCCCCCAAGGAGAGCTGGTCTCTAATTCCCGTCCATAATCTCATTTCCCATGTTTAGACTTTAACAATTTTAAATATATTTCTAGACTTTAATCCCCCACAATATAAATCTGCGACAGTCCTAAGTCCGCCACTTTATACCTTTCAACCTTAATCCCTCTGACTTATTTTAATAACCCGACAATCTTGGCAATGAAACACTTTAATATACTCCGAGCCCACACATACAATCAACGGAATTCAATTAAATACATACGCCCATACGTTTGATTAAACTCCGTGCTACTTCCGAGTGCGATCACCATTCGATGAGCCTACCTCCAGATCAACGACGTACGTCGATATCGCGCTGGTCCCACAGTCGAATTTTAACGCGCGATGGCACGCGATGAGGGCGGTTTCCCCAGACCACTTGAGGCCACGTGTCAGGCAGCTAATGGAATCGCGTCCAAATGGGAAATACCGCTCACCCCACAAAAGCGGTGCGATATGGGTGGTTTGGTTTCGCAAACCCACTCTCGGTTTTGGAACAGTGATTGACCAAGGGTTAATTCGGGGTTACGCTATCCTTTCTATTCACTCTGGTTCACAGACTCAGGGTCTAACCTCGGGACAGGAACTCTCAGTTAACAGCAAAACAAGTCTAATTCTCTTAAGGCGAGGTTTTCCACTACGGCTAGAAGTCCGCAGTTCTATGGCAACCACACTACTGCTGCACTCATTCAAAGACTGGCACTCTACAACGTCTGCGACGATGGGTTAATATATCATTCCCGGCCTCTTACGTAATGTAATGCGACAATTCCAGGGAATCCACAATCAACCATAGACAGGGATTTGCGGAGATTTACACAACAATTCTCTTCATTGAATTAATCACAGGACTAAAGATTCAATATGCTCAGGACCAAACAAATTCACACAGAGACTAATTCAATCACACACAGATAGTCAATAAAATATTGGCTTTTATTCAAACTAAATCAAAAGCTTAACACACAAACTTCACTGCAAAAATCTCCCCCCTTTCAATGCATCTGGGGGCTACATTTATACATCAACATTTGTCTCTTCGGTTCCTCTGTGAGGACCGTTTTGTTGGAAATGTTGTCATTGATGGCAAAGGAAATGACAAAGAAGGAGCACTTGAAACAGCAACAAGGAAAAGAGAGCATGAGACATGAAGCGAGAGCGGTTAGCAGAAGGGTCGGTTGATTGGAAGATACGGGAGGCGACGAGAGGAGGAAAAAGAGGAGTAGGGAAGCGGCATCAAGGAGCACATACCTACTTAGAGAGCTGCACAGAGACTGCGGAGGTAGCGACGAACGAGCAAGGAGCTGCCCGAACAGAGACAGACAAAAGAAAAAGCAAGCAGGTCAAAGGAGACAGGCGGAAGAACACTGCTAACGTGTAACAGTCGAATACATAGGCAGAGCGAAAAGGTCGAGCAGCAGAGGTAGAAGCAGCGAATATGGAGGCAGTGAAGAGGTCGAGCAGTGGAGACAAAGGCAGCGAATACAGAGGCAGAGCCGTTGATTTGCATACATTGTGTATGGCGGATATATGGATTTAATTTATGTGCGAATGTATATCTGCTCTGCTTGAATTAGTTTGTGTGAATATGTGCATGCGTCCTGGTGGAGAATAATCGGAACCACGAGTGAAAGCCGGAGGAACCTGAGCACAACGGAATAGGGCGTTGATGAATAGAACCTTGGAAGCACAGAGTAATGGAGCTATGCGTTATACATATGGTAAGACCGTGTTGAAACGTCAGGGAAAAAGGGCCACTTATAAAGGAGCGGAACACACAAAAGCGCGGAACAAGGCGAGGACGGAACCTGGAGTAGGGAACCGTGACCTAAGGAACAGTAACGGCGGCTTAGAGCTAAACGGTGGGTTTCATCGCACCACCTATTTTCTACAAGCGGTATTAGAGGAGTTGCGAGCGATTCCATAGAAATCTCGACGCGTGTCCCTGAGCGAAATAGGAAAACCACCGTCTAAAGTGCGCCATCGCATGTTATAGTTCATACCAAGACGCCGAGCGATATTGTGATGAGCCGTTGATTTGGGAAGGGCCCATCGAACGGTGATCGCACGCTGGACTTGCCCGAAGTTTAATAAAAGAGCCCGGATCATATCGACAACGATCGACGGTGTAGATTCATTGCAGGTGGGGTTCGGAGCCAAGATTTATTATACGGTTATGTGTTTAAAACAGAGCGACAGAAGTAGCAGAGGCAGAGATATCCGTTATTCCGAGAATCGCTACCTCAGCTGGAGGATATGTATAAAATTCCGAGAATCACCGAAGCCGGCGGATATATATATGTACCTTAATTCCGAGATTTACATAGCTGGGCGTTACATATAATACATAAACCTTATTCCGGGAATTGCTTAAACCCAAGCGGCAAATAATATATATATATGCAGCGTATTTACATATATAGCGCGAGATTCAAAGAACCAAAGTACTATATGGTGGGACCCTCACCCAATCGCATCGGAGATTATAAAGGCAGCGGAGCATGCAAATAGAAAATTGTGATTGCGATGAAGCCCAGACCCGATGGGTGTATAAACGATGGATGATATATATTTGAATTCTAGCCTAATCGCATCGGAGCATTGTAGTATGGGCCTATCGGAACATCCAACCAAAACTTGCGATTGTGATTGAAAGCCCGGACCCGATGGGTCTATAAGTTATGTTTTTATAAGTTTGAATTCCGGCCTAATCGCATCGGAAAAACGCAGTGAACAGTGATCAATCGCAATCGGAGCAGGGGCAATCATTCGCAATCAGAGGAGCAATATATTGCATCGGGAAGCGTGGCAAGTGAGCCCAAAAGGATTTTTTATATGTTTTAAACAGGTTTTATTATATACGTCGAGAATTGATTTAAAGACATATTAAAAGGCAGTCAGTGTAATGAAAGTTGGGTTATATATATATATAAAAGAGCTGTCATAAATATAAAATGATGGTTGCAATGGTATTCAAATATGCCACGTGGTTTGTGGACCCACGGGCCTCGGCTCAAGGTGGAGGGCGATTCTTTATATAAAACAATTGCGATGTATGTATGTTCCGCTTGCGGAACTTCCACATCAACAAGACACTTATTGTATGAAAGGCGTTGGAATATGCCCAGATTTAAAAGGCAGCAGTTACACCACAGCAGAGGACAAAAAAGCAAACAGAGCTGAAAAGAGATAAAGTACAATCACGGAAAAGACAGACACAGTCAAAGAAAAGACAAATGCGCAGCGATCCAAAAGGATGTATGAGTGAGCTGGAGCTCTCATTGTAATTAAATGTAATATTTTAATTGGTTTATATTGTTTGTGATGCATTGGCAAGTCTCTGGAAGAGAGAAAATATCCCACTGTAATATTGAAATAAGCACCTATAGCTACATTTTTCTGAGTGAGTTGAAAAGATATAAGAAGGCGGAAGGCAAAGAGACATGGCTGTCCATTTCGAATTCCCCATGGAATACAAACAACCATGAAGCTATTTTTGTATAAAACAGGGTAATATCCAAGGGGAGGGGGTTGATGAAAACAAGAGTGAGAGAAGAAGAGAGTGTGCAGCAGGATTGAAGAGAGTTGAAGAAAATAAGAAAGCCGCAATAGGTTAGAGAGAGTGAGAAGAGAGAATGCAGAGTTTGGAATATTGAGGCAGAGAAGATAAAGAAGGAGGAGCAGAACGAGATGCAGTGAAAAAAATTAGAGAATGCATAAATGAAGAAGTGAGGCAGAGAAGGAGGGGCTGAGAAGAGATGAAGCAGGGCTGATATGAGGACTGATGAATAGCAGAAGAGAAGGTACAGAACAGAGCTGATATCCAAGGTAAATCAGCACGTGTTTTTCTTTTGAAAGAGTAAGGAAGTTGGAGCCTCCCTATCAAGTCATAGCTTGATAGATTTCAGTTGTAGCTGACTGAGGTAGGATCCTCCTGTAGGTTGGTGCCTGCAGAAAATAGATGGGAGTTGGTGATTCCACAACAAGTTGTAGCTTGATAAAATGTCAGTTGTAGCTGACTGAGGTTGGTGCTTGTAGAAAATTGATGGGATTTGGAGCTTCCTTGCAAGTTGTAGCTTGCATAATTGAGGTTGGAGCCTCCTGTAGGTTGGTGCCTATAGAAAAACAGTGGTGAGAGGGAGTTGGAGCTTGCCTTTGCATCACAACAATAATAAGATGTGGTTTTCTCCCTTTATGGGTTTCCACTTATATCTGGTGTCTTTTTGCATGTGTTGATGTGATTTATCTAATCTGCTTAATACTTGTTGCTCACATATTAAGACTGTTGTTACATTAACAAATATGTTTGATACTTGATACTCACTAATAAATATTGCTCACATATTAAGTTGATCATGAAGTAAAGGTGTAAATAAGTTTTAAGAGAAAAGTTTTAAAAGTCCATGTATGTGTTAAAATGATTCACCCGCCCCCCCTCTGATTTTAACTAAGGGTTCAACAATTGGTATCAGAGCCGGTTCCTTTGGTGCAAGCCTAATAGCTTGAAGGAAATCTGGTTAAGTCATGGACTATCAAAATGTACCTGTGTTAAGTACAACAAACTTTCCTGAATGGGGAGATAAGGTTAAAACAGGATTATTGGCTTATGAACCTGAAGTATGGAAGCTTGTATGTGATGGTTACTACACAGACTCCCCCACGGTGAAAGAACAACAGAGGAATGCCAAGGAAAAATGTGTGATATATAACAGTATTCATAACAAGGACCTTGAGTTGATAATGGATTTAACCTCTGCAAAAGAAATCTGGGATAGATTGCACTTCATGCATGGAGTAAACACTAAGCACTGCACTGACAAGAAGGATAAGAGAATTAAGAAGAAGAAAAATTCATGTCAACAGGAAAATATTCAATCAAATGAAGTACCTGCTAGTGTGAATGGAGATAAGAACCATGAAGAAATTATAGCTAAAGAAAGAGCCAAGCTTGACACTGCTTTGAATGAAATAGAAAAAGTGAAAAATGAAAACAAAGACCTTAAGACAGTGGTGCAAATATGTGATGAGAAAGAATATGAAGATAGGAAAGAAATTATTGGCCTGAAGACACAGCTTGAAGAGGCAAAGAAAGTAGAAGACACTCTGTTGCAACAAATGAGAGATAAAAGTCAAGAATGTGAAAGATTGGAAGAAGAAGTAGTGAGCCTAAGAAAGAACTTAGAAAAAGCCCAAAGAGAACTATTAATGAATACACCTCTAATGAAAGGCTTTGGACGGTTGGACCGGATTCTAAATGCACAAAGGTCACCTCTCATAAAAACTAGGATAGGATATAAAGGAGAAACTAGTAAGTCCAAGGCAAAAGATAACAAGAAAATCATCTTTGTAAAAGCTATAAAGGACAATGAAGTAGCCCAGCAGATTACTACAAAAATAGAAACCAGCAAGAACAGGATTTGTAAAGAAACAAACATAATCAAGCAACAACATGGAAGAGCAGAGAATGAGAGGATGAAACAATCAACTGCTAAAGGCTCATATGCTCCTAAGGATGAATTGAATAAATTTGGAGGATGTCAAATAAGGTTCTTTCCTCCTATGCGAAGCATCACTTGTTTTTCCTGCCACAAACAAGGACATACTGCAACATGTTGTAAGACAAAGAAAACCTAGTCCAACCAGCAAAAGATGCAACAAACAAGAAGAACACCTCAAGCAAGCAAAGGGAAAAGATAATCTTCCACCAGGTACAAAAATCATTTCCATGGGTATTGTTATGCATGCAATAATTTTGGACATAAAATTGTTGATTGTAAAATGTATTCAAGAAGAGGAACAAAATATTATACATCAGCTCAAATGCACCTTGGTCAAATAAGATGTTATGTATGCCTTAAGCGTGGTCACAAAGAAAAATACTTTAAACTACCATATATATAAAAGAACTCCAGACAAATGATGAAATCCAATCCAATCAAACAAAAATATGAATCGGAAAGGAGTGCAGACATTATGATGAACCCCAATAAAGTATGGAAAGAAAAGAGAAAGGGGTAGCCTATTACCTCAATAACATAATGAATCCTCCATAGTCTCAGGGGGAGCTGCTCTAGGAAGCAAAGAAAAAATCCATCCAGTGACAAATATGAAGCAACATCCCAGGGGGAGAGCAGTTCATATATAGACCCCATGAAAGTAGTCTAAGAAGAGCTCCATGTAATGAGAAAAACTATGAGATCGGGAAGAAAAAGGAAATTCCTCTAAAAGAGAACTATAGAGAAAGAAGATCATCTGAAGTATTAAGTAGCTGACAGATTGATGGAAGACGAGAAGAGAGCAAGAAGCCATGATGATAGAGGAAACCTTAGCAATGAACATATAAGCTAAGAATACTTTAGCACATTAAAGTGATGATGACACTATACCTCCTACTGCTAGAATTAACAATGTATTACATTAAGAAGGATGAGTAAGAAAAGTTCCTATCATCAGTTCATTACATCTTTCAAAAGGTCCACTTGGAAAAATGTAGTTAAGTGAGTAATAAATCTTTGAGTAATCAGCCCATGAAGATACATAGAAAATAAATTGAAGATGTCTTCCTGAAAATCTTTATGTTAGAACAGTTGAATTGTATGTAAAGCAGCAATGGTTCTGGAGCAGTCCTAGAAAAGAAAATGCTGTGACTTCCTCTAAACAAAATGACAGAAAAAGCAAAAGATTAATGAGGCCAAGATCAAATTTCAGTATATTGATGATTGTTGTTGAAAACAGTGGAGAAATCAATAATAGAATTTATGAAGGATGTCTTAATTATGGGTAAATGGGCAAGCTAAAGTGAAATCTCTGCATATTTTATCAAGGTAATATCATTTGGTACTTGGTGCAAGAAACATGCCTATCAACCGAATATCAAGAGTTATCATGGAGCAGCAATGTGGTACAAGTCCTCAGGATCAAAGGTTATGGCAAGAGTACATCCAGCATGAAAAGGCCAGTAGCAGTACTAAAGGATTAATATTTTGTTCACACTTGAAGCATTATATTGAACTTTGAAGCAGTATCCTTCTCTATATATAAATGCATGCCTTCTGCAAGTCAGCACTTATATATCTTAAAGGCCTCTTCCTTAAGATCAGTTATAACACCATGTGAAGTCTGTTTACAAAGATATCAATTAAACATCATGAAAATGCTTTGTGGAAGATCATCATGACATAATAGTTAAAGTATCTGAAGTTTAAAGGAATAGTTGTGATTACCATTTGAAGCTCAAAAGTCTTTTATTAATTCATCTAAATCCTACTTTAGCACAAAGGATTTACTGGTAATCCACCTTTAAAGAGAGATTGATTATTGACATACATACCCATTGTGTCATAAATAAAATTGCATAGTTGATAAGTGAAACTGACCAATACATTGAAGGGTTTGTTTTGAAAACACATTGTATAAGAAGGAAAGTCAGTTGGCCTCTAATATTGAAAGATATTGCCTATTCTTACAATAAGCTGTAAGCTTTGGTTTGATTCATTGTTTACAACAGCAACAAGAACCTTTTAGTCTTTAGATGTATTATCCCTGTCAAAATCCTAGCTCATATCATCACCAACAGGCAGGAAAGGTGTACCACAGCAATAAAAGCTATATTGGCATCATTATCATAAGTGAACAGGTGTGGTACTGCAGATGTGTATTGCAGAAGAAGACAGATTCCATCTACAACCTTTCTCAACAGATATTTAAAAAAAAATAAGACTAGAGATTGAAGTGTATTTGAAACCTTCTCAGTATCTTAGCATTGATCCAATCATACATCTCTGATTAGATAAGGCTGTACAATGTATTCTATGAAGTTTCATTATCTTCACTTTTAGCTCTTTACAAGTGAAATAAGTCTATGCCTTTGGATTGTATTAACTTATAGTGTACAGTCAAGTTCAATAATCAAATTGTTCTCTCAACAACTCTTATACACTAGTTTGGAGCAGCAGGGTATAAAGTCAGAAGAAGAAGGCCTAAACACATCTCAGAAAGAGGAAATGAAGAGATAGAAAGCACACTAGGAAATGTGCAACCCTTTGCCATTGATGTCAAAGGGGGAGGAAAAGAAAGTAATAGAAGATAGGGTATTCTAAAAGAAGCCAGACAGAGGAAGACTTGGAGGAAGCATTGAACTATTGGTGGATGGGTTGCCATCAATGCAAAAGGGGGAGACTGTTGGAAATGTTGTCTTTGATGGCAAAGGAAATGAAAGAGAAGGAGCACTTGAAACAACAACAAGGAAAATAGAGCATGATACATGAAGTAGAGGCAGTTGTAGAAGGGTCAGTTGATTGGAGATCTGGAGAGGCAGCAGAGGAGGCAAAAAGAGGAGTAAGGAGTAGCATCAAGGAGCACAAACCTGCGTAGAGAGTTGCACAGACCTGCAGAGGAGGCAACGCTGAAGCAGGAACAGGCAAAGGATTGCAGAACAGAGACAGACAAAAGAAAAATCAAGCAGGGCAAAGGAGACAGGCAGAAGAACACTGCTAAAGTGTAATAGTCGAATACAGAGGCAGAGCGAAAAGGTCGAGCAACAGAGGTAGAAGCAGCGAATATGGAGGCAGTGAAATGGTCGAGCAGTGGAGACAGAGGCAGTGAATACAGAGGTAGAGCCGTTGATTTGCATATATTGTGTATGGCGGATATATGGATTTAATTTATGTGCGAATGTATATCTACTCTGCTTGAATTAGTTTGTGTGAATATGTGCATGCATCCTGGTGGAGAATAATCAGAACCACGAGTGAAAGGCGGAGGAACTTGAGCACAACGGAATAGGGCGTTGATGAACAGAACCTTGGAAGCATAGAGTAATTGAGCTATGCATTACACATATGGTAGGACCGTGTTGAAATGTCAAGGAACAAGGGCCACTTATAAAGGGGCGGAACACACAAAAGCATGGAACAAGGCGAGGGAGGAACCTGGAGTAGGGAAATATGACCTAAGGAACAGTAACGGCGGTTTAGAGCTGAACGGTGGGTTTCATCGCACCACCTATCGTCGGCAAGCGATATTAGAGGAGTTGCGAGCGATTCCATGGAAAGCTCAACACGTGTCACCGAGCGAAATAAGAAAACCACTGTCTAAAGTGTGCCATCGCACGTTATAGTTCATACCAAGACACCGAGCGATATTGTGATGAGCTGTTGATTTGGGAAGGGCCCATCGAACGGTGATTGCACGCTGGACTTGCCTGAAGTTTAATAAAAGAGCCTGGATCATATCGACAACGATCGATGGTGTAGATTCATTGCAGGTGGGGTCTAGAGACAAGATTTATTATATGGTTATGTGTTTAAAAGAGAGCGACAGAAGCAGCAGAGGCAGAGACAGCCATTATTCCGAGAATCGCTACCTCAGCTAGAGGATATATA
This sequence comes from Pinus albicaulis, assembly GCA_034641835.2. Taxonomy (NCBI): domain Eukaryota; kingdom Viridiplantae; phylum Streptophyta; class Pinopsida; order Pinales; family Pinaceae; genus Pinus; species Pinus albicaulis. The sequence goes on from CM076584.1 coordinate 1,373,703,486, forward strand.
TAAAATTTCGAGAATCGCCCAAGCCGGTGGATATATATATGTACCTTAATTCTGAGATTTACACAGCTGGACCTTACATATAATACATAAACCTTATTGTTTGGTCAATTTAGTGTATCCTAAATTGCTGCATTTAATTTGTCAATCCGGGAATCGTAAGCTGATGAAGTGCGGCACACTATATGTGCAAGATAACCTATTTCTTAACTTTTTGTCGTTTTTGGTTTTCTAAGGTGAAATGGAAATTCTAAGATGAAAACAAGTTTGGTTATGTTTGTTCAAGGAAATGATCTCCCCTATAATGATTTACCAACTTGAAACTTTAAAAAGAAATTTGAAATTTACAATGACAAGACTTGAAAGACAATGAAAATGTACTGCTGAAATGAAAAGGTGCTGCTAATCTAATAAATCAAAACAGTAAACTAGTGAGCATGAAAACCAAACTATTCTTGCTGCCGACTAAAAACAAAAGAAACTATGCTTTAAGAAAATTCAAAATTGCAACAAAATAAATCTAAATCAGATTACATCAATTTATCTTCTGACCCTTCATCATTAGTCCAGCTATGATTTTCGGAAGTAATCATAAACAACTTGAGTAACTGATATTTAATTTGCAGAAAGTAAACTAATACTAAACCATACACTCATGATTCAATCCTTCACCATCAGTCCAGCTGTGGCTTTCGGAGGCAACTGAAGATGTCATGCATGATTTAATATATCTAAATTTGCAGAAAAGAAACTAATACTAAACTACACATTTCATAATGCAATCCCTCACCATCAGTCCGGCTGTGGCTTTCGGAGGCAACTGAAGATGCTATGAGCAGCTGAGCAGCTTAATATATCTAAATTTGCAAAAAAGAAACTAATACTAAACTACACATTTCATAATACAATCCCTCACCATCAGTCCAGCTGTGGCTTTCGGAGGCAACTGAAGATGCTATGAGCAGCTTAATATATCTAAATTTGCAGAAAAGAAACTAATACTAAACTACACATTTCATAATACAATCCCTCACCATCATTCCAGCTGTGGCTTTCGGAGGCAACTGAAGATGCTATGAGCAGCTTAATATATCTAGATTTAATTACTGAAGCAGATAAGCAATACTAAAATTAAACAAAAGCTATGAAAAGCAAATTAGCAGCAGAACAATGTTAGTTTCATGTCATTAGTCAAAAAGCTATGAAAATGCCCGGGCTGCCTATCTATAACCTGAAACAAGAACACTGATCAGTGATTAACAATCATAAAGCATGAAAGACAGAAATCAAATGGAAATTATGGAAGTGTATAAACAGAAATGAAACAAATGCAATATATGAACATATGAATGGATTATGACACAATGATCTCTAAAGAAACAAAATTAAAATTATACACTAATGCACAAAACCTTAGCTGAGCAGGGGCCCTCTACACCAGCCTTGGCAATGGTCCTCAAATACGAATTAAGTTGGAAAACAGAGTCTTCTTATATTAAAAAGCAGTCATTACAGAATGGTGATGTTACAGCACAAGTGCAGCGTAATCACACTACAGAGCAGACTAATAAAAGATAACAGAAGCTAACATTCACTAACTCTATATGCGTATGCAAACGCATTATATATAACAAAAGAAATATAACTGTCTCCTAAAGTTCATGCTGGTGAAGAGCACGTAGACCACTACGTCCACGGATCTAGGATCATGGCCGTGTTGGAAAGTAAATCTACGAGAGGTGGATGCTTGAATTCGACTTAAGGAGCCCTGTACAGATGTCGATTTATCCTCCGCGGGCTTAGAAACGGCCGTATGAATCTTCATGTGACACGAAACAGAGTCCTGCCGACATGAGACTCCATGGTTGACTTCCATGTGGACGCCTTTGACCGCGGCTTCTTTGGATGAGTTTGCTTGAACCAATAGGACACGAACCATGTCCACGTCATTCCTGACCTGCCCATGTGGCTCGTTTTCCTTGTAGACACCTGTAGCATAGAGTTTCACAAAATAGCTGCGGAAAGTTGCAGCAGCTGCGGAAAGTGGCTAGATTCCGCAGCTAAATGAAAAAAATCTAAATCAAATAGCAAACACAAAAATATAATTAAAAACCATGTTATATGCTCTTTTTCACATGATATTGACAACTTGGGAGGTTCAGGTGAGTGAAAAAGGTATAGAAAAGTGTATGGAAAAGATGCAGATTTGAGACTCAACATACCCCCACTGTGAAGGTGTTGCATGTCCTCATGCAACCAAAATTTTGATAATCTTTCTTCAGTTCATGTGCCTTGACACTTCAGCCAGCACATCCAATCCTCTCTTCTTCTTCCTCGGTACTGCCAACATTCTGGGTTTCTTCATTAAGCACCTAAATTTGATATTAACGAGTGCTCTGTTCAACTTCTGGCATTTCCTTTTCAGTTTCTTATTCTTCTTCTGCCATATTCCCAAATGTAGCATGGTATTATCATGGATGATTTTGTCCAATTTGCCTTGTTCTTTCAATGTTTCATTTTCATTTTTGATGTGCCTATTTAAAAACTCCAGCTCAAAAATTTCCTGTTTTAGTGATTGGACCAAATCATCCTGCAATGTATGAGGCTGAATGGAAGAAGTACTTGGACCTGTGGCTGCCTTTTCCAAAGATTCTATATAGTCATATACTTCCTGTTGCTTGGGGTCTATTTCAGGTGTCATTTTTATTGGGTTGTCCCCATAATGCCGTGAAGGAGAGTTATTTTCAAAATCTGGCTGAGGAGGGCTTACATCAATATCTTGCTGAGAATAGGATGGAGTATGTTCAATGTATGATTGGGAATGAAATGAACCAGGTTCACTAACTGACTGAGATGGACTATGGTCAGTTGGGGACTGTTCAGATGTCTCCTCACCCAAATCAATGAAATGAGGACCCTTAATTTGTGTTTTCCTCAATTTTCCCTTAAGTCTGCTGCTTCTCCTCACACACTGTGGTACACTATCCTTTTGTTTTTGTTTTCCTTTCTCTGCCTTCTTGGGTATAGATGACTATTTTTGAAGATAAACTAATCTTTCAGATAGCACTTGATGATCTTCTTCTTCAGAAGAATGAGTTTTATGTACAGCCTCAATAGTTTCTCTCTCTTTTGGTGTTATTGGCTTCTTACCCTTGATTTCCTTCTTCTTCCTTTTTACCAGTCTCTCTTCCCTATCAGTTCTTTCCATAGTAGTAGTAGTAGTATTTTGGATTTCATCAATTGTTCTTTTCCTCCTACTTCTTCTTGCTGTGCTAGCTGCAGGAATTTCCTGAGTAGGAGTAATTTGGGTTTCAACATTTATTCTTTTTCTTCTACTCCTTCTTGTTGAGCTACCTTCAGGAATTTCCTGAGGTTCCTCAAAGAAATTTCTAACCAGAAATTGTTCCCATGTATCTTTCTTTTCTTTTAATTCCTTTTCAATCAGAATTTTTACAAGGCCGTGGTGATATAGATGGGGCTCTACATCTCCTAAGTGTTTCTGAACAGTCACAGCCATTTTCTTCAAGCTATTGAATAGAAAATATGGGAGATTGAGAGTTTGATTTTCTAGAAAATTCATCAATAGCCTAGTATGGTACATATACATGGACCCAAAACGGCCTTCACATGTAATGAATTTCTGAACAACTAGCAATAAAGTAGCCCATTCCTCTTTCAATGCATGCACAGGAATTCCTCTTTTAAAAACAGTTATGTCCATACCTTGGTTTCGTAAGATTGTTCTCCATGCTTCATCACTGATGATTTTATTTTTAAACCAACGATCACCCTCCTGAAGAAGTTCCGTGGCTGTTGCTATAGATGCTTCATTGACCGCAAACTTGAGGTCTCCAATCTCTGCTTCCAAGCCATTAAATGACCTTGCAAATGCTTTCGTAACTTCTTTGTGATAACCTCTGAATTTCTGGATAAAACGCAGCCATTTTGCTTTCTTCAATATCTCCTTTACTTGCGGATATCCCTCTATAAACTTAGGTCCTTCCGGCTCTGCTCTTAGCAATTTACCCATTTCTCTTTTCTGCTCTTCACAACTTTGCCTGTATGAGGGTTTAAATGGAAATAGATCGATTGAATGCACAGGAACGAGCACAATGGCTGTGGGGATGTATCATAAAATGGAAATGAGCACCATAAACGGAATGGAGTGAGACTGTGGGTAGATATCCAGGAGTGAGAATGAGCACAAGGAACGAAATGGAGTGAGACAGAACAGAGTGGGGTTTCGTAAATACAGCAGAGACACAACAAAGAGATTAACAAAGTATAACACATTCGGCAGCGTTTTGAATTTTGGTGGTTGCGCAATAAATATGAGCACGTTTCAATCAACGGTTATGAATTCATGCGGCTGTAAGAGTCCTTGGTCAAATCAAATACGTCTCATTATCTCCGGTGGGATATTGGAACATGAGTGAAAATCAGAATTTTAATGATGAAACCATTTGTGAATGAATGCAAGAGGATAACATGGAGATCGTGAAAGGTTACGGAACTGTCAATATAATCATTGCACGTAATGGATAGAGCTCATGGTTCAGAACTATATAAAAATGTGTTTTTCAATGCTATTTGAAATAAATTTTATTCATACCTTTGGAATCTTTGCCTTTTTCCTTGGTCTTCAACTAATTGATCTCCATTGGTGTCTTGAATGCTCCATGTCTTCATTTTTGATCCTCTCACCTGCATTTTATTTCATAATTATGGAAATAATATCTGACTGTACATTCTCTTTGAAAACAGAGTAGTAGCTGCGGAATCTGCTTCTGGCTGCGGAAACTGGAGTCAGCTGCGGAAACAGATGTCAGCTGCGGAAACTGACACAACTATTACTTGGATGAATGGAAATGAACAAATGACAAATGACCAGATGGAAATGGTCATGAAAAATATTTTTATTGATGGAATGGAATGAAATGGATAAAATGAAGTGGAATGAAGTGAAATGGAAATGAAATGAAATGGAATGAAGTGGGATGAAATGGAGTGGGTGGTGACAAAGCTTGTGAAATGAAAGAGAGATTTTTTTTTTTGGAAAATATAGAGTGTCAGGTGTTCCTGATTTTCACCCTATATTTTCTGCATAAGACTACCAATCAATGATTGGTTTTCAGGCTTATACCATTTTATTTTATTTTATTTTATTTTTTTAACTAAAAAGAACAAAAACTAGGTTGGTGGAGAAGAAGAATTCTTCTGTACCAGCCTGATTGCAGAACTTTCTTGAAACATTTTGACAAAATCCTCTTTTGAGAGTGGCTTATGATAAACTTTCAATCTATGGCCATTCACAATAAGAGGAGTTTGAGACTCATCAATGGTCTTGATTCTTACCGCTCCATTGCTAAAGATCTTGTCAATCTCATATGGCCCAAGCCAATGAGTCTGAAATTTTCCTTGAAAATATTTAAACTTGGAATCAAATAAAAATGCCCAATCTCCTTCTTGAAACTTCTTCTCTTTGATATACTTGTCATGCCATTTAGCTCTTTGATATTGAACTAGATCAGTTCTTAGAATTGCTTCTTGTCTGATCTCATCTAGCTCATTCAATTGCTCCATTCTATGCTTTTGGGCTCCTAATAAGTCCATCCCCAACTGAACTGCTATCTTGAAGGTCTTGACTTGGAACTCAATGGGGAGCAAGACTTCTTTCCATAAACAAGTTCATAGGGAGAATGTCCTGTTGTATTCCTCCATGTAGTTCTGTAGGCCCACAAGGCTTCAGGAAGCCTTTCTGCCCAATCTCTTCTATGTAGATGAACAGTTTTGGTGATGATACTTTCAAGAACTTTATTTGTGGACTCCACTTGACCATTTGCTTGCAGATGGTAAGGAGTAGATCTTTTGTGCTTGATTTTGTATTCTTCCATCAACTTCTCCACCAAATTAGATGTGAATTGGCTCCCCTGATCTGTCACAATTTCTCTTGGAACACCAAAGCGAGTAAAAATATCCTCATAAAGAAAATGAACAACTGAATTTTTAGTAGCAGATACTAATGCTTTGGATTCTACCCATTTAGTAACATAATCAGTACAAACCAATATATACTTCTTTTGCTTGGATGGTGGATTAATAGGTCCAATGAAATCTAAAGCCCATTTTTCAAAGGGTTCAATGAGTACTTGTGGTTGCAATGGCATTTCATTTGAAAGGGTAGGTTTCCCTACTCTTTGGCAGCTGTCACACCTTTTGACATATTGTTTTGCATCTTTGAAGAGGGAAGGCCAATAATATCCTAAAGAGAGGATTTTATAGGCCGTCCTTTTGTCTGTAAAGTGTCCGCTGCATGGTTCATCATGACATGCCTTAAGAATATCGGGCATTTCATCTTCCCTGACACATCTTCTGATCACAAGATCTGGCCCTGTTTTAAACAATTCGTTAGAAATCCATGAATATTTTGAACTCTCCTGAATAATTTTTCGTTTTTCATTTGGAAATAAATGTGAAGGTAGTTTCCCTGTAACCAAATAGTTAGCAATATCTGCATACCAAGGGGTCTTAATAGTTACTGCAAACAAGTATTCATCGGGAAACTTATCTTCTACAGGAGAATCTTCTTTAGTATTCTGAATCCTAGACAAGAAATCAGCTACTGTATTCTGTTTTCCTGGTCTATCCAACACAGTAATATTGAATTCTTGCAAAAGTAAAAGCCATCTTGTCACTCTGCCATTAGTAACGGGTTTGTTCATTAAATATCTAATTGCAGAATGGTCAGTATGAATAAAAGTTTCATAGCCTGTTATGTAATGTCTAAACTTATTAATTGCATGAACAACAGCTAAAAACTCTTTTTCAGTCACAGTATAGTTCAACTCTGTGGGAGTCAAATTTTTACTGGTGTAATAAATGGCATAAGGTATTAAATCTTTTTGACCCAACACAGCTCCTAGAGCTGTATCTGAAGCATCTGTAGAAATATGAAAAGGGAGTTTCCAATTTGTTCCTCTCAAGGTAGGTGCTTCAGATATTCTTGTTTTCAAAGTTTCAAAAGCTAATTGACAATCAGGATCCCATTTAAATTCACAGTCTTTTGTAAGCAATTTAAAGAGTGGAGATGCTATTTTAGTGAAGTTTTCTATAAATCTTCTATAGTAACCAGTAAATCCTAGAAAACTTCTAACATCTCTTTGACAATTTGGAATAGGCAACTTGGATATGACTTCAACTTTTGATCTATCAACCTTAATCCCATCTCCTGAAATATGATGTCCTAAAACAATCCCTTCATTAAACATCATAAAGAATTTTTCATGGCTTAATGAAAGGTTTGTTTCTTTACATCTTATAAGAACTTTTTCCAAATTTTCTAATGCCTCTTCAAATGAATTACCATAAACTGTAAAATAATCCATATAAACCTCTACACAAGCATGGATTATATCAGAAAAAATTCCTAGTACTGCTCTTTGGAATGTTGCTGGTGCATTACATAACCCAAAAGGAAGCACTCGGTAGGAAAAAGTTCCCCATGGACAAGTAAATGTGGTCTTATCTTGATCTTCAGGTGCTACCTGAATTTGATTATAGCCACTAAAACCATCCAAAAATGAAAAGTACTTTTTACCTGCTAATGTATCTAATACCTGATCAATAAAAGGCAAAGGAAAGTGATTCTTCAAAGTCGCTTTGTTCAATTCCCTGTAATCAATGCATACCCTCCATTTACCATTCTTTTTAGGCACTAAAACCAAAGGAGAAACCCATCGGCTATCTGAAATTGGATAAATGAAGTTTACATTGAGAAGTTTTTGGAGCTCTTCTTTCACTATCTCCCTAAGATTTGGATTCATCCTTCTTTGAGGTTGTCTGATTGGTCTACTGTTTTCCTCAATATAGATATGATGGATGCAAGTCTTAGGATCAATACCTTTCATGTCAGTATACTCCCATGAAAATGCAGTAGAATGTTTTTGCAAGATTTTGGTTAGTTCTTCTTGTTGTGACTTTTCCAAATGTTTGTTGATATTCAATGTTTTTCCTGAAAAAATCTCAATAGTAGAACTACCAAACTCTTCCATAGAGTAAAGAGACATTTGTCTTGATGATAAATATTCTATGTCAGATTCCAACTGAAATTGTGTGGGGTCATATTCTAAAGATGTCTCAAAATTTTCTAATGTGTTCAGAATTTGACTATCCTCACTGATTTCAGAAATGGTAAAGACAGGTTGTATAATGTCCTCATCATCAACCCATTCATTGTCTCCTACTTCTATAATTGCTCTTGCTGGAGGATACAAATTGAATTTCTTTGTCGAATTACCATTAGAAATGTACATGTCTCCAGATCTACAACTAATAAAAGCATCAACTGTGGCTAGCCAAGGTCTTCCTAAGATAAGTGGGTGTCCTCCTAGATTACTCTTGGGAGTCAAAATCATAAAATCTACTGGATATTCCCAAGAATCTAAGGAGACTGAAATATCTTCTAATACACCATCTGGTTTAATAATTGATCGATCTACAAGTTGCAGTAAAGTAGGTGTAAAAAGAAGGTTAGGAATTTTTAGCTGTTCCATGGTCTGTCTACTCATAATGTTGATAGAAGCCCCTAAGTCAATCAATGTGTTTGGAATTTCTATCCCATTTATATGTGTCTTGACAATTGGACTTCCTAGATCTACATACTTCTGCATGGTAATTTTTCCCATCATAATATCTGCAATCTTTCCTACCAGGTGGATTCTTCTTGTGTCTTTTAGTTTCCTTCCCGGTCTTTTGAAACTCAACTCCTTTATGGTTTTTGCTAGAATAGAAATTTCTCGAATGGCTTGTAGCAAGGGAATCTTGATACAAACATTCTTCAATTCATCTAGAAAGTCATAGTTAGGCAACAAGATTTGTTTTTCCACCCCCTTGTCAATTTGTAGTCTTTCAGGAAAAGGAGGTATAGATGAAGATGTTGGTTGCTCAACTATAGGAGTTGTAGGTGTTAACTTTTCTTTTTCTTTTTTCATGCTTGGATTTTGAAGAGATTCTTCCTCAGAACCCTTATTGACTTGAAGAGAGTCCTCCTCAGAGGTATCTTGCTCTTGAATATCTATAGAAGGTTTTTCTAAAACTCTACCAGATCTGAGTTGTACATCGTTGAGAGGAAAAATCATATAGGTAGGAAATTGTTGTCCTTCTACCATGTAAGTAGTCTGAGGATTCTTATTGTTAGGATTTGGCAATGGCTGAGCTGGAAGTTGATTTGTCTTTTGTTGGTATGGAAGCATGAGTTGAGGATTTGGATTTTGTTGAGACAGTTGTTGTTGTGGAAATGGCAATGAAAGTTGTGGATTTGGGTTTGGAAGTAGTGGAGCTTGTTGATTTTGAAAAGATGGAGGATATTGATAAAATTGAGCAAATCTCCCATAAGGATTTTGCATCCCTTGTACCCATGGCTGATATGGATTTTGATGTTGGGGCCAAGTTTGTTGCCAAGGATTCCAATTTGGTGGGGTTTGAAGATTCATAGGGTTGTTAAACCCTTGAGTTTGTTGTCCCTGCCAAGGTCTCCTTGCAACAAAACAGAGAGATTCTACTGAATTTGGGTCTTCTTGAAAAATAGCTTTGAGTCCAGGAATTGAAGGACAATCCTTGATCTCATGATTCTCTGAGAAAATCATACATGTTTCTACAACTTTTTCATCCAAGGGACATTCCATTAAAGCATGTTTCTTCCTACATTTCGGACAAAAGATGGCTAAAGCATCTGTTTCTGCTTTCTGCTTGTTTTGTATTTTAAGGGTGTCTAGTTGTTCACTAAGGCTCCCTAAGATATAAGTTTTGAATTCATCAAGAATATTACCAATCTCTACCCTACTTACTGATCCAGTTGCAGATTTGTTAGCCCTAATAAGAGAAGGATCCCTAGGCCCTTTTCCTGTTTTAGATTTTCCTCTTGAGAGATGGACACATAGTTCTGTTATGCCACGAAGTGGAAGTTGAGAAATGTCTCCTTTCCCCATCATGTTTAAAATATCTATCCATTCATCTCTAATGGCTTTTAATATGAGGGCTTTCAAGGTTTCATCGTCTAAGTTGCTCATCTTTGCTCTTTTCAAGTTATATTGAAATCTTTCAAGTAAGTCTTCCAAATTTTCATCTTCTTTTTGCATCATTTTGAATACCTCATCCTTGTGATTGGTGGGCATACAATAGTCCAAGTATCTATCCAAAAATGTTTGTTTCATATCATTCCAAGTCCTAATAGATTGAGTGGCTAATCCCATGAACCATTTCAAAGCAGCTCCCTTCAATGTTGAAGGAAACGGTTTGAGTTTTTGAGAGTCTTCCATATAGTCATAGGTTCGGCACACGACTTCAAACTCAAACAGAAATGTTTCAGGATCCTCACTTCACAATCCATAAAAGTTAGGGAGGACAGATGGTGAGATATTTTTCATTGTTGTATGAGTTTCCTCATCAACTATAGGGAATCCAAACAAGTTGTCTCCTTCCCTATTTCTACCATTATTTCCTTCACCATTGTTGTCTCCATTGTTTCCTCCTCTTCTACCTCTACCTCCATCTATTACTTCCGCTGCCATGATAGTTTCTTTAGAGTTCTTAAAGTCCTCTAGTTCTTCTACCAAGGGAGGATGAGAGAGAGTCTCTTTGTTTTCTAAATGGGTTTTAGTAGGTGGTATAGGAGAATCCTCTAATTCAGTTGTTCCTTGACTTCCAAAAATCTTAAGGCTAGGGGTAGATGGTGGTGAATCGGGTCTATGCCTTGAAGAAGATGGAGTTGTGAAAATCAAACTCTTGGCTTTAGCTATAAACCTTCCCCTAGAATCTCTTGCTCTATGCATGTCATTTTTTTTATTTTTAAAAAGTTGGGCTAATAATTCTTTTTCTGATCTTCCAGGTCACACTAGGTGCAAAGAAGAGAGCATACTTAAGAAATTACTAAACCAATAACTCTCTTTTCTGATCCTCCAGATCACACTAGGTGCAAGAGGAGAGCATACTTCAAGAAGTTATCAAGTTTTCCCTTCTTTTATGATTTTGTGTTTTTTTTTTTTAAGAAATTGGCTACCTAGTTACACTTCCCCGGCAACAGCGCCAAAATGTTTGGTCAATTTAGTGTATCCTAAATTTCTTCATTTAATTTGTCAATCCAGGAATCGTAAGCTGATGAAGTGCGGCACACTATATGTGCAAGATAACCTATTTCTTAACTTTTTGTCATTTTTGGTTTTCTAAGGTGAAATGGAAATTCTAAGATGAAAACAAGTTTGGTTATGTTTGTTCAAGGAAATGATCTCCCCTATAATGATTTACCAACTTGAAACTTTAAAAAGAAATTTGAAATTTACAATGACAAGACTTGAAAGAAAAGGAAAATGTACTGCTGAAATGAAAAGGTGCTGCTAATCTAATAAATCAAAACAGTGAACTAGTGAGCATGAAAACCAAACTATTCTTGCTGCCAACTAAACACAAAAGAAACTATGCTTAAGGAAATTCAAAATTGGAACAAAATAAATCTAAATCAGATTACATCAATTTATCTTCTGACCCTTCATCATTAGTCCAACTATGATTTTCGGAAGTAATCATAAACAACTTGAGTAACTGATATTTAACTTGCAGAAAGTAAACTAATATCAAACCATACATTCATGATTCAATCCCTCACCATCAGTCCAGCTGTGGCTTTCGGAGGCAACTAAAGATGTCATGCACGATTTAATATATCTAAATTTGCGGAAAAGAAACTAATATTAAACTACACATTTCATGATACAATCCCTCACCATTAGTCCAGCTGTGGCTTTCGGAGGCAACTGAAGATGCTATGAGCAGCTTAATATATCTAGATTTGCAGAAAAGAAACTAATACTAAACTACACATTTCATAATACAATCCCTCACCATCAGTCCAGCTGTGGCTTTCGGAGGCAACTGAAGATGCTATGAGCATCTTAATATATCTAGATTTGCAGAAAATAAACTAATACTAAACTACACATTTCATAATACAATCCCTCACCATCAGTCCAGCTGTGGCTTTCGGAAGCAACTGAAGAAGCTATGAGCAGCTTAATATATCTAGATTTAATTACTGAAGCAGATAAGCAATACTGAAATTAAACAAAAGCTATGAAAAGAAAATTAGCAGCAGAACAATGTTAGTTCCATGTCATTAGTCAAAAAGCTATGAAAATGCCCGGGCTGCCTATCTATAACCTGAAACAAGAACATTGATCAGTGATTATCAACATAAAACATGAAAGATAGAAATGAAATGGAAATTATGAAGTTTATAAACAGAAATGAAACAAGTGCAATGTATGAACATATGAATGGATTATGACACAATGATTTCTAAAGAAACGAAATGAAAATTATACACTAATGCACAAAACCTTAGCTGAGTAGGGGCCCTCTACACCAGCCTTGGCAATGGTCCTCAAATACGAATTAAGTTGGAAAACAGAGTCTTCTTATATTAAAAAGCAGTCATTACAGAATGGTGATGTTACGGCACAAGTGCAGCGTAATCACACTACAGAGCAGACTAATAAAAGATAACAGAGACTAACATTCACTAACATCGACTAACTTTATATGCGTATGCAAACGCATTATATATAACAAAAGAAATATAACTGTCTCCTAAAGTTCATGCTGGTGGAGAGCACGTAGACCACTACGTCCACAGATATAGGAGCATGGCCGTGTTGGAAAGTAAATCTACGAGAGGTGGATGCTTGAATTCGACTCTGGAGCCCTGTACAAATGTCGATTTATCCTCCGCAGGCTTAGAAACGGCCGTATGAATCTTCATGTGACACGAAACAGAGTCCTGTCGACATGAGACTCCATGGTTGACTTCCATGTGGACGCCTTTGACCGCGACTTCTTTGGATGAGTTTGCTTGAACCAATAGGACACGAACCATGTCCACGTCATTCCTGACCTGCCCATGTGGCTCGTTTTCCTTGTAGACACCTGTAGCATAGAGTTTCACAAAATAGCTGTGGAAAGTTGCAGCAGCTGCGGAAAGTGGCTAGATTCCGCAGCTGAATGAAAAAAATCTAAATAAAATAGCAAAAACAAAAATATAATTAAAAACCATGTTAGATGCTCTTTTGCACATGATATTGACAACTTGGGAGGTTCAGGTGAGTGAAAAAGGTATAGAAAAGTGTATGGAAAAGATGCAGATTTGAGACTCAACACTTATTCCGGGAATCGCTTAACCCCAAGCGAAAAAGCATATATATATATATATATATATATATATATATATATATATATATATATATATATATATATATATATATATATGTAGCATATTTACATATATAGCGCGAGATTCAAAGAACCAAAGTACTATATGTTGGGACCCTCACCCAATCGCATCAGAGATTATAAAGGCAGCGGAGCATGTAAACAGAAAATTGCGATTGTGATGAAGCTCGGACCCGATGGGTGTATAAACGATGGATGATATATATTTTAATTCCGGCCTAATCGCATCGGGGCATTGCAATATGGGCCTATCGGAACATCCAACCAAAACTTGCGATTGCGATTGAAATCCCAGACCCGATGGGTCTATAAGTTATGTTTTTATAATTTTGAATTCCGGCCTAATCGCATCGGCAAAACGCAGTGAACAATGGTCAATCGCAATCGGAGCAGGAGTAATCAATCACAATCAGAGGAGCAATATATTGCATCGGGAAGTGTTTCAAGTGGGCCCAAAAGGAGTTTTTATATGTTTTAAACAGGTTTTATTATATGCACCAAGAATTGATTTAAAGACATCAAAAGGCAGTCAGTGTAATGAAATTTGGGTTATATATATATATAAAAGAGTTGTCATAAATATAAAAGGATGGTTGCAATAGTATTAAAATATGCCACGTGGTCTGTGGACCCACGGGCCTCAGCTCAAGGTGGAGGGCGATTATTTATATAAAACAATTGCAATGTATGTATGTTCCGCTTGCGGAACTTCCACATCAACAAGACACTTATTGTATGAAAGGCGTTGGAATATGCCCAGATTTAAAAGGCAGCAATTACACCATAGAAGCAGACAGAAAAGAAAACAGAGCTGAAAAGAGATAAAGCACAATCACAGAAAAGACAGACACAGTCAAAGAAAAGTCAAATGCGCAGCGATCCAAAAGGCTGTATGAGTGAGTTGGAGCTCTCATTGTAATTAAATGTAATATTTTAATTGGTTTATATTGTTTGTGATGCATTGGCAAGTCTCCAGAAGAGAGCAAATATCCCACTGTAATATTAAAATAAGCACCTACAGTTACATTTTTCTGAGTGAGATGAAAAGAGATAAGAAGGCGGAAGGCAAAGAGACATGGTTGTCCATTTCGAATTTCCAGTGGAATACAAATAGCCATGAAGCTATTTTTGTATAAAACAGGGTAATATCCAAGGGGAGGGGGTTGACGAAAACAAGATTGAGAGAAGAAGAGAGTGTGCAGCAGGATTGAAGAGAGTTGAAGAAAATAAGAAAGATGTAAGAGGTTAGAGAGAGTGAGAAGAGAAAATGTATAGTTTGGAATATTGAGGCAGAGAAGATAAAGAAGGAGGAGCATAACAAGATGCAGTGAAAAAAATTAGAGAATGCAGAAATGAAGAATTGAGGCAGAGAAGGGGGGGCTGAGCAGAGATGATGCAGGGATGATATGAGGACTGATGAATAGCAGAAGAGAAGGTACAGAATAGAGCTGATATCCAAGGTAAATTAGCAAGTGTTTTTATTTTGAAAGAGTAAGGAAGTTGGAGCTTCCCTATCAAGTCGTAGCTTGATAGATGTCAGTTGTAGCTGGCTGAGGTAGGAGCCTCCTGTAGGTTGGTGCCTATAGAAAATAGATGGGAGTTGGTGCTTCCACATCAATTTGTAGCTTGATAAAATGTCAGTTGTAGCTGACTGAGGTTGGAGCCTCCTGTAGGTTGGTGCCTGCAGAAAATTGATGGGAGTTGGAGCTTCCTTGCAAGTTGTAGCTTGTAGAATTGAGGTTTGAGCCTCCTGTAGGTTGGTGCCTGCAGAAAAATAGTGGTGAGAGGGAGTTGGAGCTTGCCTTTGCATCACAACAATAATAAGATGTGGTTTTCTCCCTTTATGGGTTTCCACTTATATCTGGTGTCTTTGTGCATGTGTTGATGTGATTTATCTAATCTTCTTAATACTTGTTGCTCACATATTAAGACTGTTGTTACATTAACAAATCTGTTTGATACTTGCTGCTCACTAATAAAGATTGCTCACATATTAAGTTGATCATGAAGTAAAGGTGTAAATAAGTTTTAAGAGAAAAGTTTTAAAAGTCCATGTATGTGTTAAACTGATTCACCCCCCCCACTCTCAGTTTAACTAAGGGTTCAACACGTTTTAGTAAATCAAAAGCCTAATTACAATTTATTCAAATAACTGAAACATGACAGATGGATCAAATCCAAACCTATTCGACTTCTACAGACTCTAACTGTTCTAAAATTAATAGACAGCTAAGGTATTGACACCTTTCTGTTACAAACTCGAATGATTCTGGACCCTCCTAGCCACAACATGTGGAAAAAACTCCTACATTGTTGGCTAGTGTCTAATGCCCCTGCATCAGACTCCCGAGGGAAATTTTATTTCATGGAATCATGTCCATGAGCTCTTTCACTGATCTACCTATCTTCTGCAACATTACTTCAGTCATCCAAGTGGCATCTTCCTATGGCTAGTCCTTCCACTTGATCAAGTACTGAAAGTACTCTTTTCCTCTAGTCTTCTTGAACACTCTTTTATACAATATCTTCTCTGGCTGTAATGGTTGTGCTGGAGGTAGCTGCTTTATCCACTCAATTTGTTCTCTGATTGCTGGTTCTTCTTCTGCACTGTCATATTCATACTTGTACAAGTCTGCAACATTAAAAATGGGAGATATTCGAACATCAGAAGGAAATTCAATCTCATAAGAATTAGCAGAAAACTTTCTAAGTATCTTGCATGGCCCAATTTTTTTAAACTTCAGTTTGTTATACTACTTCTTTGGGAATCTCTCCTTTCTCAAGTGTGCCAAAACCAGATCTCCTACTTCAAAATGGACTTCTCTTCTACTCAAGTCTACTCTGCCTTTGTATTTGATGCTGCTGCCTTGTAGCTGTTGTTTCACTTGTTCATGTATGGCTTGGAATTCTGAAGCAAATTCCTCACCATCAGCACTCCTCAGCTCTGCCTTTCCCAGATTTCTTAACTCTGATGTCCCTCTGGGGTGCATTCCACAAACAATATGGAATGGACTCTACCCTGTGCTTCTTTTTGGTGAGTCATTATATGAATATTCTTCCTGGGGAAAAATATGATCCCACTACTTGGGATGCTCTCTTGCAAGACTTCTCAAAAAATTTCCTAGACTTCTATTCACTACCTCAGTTTCTCCATCAGTCTGAGGATGATTAGTTGAGTTGAAACTCAGTTTGGTACCAAGTTTCTTCCACAGTGTCTTCCAAAAATGGCCCACAAATTTGGTGTCTATGTCTGAAACAATACTCTTGGGCAACCCATGCAACCTAACAAATTCTTTGAAAAATAAGTTAGAAACATGGGTGGCATCACTAGTTTTATAACATGGAATAAAATGTGCCATTTTGGAAAAATTTTCCACTACAACAAAGACTGCATCATTCCCTCTCTGAGTCTTTGGCAATCCTAGAACAAAATCCATTCTCACCATGTCCCAAGGCCTGTCTGGAA
Source organism: Pinus albicaulis (assembly GCA_034641835.2). Classification (NCBI taxonomy): domain Eukaryota; kingdom Viridiplantae; phylum Streptophyta; class Pinopsida; order Pinales; family Pinaceae; genus Pinus; species Pinus albicaulis. The sequence continues at coordinate 1,373,720,227 of CM076584.1, forward strand.
TAGGCAAGGGGGTGTACAATCCCGCATTCTGGCTCCTTCCTTTGGCATGTTGACAACTTTTGCAATTCTTTACAAACTTGTCCACTTATTCTCTCATATTGGGCCAATAATAGAAATGACTCAACTTCTCATAATTTTTATCAATACCAAAGTTCCCAGCAATTCCACCACTATGCTTCTCCTTGATCAAATTTTCTCTCATGGAACATTTTGGTACACACAGTTGGTTTCTCCTGAATAGTAAGTCCTCTTGCAAGAAATAATCTAGCCACTAGCTTCTATCTGTTAGAATAGGGTTACAACATGCTTCAAATGCTTCCTTAAAATATGAATCTGTTTTATACAGTTCTTTGAGAAAATCAAATCCTACAACTTCAAAATTGGTTTCTTGAACAAACATGTGTCTCCTACTCAAAGCATCAGCTACTTTATTTTCTTGGCCACTTATATGTTTCAAAACAAATTTAAAACCTTGGAGATACTCAACCCATTTGGCATGCTTATGATTTAACTTGGGCTACTGTACAATGTACTGCAAAGCATGGTTATCAGAGTATAATACAAATTCTTTGGACATCAAATAATGCCTCCACTTTTTCAATGCCTAAACAACTGCATAGAATTCCTTCTCATAAGAGGAATACTTCCTTCTGGTGTCATTCAGCTTCTCACTGAAGTAAGCTACAGGCCTATCATCCTAACTCAACATAGCTCCAATGGCTTCTCCACTGGCATCACACTTCACTTGAAATGGTTTAGCAAAATCAGGCAGAATCAAAACATGCTTTTCAGTTATCTTTTGCTTCAAAAGTTTAAAGTTTATTTCTGTTCAGCAGTCCATTTAAATGGCCTTTTTCTCTTTTTTATTGTCTCAATTATGGGTACATTAATCTTATTGGAGTTTCTTATAAATTTCCTGTAAAAACTGGCAAGTCCATGGAAACTTCTTGCCTCAAAAACATTCCTGGGTGAAGGCCACTCCACAATTTCCTTGACCTTTTCTGGGTCCATCTTCAATCCTTTTGCAGAGACAAAAAAACCCAAATACACCAACTCTTCCTTCATGAATGAGCATTTCTTTAAGTTTATCAGCAGTTTCTCTTGGTGCAGCTTCTTCAAGACATAATTAAGATGCCTTAAATGTTCTTCTTTAGTTTTGCTAAAAACTAATATATCATCTAGATACACTATCACAAATTTACCAATTAATTCTTTCAACACTTCATTAATAAGTCTCATAAAAGTACTAGGTTCATTTTACAACCCAAAAGGCATTACCATCCATTCATATAGTCCTTCATTCATTTTAAAGGAAGTTTTCCACTCATCACCCTCCTTTATTCTAATCTGATGATATCCACTTTTTAAATCTAACTTTGAAAAATATTTAGCACCACTCAAACAGTCCATTAAATCCTCAACTCTGGGCAAAGGGAATATGTACCTGATTGTTATCTTATTGATTTCTCTGGAATCAGTACACATCCTCCAGCCTTCATCCTTCTTTGGGCTCAATACTGCTGGTACTACACATGGACTCAAACTTTCTCTGATCAGTCCCTTGTCCACCAATTCCTGTACTTGCTTCCTGATTTCCTCATTTTCTATGGGATTCATTCTATAGGCCACCTTATTTGGTAGATTTGAACCAGGGATAAAATCTATCTGATGGTTGATCTTTCTCACAGGTGGCAGCTCATCAGGTAAATCATCCACAACAATGTCACAATAATTGTCTAACATCTCTTGGATTTCTAATGGAAAATCATAAATATTTGTAGAAGTAAGAACTACCTTAGGCTTGCAAACTAGAGAAAAGCTTACCTCTTCTTCTTCAATCTGTTGTAGATATTCCTTCCCGCTTAGCAACAAGGTCTTTGGATTAGTCACTCTGCTTGATGGTTCTCCTTCTTCCATGGGTATCAATGTATGATGTACCCCATCCTTGAAGAACTTGTAAGTTTTATTCTTGACATCATGCATTGCTGCTCTGTCAAACTGACAAGGTCTACCCAGCAGTATGCGACACATGTCCATGGGCATCACATCACACAGGACCTTGTCTTTGTAGCTGCCCATTTGCAGCTCTATCTCACACTGTTCCTTTACAATTAGCTGGTGCCCTTTATGCAGACAGGACACCCTGTAGGGAGTGGGATGCTCTCTTGTCTCCAGCTTCAACTTCTCTATCACCTCAGTGGAAACCAGATTGTCTATGCTGCCACTATCAATGACCAGCTGGCAGCATTTCCCTTGGACTTTGCATATGCTCCTAAACAAAGTCTTCCTTTGTGCAAGCTCAGTGACTTCTTTGGTTTGTTTCAACAGGACCTTATTGACCACCAAGGATTCTTCCCTCTCAGGTAGGATTTCTTCTTTGATTGCTGCCTCTTCTCCAGTCTGGGCAACAACAACATTTCTTGGACCAACACCCATGTTCTCTGGGCATCTGCCTCCTCTTCCTCTATAAGCACCCCTTCTGCCTCTTGCATCACCTTTCGTAGATGCATTATGAGGTGAGCTACTGTTAGCTCCATCTCTAGGTGTAGCAGGCTTTCCTCTACCACCCTGACTTCCCTTTCCACAGAAAGTACCTCTCCCTTTGGCAGACTGCTTTCTCAGGAGTTTCTCCTCTGCTTTCAAGGCCATCTGATAGGCCTCTTCCACTGTCTTAGGAGACAGAAGACCAATCTCATCTTGGATCTCCATCTTGAGACCATTCACATATCTGGAAATCTTCTCTGGTGTGTCTTGAAACTACCCAGCTCTTATACTTACTCTATAAAATTCTTCTGTGTATTCCTTTACTGTCATCAACCTCTATCTTAGGTTCTCCATTTGCCTAAAAAATGTTAGATGATAATCAATAGGCAAGAATTTACCTTTTAGCTTAGCCATCATTCTGGTCTAGCTTTTGATAGGCTGTTTTCCAGCTCTCCTTCTTTCTACTTGCACTCCATCCCACCAAAGTGCAGCATGTCCCTTCAGCTTTGTTACTGCAAACTTGACCTTCTTATCTTCACTCATTTCTTCATAGTCAAAGAACTTTTTCATTTCATTAATCCAGTCCACCAACTCTTCTGGATTCAGTCTTCCTGAAAAACTTGACACTTCAATCCTAGGCTTAACTGCATACCCCAGAACAGTTATGAGAAGCCTCATCTCAGGAGGAATCTCAGCATCTTCTCCAACTTCTTCTGTTTCAAGTTCACTGATGTCTTCAAGATCTCTAGGCTGTCTTAGCTCCATGGCATCCATTCTGGCTTCAAACCTCTGCAAGGTCTCCAACACTTCTGCATTGTCAACAGGTCTCCTTCTGCCAGCACCTCTACCAACTCAGATTGCCATGTTAATTCTCTGCAAAACAACTTCAAAAACAGCTCTGATACCACAATTGACGGAAACAAAATTGAACCAGGCCCCTAAGGAGATCTGCTCTATAATTCCTGTCCATAACCTCCTTTCCCATGTTTAGAATTTAACAATTTTAAATATATTTCTAGACTTTAATCCCCCACAATATAAATCTGCAACAGTCCTAAGTCCGCCACCTTATACCTTTCAACCTTAATTCCTCTGACTTATTTTAATAACTTGAAAATCTTGGCAATGAAACATTTTAATATACTCTGGGCCCACACATACAATCTGTGGAATTCAATTAAATACATATGCCCATACCTTTGATTAAACTCCGTGCTACTTTCGAGTGCGATCACCGTTCAATGAGCTTGCCTCCAGATCAATGACGTACGTCGATATCGTGCTGGTCCCACAGTCGAATTTTAACGTGCGATGGCACACGATGAGGGTGGTTTCCCCATATTGCTTGAGGCCACGTGTCAGGCAGCTAATGGAATCACGTCCAAATGGGAAATACTGCTTACCCTACAAAAGCGGTGCGATATGGGTGGTTTGGTTTCGCAAACCCACTCTTTGTTTTGGAACAGTGATTAACCAAGGGTTAATTTGGGGTTACTATATCCTTTCTATTCACTCTGGTTCACAGACTCAGGGTCTAACCTCGGGACAAGAACTCTCAGTTAACAGAAAAACAAGTCTAATTCTCTTTAAGCGGGGTTTCCACTACGGCTAGAAGTCTACAGTTCTATGGAAACCACACTACTGGTGCACTCATTCAAAGACTGGCACTCTACAACGTTTGTGACGATGGGTTAATATATCATTCCCGGCCTCTTACGTAATGTAATGTGACAATTTCAGGGAATCCACAATCAACCATAGACAGGGATTTGCAGAGATTTACACAGCAATTGTCTTCATTGAATTAATCACAGGACTGAAGATTCAATATGCTCGGGACCAAACAAATTCACACAGAGACTAATTCAATCACACACAAATAGTCAATAAAATATTGGCTTTTATTCAAACTAAAGCAAAATATTAACACACAAACTTCACTGCGAAAATCTCCCCCCTTTCAATGCATCTGGGGTTTACATTTATACATCAACATTTGTCTCTTCGGTTCCTCTGTGAGGACCATTTTAGTAAATCAAAAGCCTAATTGCAATTTATTCAAATAACTGAAACATGACAGATGGATCGAATCTAAACCTATTCGACTTCTACGGACTCTAACTGTTCTAAAAGTAACAGATAGCTAAGGTATTGACACCTTGTTGTTACAAAATCGAATGATTCTGAACCCCCCTAACCACAACATGTGGACAAAACTCCTACATTGCTGGCTAGTGTCTAATGCCCCTGCATCAAGTTGGATTTATAAATCCATGAATTTTGGTTTTTCACTAAAATAGATATGTCGATTTTAGTGTAGATGCTGATTCCTAATCCTATTTTATTGATTACACTATATGCATTTATTTCAATGTATATTTTTATTTCTAAGCCTATTTGATTGCTTGCACTAAATGCGTTGATTTTAGTGTAGATGTTGATTATAATCCTATTTGATTACTTGCACTAGATGCATTGATTTCAGTGTAAGCACAAAAAAAACTATTGATAACCTGCATTGATTTATGTGTTAAAATAATTCAACCATAAATAAAATACTTGAATTTTCATCTTAAATAAAATGTTCACTTACCTAAAATATTTGCTTCTTGAAATTGTAGACTATTTTTAATTGAATACATTCTTATCATTCTCATTTTCCATCATTCAACATTTTTAGTTACTTTGCATAAAAACGAGGTAATAGAAACAACTACCATTGAAACTTACTTTGGGGTTAACACTCCATAAGTCACAATGGTTGAATTTGGAGAAAACTACTATTAGTATTGGAGAGAAAGAGACACAAGGTATGACATTTACTACAATAGCTCAAGTTAAATATTTCAATGATCTATGATTTCAACCACCCTTTTCATATGATCGGTATGAAAAGATAGCAAAACAAACACATGTAACAATAAGCATAGTAGAGAAAATAGTTTGACATTGATCATAATGAAGAATATTTATAATTGACTACATTCTTATTATTCACATTTTCTAGCATTCAACACTTTTACATTGTCACTTTGCATTCATAAATTTTGTTTCATCATTTTTCATTTGTTCAAGTTATTAACAATATCTATCATCTTAAAAAATTAAGGTGACTAAGTAAATTTAAAATTAAAATGACTAGATTAATATAGGCATATTTAGCATATTTAAAATGATCAAAATAAGTAGATGTTCAATAAATTTTATGTGATCGCGCACTAGTGATTAACTTCAAATCTATCAAGCATCAAAAGGGATCAATTCTTTTGAGGAGCAAACTTTTCCTCAAATTTTACACTCAAACAAGAGATTTGAACCTAAAAAAAATCAACCCCTCTTAATACTTGATAGATGCAAAAACATGATAAATATAAATTAATTATTTAAAAAAATAAAAAACTTTTTATAATTATTTATTATTATTTATTCCATAATGTGAATCTTTCATGTGAAAGAACAATTATAATGTCAATCCTTCTTCATTTAACCATTCCTTTGGATTTTCAAATCTGTTCTAATCTTATTTACCTTCTTGTTTGTATTATATAACATTGGAATATTCAAAATTGAAAATGAATATTTTTGAAAGTGAAATGTTGTCATTTGAATTTTATAATAAAATTTTAATATTTAAGTATTTATAATTTTAATAAGTATTTATTTATATGTATAATGTTAAATTTATTATAACAAAATAAATCTATGTTATTCAATCATTATTTTTTTTTATATATCTATCTATTTATATATATAATTTAATTTAATAATTTATAATTTTCTACTTTTATATTTATATTGATATTGATACCTAGTTTAAAATTATATTATAATTATTATAATATATAATTTTTATAAGCTACTTTAACATTAACATTTATTATAAATAATTTTAATTTTAATTTCAATTATTTTTAAAATCACCTTATACAATAATATAATATCAATTCTAATCCTATGTGTAATTGTATAATATCAATTTTAATCATGTGTAAGATAGAGGTAGACATCTATCTTATCTCATTTTTTTTTAGGATTATTGATTTTAAAAGATTTGGTTTTCACTGAGGAAAGAAACGTCTAGAATCTAGTAATTTTAAAAGTTGGTTTTGGATAGAAATTTTATTTTCTCAAAATCTTTGAAATAAAAATTTAACAAAAAAATATTAAAAATTAGATATTAAAAAACCTATAAATACTATATAAAATTATTTAAAAAATTATATATAATATATTTATTTTTATTAAATTTCTTTAAAATATTAAAATTCTACACTTAATTTTATTTAAAGATGTGAACAATTACTTAAACCCTTTTCAATTTTTTTTTCCATGATCATAAATATAACCCAACAAAAATTTGAAAGTGAACTGTAATTAAAAAAAATAAGGTTGTCTTATCTATTCTTGTTGTATTCAATGTTGTATTTTCTTTTGATGTAACTATATATATAATATTATATTTAGTTTTTATATTTTAATAATTATATTAAAATTTAAAAAAAAATATTTGTAACTATATTTTGTTGTTGTAGTATTTAATGGTGTATCTACTTTTGATGTAACCATTGTTGTATTTATTCTTAATGTATTCAAATTAATTATATATATAATTTTATTAATTATATATAAAATTAGGAAAAAATTATTTAAAAAGCATTAAAAATTATAAATATATTCATAGTTAAAATATTTATTAAATCATTTTATCCTTGCCACTAAATACATTTTGACTGCCTTAAAATACGTTTTCACCAACCCAACAAAAAAATGACATATAAGGATGGGCTTCCTTGTATGGAAAACACACCACACCAAAGCTTGGCCACTTCTCATGCTTCTTATTAGTCCCTGCCTTGCAGGACTATAGCGAGCGCTAGGTTGTTGAACAACGACTAAATCATCCTTTGACCAAATATTTTTCCTCTTTATTACATTTTAACCAAAGTTCTAATAGTTTTATTTTGATATTATCAATTCAATGAAATTTTTAAGGTAAGTTTGAGTTTCAAACTCTTATTGCAGGCTAGAATAGATAAAGTAATAAAATTTAGGGTATATATTTTTAGTTCCATTGAATTATACTAAAACCTAAACTAATGTTAGTTGGGAATTATCATTACTCTAACACATTTAATGTTACATTTATTTTTTGGAATTTAACGTTTGTTTGTTTGTGGTGTGATTACATTTACAATTCACTTTCCACATACAATAGCTGGCACCATTTTTTTTTTCTACAACTGCTATCAAAATGGTATTTGAAGTGCCATTTGTCTTCACACCACGTCCCAACTCTCCACAGCCTCTGCATCTCTTCACCCAGCTTTCCTCACGACCTCATCGTCGTCTCAAATTTCCACAGCCTTTGCACCACTTCACCCACATTTCCTCACAACCTCATCCTCATCCTATTGCTGCATCTAACACATTGCACACATCTTTGAAGGCCAAGGAAAAATCTTTGAATACTCTTCATCTACATCACTGGAGGAACGAATCCACGAAGAAATGGATATGTTTATGGCAGGCAGCCTGATCTTGAAGCGAACAAAGTTCCTTCTCGAGTTAAAATTCTCTAAAAGACTTAGAATACAAAGATATCCATGAGGATACAAATATTATATTATAAAATATATGAGATTGAGATATATAGATGACTTGAATGTTACAAATGAGGCCTGCTTATATACCTATGCTGGTGCTTCTTCACGAAAGGTCATGTCTTATCAGACATGACCTTTCAGCCTAATTACTAATTAGCTAATTTATCATTTATTTACATTATTTATTCATTACATTGCCTTCCCCTCAAAAATCTTTTTCCTCAAAGCTTGTCGATGAAAGGCCTCGATTTCTTTTCCTGCTGTGAACATCTTCTCATCTCAGGGAAGTCAGTCTTGTCGATACAAGTTGATATGATCCTCGAAGTGACAAACAAAATTGTCGCACTGATAATGGATCGTATCATCCTAAATCAATCTTCTGTGGAATCTTACGATGACTGGAAACTTGTGATGATTTGTTAGTATTCTTCATAATATCAGCTTGTTTCTGTTCTGAATACATAGCTCGGTTGAGTTGTTTGCTCTCGCGATTTGGATGTCTATAGGGAAATTTTTTGGTTTGACTGATTTTATTTTGGCGAGGATGTTATTGAGTAGGTTACAGAACCTTCACTTAGAATGCTCCTCGTATGAACTGAAACATCAAAGTTTGTATCATTTACAACTTGCCTGTCTTCTTCTTGAGTTGTGACATTTACTGGATCAATGTTTGTTTTTCCTACAACTTGAACTTCTACATTTGTCGGTTTCGACGACTCTTTTTCGACAAGTTGTTGCACCTTGTTTTCCAATGACTTATTATCCTTCTTCAATTTCTTAATTTGCATTAGCAATTTTTCGTTGTGGTCCTTGAGGCGAGCAACTTCTTCATTATTGTTAGTTTTGATTTTGTCAATTTCCTTTTGCATATTTTGGATCACCTTTTTACTTTCTTGAGAAATTACTTTTGAAATTTCTTGAATGTCTTTAGGTGTTACTGAATTTGGTTTTAAGTTGATGTCCTGTAGCGTTATTTTCTTCTTTTTGTAGGAGAATGTTAAAAACTTCTTTTTTGTATTAAGGACGAATGACCCTAGTGATTCCATTTAGAGTGAACCCAAAATTATATCACTATTGTTACAAAATAAGGTTTTAACAGTAAATTGCGAGACCAAGTAATACTCCCCAATACTTAGGTGTAGATTCCTTATGTTGTATTGTTTTTCATTTGCGTTAATTGAATTTGTTTTGATTATATTTGATTCAGGGATCACTAATTGGTTAGCACATTCAGTACTAACATAATTATCCTTTTGATTAAGATCGATAGATATGGAAACTTCCTTTCCCGCAAGTGACCCTTTGATTCTAATTAGCGTACAGACAAACATACTATAATTTTTAGGAAATCTTCCTTCTTTCCTTTCCGAATTAGATTAAATTTCCTTTTCATCAGTGATTGATTCCATTTTGTCTGTTGAATTGAGTTTTTAGGGATTTTAAGGTAATCCTTCCTAACTTTCTCTTCTTCTTTTTAATGAAGTTATTATTCCTCCAATTTTTTTTTTAATAATTTAATTAATTAAATTTATATATATATATATATATATATATATTCTTTTAACAATTGATTTTTTTAACTCTTTTTTTTGTTGAAAGGTTACAACCCTAGTGAAACGTGGCTATTCACATATATTCACCTATAAAATATATGTCCACTTATGTATATTTGACTCGGTTAATGTTCTCCATGTAAAAGTAAACTTACCATTCACATAGAGATTTTTTATTCCTTTACTTCTTATTTTACCTTGCAAATATCATGGGCAATTATCATGGGCTTCCAAAACCATGAGCTTGTAAACCACTGAAAGAATAATCAAAATAACCTTACCTACTCTTCCTTATTTATTTTTCCTTTTTAATTTTAAATTGTCTTAGTATGTACGTATATGTACTTCTTTATATATATCTTTTTTTTTTTTACATATATATATCTATATATATATATATATATATATATATATATATTTCTTTTTGCTTCTTTTTTTTTTTCAAAAATTTCTTTTTTTTTCTTCAAAATTTTTAATTTTGGCCAAAGGTCCATTGGTGAAATTTTTTCAAAATTTTAATTCTGGCCAAAGGCCTACTGGTGAAATTTCTTCAAACTTTTAATTCTGGCCAAAGCCCTACTGGTGAAAATGGAGAAACTCCAAGACCGGTAGAAAAATGCTTTGATACCAAATGAAGTGAACAAAGTTCCTTCTCAAGTTAAAATGCTCCAAAAGACTTGGAATACAAAGATATCCATGAGGATACAAATATTATATTATAAAATATATGAGATTTAGATAGATAGATGATTTGAATGTTACAAATGAGGCCTGCTTATATACCTATGCAGGTTCCTCTTCACGAAAGGTCATGTCTTATCAGACATGACCTTTTAGCCTAATTACTAATTAACTAATTTATCATTTATTTACATTATTTATTCATTAAAAATATTCGCTACCTCTTCAAGAGAACCCAGGCAGAGGAATAGCTGAGAAATAAATTGTGAGGGGTGATATTGATCCTGGGGCAGTCCCAGTTACCCATAATTTCTCGAACCTCCTTTGCCTCGCTATTCTTTACAAGTACATAGGCATCTATATCGACGTGAACTTACGTGATACTTCTTAGAAGCTTTTCGAGCCTAAAAAAAACCACTGGAGCGTAGATTCCAGATCCTAAAAGCAGGCGGTGGATTGAGCTAAATAATGTAGTTTTGGTATTCAATAAACATCATCCTCTGCTATTGAGATTCATAGAGGAGTTTTCCCTCAAGTTCAATTGTAACATATGGGGCAAAAATGGTCCTTACCTCCTCACTCGTGTCGTCAAAAGGATAATTACCAACAAACTCACCATGAATTCAAAATAATTACTGAAAGCACATCACCAACACTGGCATCTGAATAATAACAACAGGTAAGAAATAAACCTAATCAATTCAGAGATTTATAATGCAGGAATCAAGTACCTATTTGAACTTTTTACTGTATCATTCTTTTTTAATAATAAATAAACACATATTCATTCATGATCATACATGTAATATATCTTAGATAGACATTGGCAACAATTTAGGTTCTGACCTACAACAGAATGATAACAATTTACGGTCTGACCTACAACATAATGATAGCTATTTAGGGTCTAATCTGAAATCGCTTTCTACCACTACTTCTTAATCTAGCTTTCATAATGTTGGAGATCTAACATATTGATATGAATTTATAACATATATGAAATTTCATTGATAAGAATTTATGGTATGACTTACTTACATGCATGTCGTGTAGAAATCCACATTGGCCCTTTAGGGAATGGCATACCCTTCGAGTTTGCAGTCCTCTATGTGACTAAGTGTGACAAGACAAAGTGGAGTGGGTCATTCTTTGGAGTGAAGGAGCAGTAGAAGGATGATTTTTTTATTTTTTAGGGCCTTTACAAATTCGGTGATCTTTTGTTGTTGTTCAGTGATCCTATGTTGTGGTTGTTGTTGTTGAGCCTCAAAATTGTGCTTTCTTTCATTCCATTTTACCTCATTTTCCTTTGTCCATTGCTATCCTAGACCCAATTGATCAATGAATATAGTTAAAATTACTTTTAGAATGATTTACATGACTGACTTGCTAAGTTTTTTGATTTTTTCCATTGTAAAGCATTTTGACCGGAACTAGCTGCAGAATGCAGACATTCCGTAGCTAACCGGCGATTTTGTAGCTGTCTTCACGTTTGAGTATGTTCCAGGTGGCCTCTCAAGAAAAACCGCATATGGGCATATTCCACGTCATGTCTACATGGTTCATTGCTCACCATGAAGGAAGAAACGAATTCTGGGTATGGTTTTGGAACATGGGAACACATTTAGGAAGGAAGACTTCTATTAGGACTGTCTCAGTCCAGATGTCTTTTTCCTTTTCACGCAGCCACTTCAAGAGTCCTAATGTGATTCCGATAAGGAAAGACAGTGTTCCTGAAATTGTTGCAAGTCTTGTTATTTACATTTGTTATATAAACACTTGGGAAACCAAGAGCTAGGCTAGATTTTATGCTAGATTTTATTCTAGATTTTGCTTAGATTCTGTGCTACATTTCTGAAGACGCAGAGTGCTCTATTCAAGTTATTTCACTTTTAATGAAGCAGACAGTGTTTCTTTGAAAGCGTTGATTTGATTTGGATTTAGATTCCGTCGGGTGGTAGAGGGCCCCTGCCTCTTGCACGGATTTATTTTTATAATTTAGATAAGTATTTTAGCTCTATTTTCACAGTTTAGATAAGTATTTACTTTCAGTCTTATGTTTATGTTTCAATTGCATTGAGTTATACAACCAGAATTGTTCTAATAAACTTTTCCAACATATTATTCATGATGAACAAGATGGACTGTGTAATTTCATAAAGTAATGGCATGTCAATTTCAATAGAATACTCCGGAGGTAGAATGCATGTGGTTCAGCTTTGTCCTTTCTTTTCAAGTATGATAATGGCTCTTTAGTTTAATACTGTTCATTGTAGATTAATAGCATCTTAGTTTAGTTTTAACTCATTGCTTTAACACTTGAAGTTTATCTGTTGTCCATTGTAGCTTACTTTGTCTTAGTTGATAAATTCAATCTCACAGGCTTAATTATTTACAAAACTTCTTTTGTTCAAAATTCATACTCATACACAATTATCTGGACAAAAGATAGTATTATTATAAGGTCTGGAGTATTTTGCAGCTTCTTTATCATTTCACAAACAAGCCTCTTTATCAAAGACTATTTTTGAAAGGAAATCTATAACTTTTGAGAAAGGTTTAATGGTGTTAAATTGAGTTGCAAAACAGAAGTAGAAACTAGTTTAGAGTAGAAACTTTACATTGTTACAAATATTCTTTTCCACATATTTTCCAACAAATCTTTATTCATGGATAAAGATGTTGTACATTGTAAGTTATCTGTTTCATTAGTGATTTAGGAGAAAACTTCATTTACACTTAGCTTGTTCATTTCTCAGGTTCATTTCAATTTCATGTTGTGAGTTTATAATAGAGTCATTATCAAGTTTTGTATTTGTTGGTTGCTAGTCATAGTTAGACTCTGTTTTGTTTCGGCATTTGCATTTGTTTACCATCATAGTTTAGGCTTCAATCTGTTTTGACCAATAGTTTCCCTTCATTTAGCACTTAGTTCTTTTCCTTTTCAAAATAAAACCATAAAACCAAAAACATCAGAAAACACTAAACACAACGTAGTGGGAAATAGATACCTAGGCACATATAGTGCACCACACTTCAACAGTTTACTGACCCTGGTTGACAATTAATGAACTCAATTTAGGAGACTAGGTTGAGCACAAACAGTTGTTATCTTCTATTCAGTTGAAAATTTGAGAGGCACATACGGTTTCAGATAATAAAAGGAGAAGTTGTTTGCAAAACTTGTGGATTTTTTTGATGCACTCCTAATATGTCTACAAAACTTCAAAATTTTGATCCCCAAATCTTCATAAACATACTTAAAATTCACAATAAAAATAGTAAAGAGTAGGTTACTTAAATTTAAAATTCACAATAAAAATAGTAAAGAGTAGGCTACTTTACAGTAAAGGCAGAGAAAGTAACTTCATTTTAGATGATTTTATTATTTAAATTCATGTACAGTGTTGGAGTTCATCGTTTATATTTCCCATTTTCTGCGAGATTTCTATTTTTTTTCGTTTGTTGCCGTAAGACCAGGTAAAAACTAGGCAAATTTTCGTTGGGATGAGTTTCCTTAATAGTGATGAACTTAATCCTTCTGCATTTGGTGGATAATGTACATGGGAATTAGAGTTGTGATTATAATTTCCGTGGAGCTAAAGTGTAGTTATACACTTTATGATAATTATTGGTGTGTCCTTGCAAGGTCTCCTTCACCACAATGTTCAGGTATCGAAGGTTGTCGATGCCCTTGTCCTCCACTTTCTTATCACCCACGACATTGCAGATCTCTTGGTAGAGGGTTTATTCAATATCTCGGCGCATCACCATGCAAATAATTTCCCATTCCAGCATAGAAGTTTTTGTGTCAGTTATGGCAGTCAAGAGCTCAGAGTACAGGGTCGCTAATTCTTCATTAGTGGCCTTCTCTCTCCCTTCTGACAGCTTCATCTTCATTAGTGACTCGATATACACATTGATGCCATAAGGGGACCCAGGCTGAGTATGAAGCCCTTGTTTCAGAACCGCGCAGTGTGATTTGATCAAAGGGAGAACGTTTTCCAGATGGATCCCTGGACTGAAGAGTTAAGAATTTTTCCCTATAATTTCATGTCATGAGTAAAATTTAATCATGGGCTTTGACGAGAACAGGAAAAATTGTCCCTATAATTTCACGTCATGAATAAAAGTTAATCATGGGCTTTCACGGGAATAGGAAAACCTTGGTTGTCGCTTTGTGTGCAGGTGTGCTAGAGAGCTGAAGCACCAAATACCGAGCGAAAGAGAAGGTCAAGAAAATAAGCCTAACATGAGCTAAGGTGATTTTGGATGAGCTCTATTCTTTAGAGAAGCATTACACATTCACTTTAGCAAAGCACTGGAACGTTCTTAGGTTTGTACCTCATTGTAGCTCACCCCAATTCTGGTCATCTCCGTAGGACTTGGAAAACATGCATAGAGATATTATGTCATTGTGCATGTGGCCAACAAACAGAGACACCAGATTATGTCAGTGTGTGCAAGTGGCCAACAAACGAAGCCACTCTCATGTGCTTCTGCATGTGTCAATGCAACACATCTTTGATTATTCTAATTGTTTATCAACTTTATTGTATTAAATTAGTAAATTTTCATGTAGCACAAAATTCCGTTGTTGTTATTTATTACCAAATCCCCATATATCCCAGGCTTCCAACAACAATGTAATATTTGAAAACTCCAACAAGGATTACAACTTCTTGTTGCTCTTGTTTTATTGTGTTGTTATCGTTTTATATGAATGAATATAATAAGGAAAATTTTTAATTTTAATTATGGAATCTAATAATATAAGTTATTGATATAAATGTCATTTGTGATACTAGATCAAGGTTAATCACTTGGTTGTGGCTGTGGAGATATTGAGTGAGATCTATAATATTCACAAAGGCAATCGAATCAAATCAAATAATTAATCCGGTAAGATTTTATTTGTAATTTATAATACTAAATAATTTAAGCAAATGCACAAAATAATTTTATGATATTATTTAAGCAATAGTTTAAGCAAGTGAATTTTTGGCCTTTAGATGAGTAGTTTTTTTTTTTTTTTTTTTTTTTTTATAACTAAAAATCTAGTTAAAAATTAAGAGCTGTTTAGTTTACAGAAAT
Organism: Pinus albicaulis; assembly: GCA_034641835.2. NCBI lineage: Eukaryota > Viridiplantae > Streptophyta > Pinopsida > Pinales > Pinaceae > Pinus > Pinus albicaulis. The sequence goes on from CM076584.1 coordinate 1,373,735,639, forward strand.
GGAGTGTTTGGAGTGTTCAAAGGGGTTTTCCAAGAAGCTAAAACAAAGTGTTAAATCTATTTCTACATTCAAAAATACAATTTACATGACTGAACATTGAAATATCATAATAAAAAAACAAAAATATCACCTCTTTACTCTACATCATTATTTAATTTAAAAAAATAACATTTTATGATACTTAAAATGTTTAAGTAATTATTTATTGTAAAAATATTTGCATTAGTTTTCCACAAAAGAAGTTTTGGTACTCAGTAGTGGCTTCCCTCTCAATCTCAAAGCAAGCATCCAAACTAGACTCAAATGATTATAAATATTTACATTAATTATATCAATTTAATATTATTTAATAAATAAGATCTCATATTTAAATTGGACTCATAATGATTATAAAATTTCACATTTAAATGAGAATGTTGTTACCAAGCTAAAGAACACTGAGGTTTGGTCTAAAGAGATTAAATGCAGTATCAACATTAGGAAATGTTGTCCCGTTTCTCTTACCTTTTTTGGCATTTACATTGATAAGATAGAAGAGTGGTTGGAAGTTGTGGGATGCAATAACCCGAAGATCGCTAGTACAATCAATACTCTTCTCCTTTATGTTGATGATATTATTCTTTTAGCCAGAAGCCATGATGGTCGCAACAAGCAGCTTAAAATCCTCCATGATTACTGCTCCAAGATGGGTATGATTGTTACCGACAAGACTAAAGTCATGATAATTAAATCCAAAAATATCAACCATGATAATTTTATCTATGATAACAATTACTTGGAGAAGGTCTCTTTATACAAATATTTAGGTATTGACATTCATTATTAGCTCAATTGGAATTATAGCATTGAGAAAATGATTATTGGAGGATGGAAAGCTTATTCTCAGCTTGAAAACAATTGTAAGTCGAATGATCTTTAGGTTTGGAGTAAAATTTTTTTTCTCTTTGAGACTCTCATCACCCTTGTTATTTCATATGGTTGTGAGGTTTGGAGTTGCAGTGTATCTAGATAATCATGGAGGAAGATTGAGTTGATCTAGAAGCAATTTATAACCTACAACCTCAAGATTGAAGGAAATATTCCCTATCTTATCCTCTTGATTAAAACTATCCTTTCCCCCATTGAAAGCATGACTATATTTAGGTATTTGATGTATAAGAAGAAGATTTACATCATGGAAACCAAGAGGTTCCCAAAAATTTTCTTCTAATTCTAGCTAAAACCCCCACATTCGACTCAAGCGGGGATGACACAAGGATTCCCAGTCTTGGCTCTACCATTAGAGGACAAAGGAGGAGATCATCTTGGAGAAGAAGGATAATATTAAAAATACTATTACTTCCAAATTTAAGGATAAGTTGTGGGATGATAAGGATTTAGAGGGGAAAATGAAGCTAAGGTATTATAAGGAGGTGATAAACCCTACTCTTGCTAACCAAAATTATCTTTCTATCTTGACTAGTGCTAAGAAGAAGATGAACATTGTGAAGATAAGTACTAATTCTCACGAGCTTCAAAGTAAAACCATGCATTGGTCCATTCCCAAAATACTTTGGGATGAAAGAATCTATATCCTTTGCAATACTAAGAGGTTTCAAGATGAAAATCATTTTCTCTTAGATTTCCTATCTCTTATTCACATCCATTCTCATTTCCAAAAGATTTGTTGCACTACCAACCTTCTTGACTTGCTAAGGCAACAAAACTATAGTGATTTAGGAATGCTTCTTTCCCTTAGTTTTGATAATGGAAATAAAATATTAGTGGACCTTCTTCTTCTTCTTCTTCTTCTTCAGCATGACCATCATCATCGTCATCATCGTCATCGTCGAAAATTGTTCAAACAATTATTTATTATAAAAAAATATATAAATATTTGTATTTACTTCTTTTTTTTAATACATTTTTATATTTAATTTTTTTAAATATATTATTAATATATATTTAAATGCATTTTTTATTATATTATTTTTAATGGTAAAAATATTTGAATAATAAAAATTACAATCAGGAGCATCGACCCATCCTACAAAAAAATTAGCAAGAACGAGTTCAAGAAGGTGCACTTGTCAAAAAGCACAGTAATAACTATTTGTAAAGGATTAAAAGCATGAAAAATCAGATTCATGAGGGATCTTAGGAATTCGTTGAGGGTTTTGTGGAGAAGATCACGTTGAGCACTTTATGGAGAGGATCATGTTGAGATATTTCTGGATAAGATCGTGGATCTTTAGATAATCCATGTGTTGTCAAGATAAATCCCCTCCATGGACAGAGATGATCTTTGTAGCCCTAGAGTGGGTCTAGCAACACTAGATTATTTCTAATGCAAATATCTCTTAACTAATGTTTACAATGCAATGAGGAAAGAGACATAAATACCTTTTTCCAAACGCTACATTTGAATCCATTGATGGTGACCTCGATCCCTTGTAGGCCCGCTTCCTACTACTGATGGCACACGAATACCTGTGGATGATCAAGAGACAACAAAAAGTGTGATGCAATACATAATAAACATAAACACTAGCTATCTAGTAGATCAAGGAGTTCCAAAATATTTTCATAAACATTTAGACAAATATAGAAAGGAAACATCAGATGTTATTATTGATAAATTACAAAAGGAGAGCTTACAACCCAATATTTGATGTTGGAGGCATCCTTAGGTGAAAGTATGAGTCCTTCACCAATGCTCAAAAAGCATTCCTTCTCTCGAGCACTTAGGCTTTATCATGATGCTAGCATACAAAGGGATGAGAGTTTAGACGATTCTGACAATGATCAACCAAGCTCTAAACTTGGGGGAATGAGGGATGTGAATTTATAGGAAGGGAGAAGAGGTTAGGAGCCCATGAAAGGAGGAGGAAGGCCCACTTTCTAAGGGATGACCCCCATGGATGAGATCAAGGCTCTAAAATTAGAGAGCTCGACCTTATCACCATCATTCAGCAACCAACTCACTGCCCTTGAGCTTCTAGAGGTCGAAGCTTCTCCTCCATTTGAGGAAGCACTGCCAGAAAGGGGATCAACACGGTTTTCTAAGAAATTAGGGTGCTGACAGTGCTAGGCCAGAAATGTGAAAAGGACATCAGCGTAGTCATGGCACCAGGAAGAGTGCTGACACAGGAAACCAGGAATTTGACCAAGTTTATTCAGTAATCTCTGAAGGCAACCTTATTTGGATCTTCAAGGGGATATGTTAACATATTTATTGATGGTGGAATCATTTCACAGGATCTGTCATGAGGCATTTCAGGATCAGGGATGGGAAAATGAGCATGGTGAAAAATTACTGTGTAAAAAATTCCCCCTAAAACATGAAGGTAGAACATGGAGTGATCGCTAAAATGATTTATGAACCAAGGAAAAGAACGTAGAACACCTACGAAAAACCTGCAAAATGAAACATTTTACAATATATGACATCTCTGGTATAAATATTCCTAACCACATAATGCTGCACTAGGCATCAAATGACACATGAACCCATGACATGGTTGCAACCATCTGTTTAGAAGAGATCATAGAAATGGATCCATGGTATGGACGCAACCATCCATATATATAGGATCGTGTATACAATCATTAATACTCAATAACTCCTCATAGCTAGGAACAAAAATCAGATGTGATCCAAGGTCTTCACCGCGATCTCAATCAACCCAATGTACGAATCTAGCCATGCGAATATATGTGTCAGTGTCGAACATGGTAGAAACCATCTGATTACTGATCAATGATTGAAATCATTAACAGACACGAGAGATACCACCAATAATGAATATGGAACTCAAGTTAATACAACACAATCTACAAGTGTGAATGAATGTGTTGAAGTTGAACACTTGCAGAATCATTCGATCAGAGGCCAATGATGTGAACCTATCGTCAAACATGAAGAACTTGCCATTGAGGCATGCAAGCTACTGAAAGAAGTTTCTAAATCACCTTCCTGGATAATGAGCTGAAGTCGACAGGAAGTGATTCATTGAGGGAGGGCCATAATGATTCCCACATCATCGACACGAAACGATAGATATTTTAAGATGATAGGAGTGATTCGGGATTGTAACGGAGGAGGTAAGATAAGCAGAGGATGTTTGAAAAAAAGTATTTCTCTTGAATATATTGGTGACACGAATCCAGAGTGTGGAAACATTTGACTCAAATAGGATGAGAGGTCATGTTCACAAAATTTGGTAATCAAATGAGAGGCAAACGGATTTCCAAAACCCATGGAGGAAATGTGAAGAATGTAGAATGTCCTCAATCTGACATGAACTACAGATGAGTGTCATGTTCAAGAGCGACAAGCTGTCCAAAATACACATAGGATTCTCACTTTCAATTTTCCCCCGTTATCGCTAACGAGTACCTCTTTATTTTTAATAGCCAATGTGAATAGGATAACATATGCTGAGAGTGTAAGTTCATTCTTTGAATGAATCCGTCCTAGTAAGTTTAACAAGCCCTAGGAAGGAGGAACTTGGTCTTGTCATGATGACAAGTATTTGTAATTTAATTTTAACGAGTCCAAAAAAAGGGAAACTCGTTGACTTTTCATGTCTAAGGAGTTTGAAAAGAAAAAAAAAGGAAAATCCATCATGTCCATTTTTGTAAGTCGTCTCTCGAATCCAAAAAGGTAGAAAACAATATTCAAGAGAACTTCTTAACCATGTTCGATCAAGGTATTGATTTTTTGTAAATAGTAAATCTCATCCCGAAAAAGGGGTAAACGTATACTGAGACCACATCAATTCATTCACTTTAACAAGTTTGAAATGACAAGTACTTGACATTATTTTCATTTTTTGAGAGTCATAAAAGAGTTGAAAGTTGAGTCCAGGGGGGTTCCTTTTTCGTAAACATTTAACGAGCCCGAAAAAGAGATAAAATACAACTCATTTACATCTGAAACTATCATCAATAGTGGGGAAGTATTTTACTGCACATAAACAACAAAAATCATGGACATCGAGGAAAAATAATAAAATGTTGGCGAATTTTTTTCAAAAATATATAAATAGACCAAAAAACAAATTCATTTTCACCTTTCTATTTTGAGAAGAGCATTTTGTCCATTTTCCCTCTGAATTTAAAATCTACAGTGCAACTAATCCAAGACACCATTCGTCGATCCTTCAACGTCAGGTAAGAGCTATAAGCCTCCTTGTCATTTTGATTCCATTCATTTGCCATTTTATTTCAGAAATAGAGAGATTAGAGGGAATAATTTCAATTTTTAAAATCTTCTGCGACCATTGCGATTGCGAGCTATCGGGATCACGCTGGTCATGTTCAACCCATTAGGGCAGCACGTCACGAGTGTTGAATTAATTTGGGTAGTTGCGCTGGTCGTGAGAAGGATTTTAAAACAAGAAATCCACCCAAATCCACAGTTAATTTATAAAATCATTCCAATTAAAACTCTTAAAAAGCCAATTGGAAATTTTTTGCACATGCTTTCGTCAAAGATGTCGATTGAATGGAAAGAACGAGGCCATGAGGTCTAAGACCACCAACCTTTGCTGGATCAAAATTGCGTTAATGCTTTGCATAATTGCGGTTTGTTGAAATTTTTCCAAACATCCAGTCTAAGAGCTCAAATGGAGCTACTCCAATACTTAATCAATATATGGGACATGGACCAACAGTTGTTTGTCATCGAGGACCAAGAGCTAGATCTATATGTGATGGACATCTATTTCATCACTAGACTGTCCAGGAGAGGGGAGAGGATCCAAATCTCTGGAGCTCGCGTAGGGGGTGAGAGTACCAGAATTCTCATCCAGAGATACTGTCTTGGGGCTAGGAAAACAAAGAGCGGGAAGGTTGAAATTTCTTCCATCAGAGTGCTTCCACTGCACATGATTCTACATTGCATCATGAGAGTAGCAGTATCTTAGGCGTTGCATGAGGAAACATAATCTCAGTTCCAATACACGGTGGACTTCTTGGCCCCAACAATGTTCAACTAGTGTGAGGGGTTACTGGCTAACATGAAGAACCAACTCACCAAGTACAGGACAGGGCGACTAAAATAGTTCGAGTACGGGTCACTCTTGGTGAACTTGTTTCTAGAGAGAGTACCCATATTCCAGTACCAGTGTCTAGAGATCCATGATCCAGCCCTGAGGGATCCGAGGCTGATGAGATGGTGTGGCATAATGCCCCGACAAGGTGGGGGCCAACAGTTGCATTTCCCCGCAACCTTTTTCAGTTGGCTATGGTGTCAACTTATCGTAGTTGAGGACTACGCATATTCCAACATCGACTTCAGAGGAGATCTGGATCTTCCGATTCCACTAGGCACACAGTGGACCGATGCAAGAAAAAAATGTGTTTTTTAATATTTTTTACTTTTTGAATGTTTTTTGTTATGTATTTTGAAACGTAAACTTATGATGTGTTTACAAATATGGGTCCTCAGAGACCTCCAACCATGTCACTGATTGCATGGAGGGTAATTTGTTCAGAAGAGGATGCTCCTTATGAGAAGGGAGCAAATACATTAGCTGAGTTGGAGCGGAACCTGGTTGGTCTCACAAGAGGCATTCCAGAATATGCTACATTCGATGAGATTCCTCTACGCCTTCAGAGACATACAGTCGTAGTTCCGGGAAGAATGCGTCGATTACTTTGGCAAGTAATTTGAGTAGTCACTTGCTACCATGAGCACCATGTGGGTGGATAGCAGCCCTATTTTACATTTTTGTATTGATGTAGGCTCGGAGAGCCATTTTTGTAAAAAAACACATATTTTTTGAGATTTTTGATGTAACACACTTTGACACACACACACACACACACACACACACACACACACACACACATATAGATATAGATATACACATATGCATGTTTCTACGACTACTTGTGTATCATGACGATGTCTTGATTTTACATATTGCGCAAATATCTATCTAATACATGGTTTTATAATGTATATGTTAATGTATTTAAACATCTTGGAATATGTTGATATGTGATGAAATAAAAATTTATTTCCAATAATATAACACAAAAATACATATACAAAATTTGGGTCCGGATTGCGCACAGAATAATGCTCGTTTAATTGTAACAAAACGAGTTGTGAGTCTAACTTAACAACAAAATCTCTAATCCCAAGATAAATTGCATCCAATAATAGTTCGATCACCGCACTATACTTCGAAAATATTGTTAGTTGTTTTGACCCAAACAAATACCTTGTAAATTAATCAACTTTCCATCAAGAGAAAAGAGTGCCCATGCTGTGGAAGACAAGTTCTGTGTGCTACGACAAGCACCATCAACAAAATAAACATAATGATTCAAAGACATCTGCCAACCAAGTGGAACACAAGGTGAGAAGAGGAAACATGTCTGCAAGGCAAACAATCACACCAAAAATAAACTCAAATCACACTAATAAATAAAACACTAATGTACAAAGTATCACACTTATGATTAAGAATAATATTTTTTTATATAGAGCTCAAGAATGAACTTAGGTGACAGAATTTTTCCATGATTAATAGAAATAAACACATAATTCTACTGTTGTCACTGCGTGTAAGCATTACCTCGACCAATTTTGTGAGAAGATTCACAGCAGCAGTGACGTGCCCATGCCTCCTGGATGAGTAAGGGGTACGAATCATGGAAATAATTCCCTTGAGGGGAAGTGACCAAATATTAAGAACGAGGTCAAAAGGAATGGGTGGATCATTATTTTTGAAGAAAGCAGTGTAAATATTGAGCTCATGGGGAGAAAAAGAAACCCAGAAAAAGATAAATCCCCTCTGTGGACAAAGGCGATCTCTCTAGCCCTAGAGTGGGTCTAGCAACACGAGATTCTTTTTAATGCAAAGATATCTTAACTAATGTTTACAATACAATGAGGAAAGAGACATAAATACCTTTTTCCAAACTCTAAGCTTGAATCCGTTGTGGTGACATCGATCCACAATCCTTGTAGGCCCGCTTCCTGCTACTGATGGCACGTGAATACCTACGGATGATCAGGAGACAACATCAAAAGTGATAGAATACATAATAAATTTAAACACTAGCTATCTAGCAGATCAAGGAGTACCAAAATATTTTCATAAACATTTAGACAAATATAAAAAGCAGAAATTAGATGTTATTATTGATAAATTACAAAAGGAGATCTTAAATCCAAGCCTTGATGTTGGAGGCGTCCTTAGGTGAAAATGTTATTCCTTCACCGAAGCTCAAAAATCATTCTTTCTCCCAAGAACTTAGGCTTTATCACGATGCTAGCATGCAAATGGATGAGAGTTCAGACGAGTCTCACAATGATAAACCAAGCTCTAAACTTGGGGGAATGAGGGATGTGAATTTATAGGTAGGGAGAAGAGCCCATGAAAAGAGGAGGAAGGCCCACTTTCTAAGGGATGATACCCCATGGATGAGATCAAGGCTCTAAAATCAAAGAGCTCAACCTTATCACCACCGTTCAACAAAAAAATTGCCACCCTTGAGCATCTAGAGGCCGAAGCTTCTCCTCCATTTGAGGAAGCACTGCCAGAAAAGGTATCAGTGCGGTTTTCCAAAAAATTAGGGCAAGGTTTGGTCAATTTAATTATATTAAATTGATTACATAAATTATCAACAGGAGTTGGTAAACTTGTGAATTTAAAATGCACAATATATAATAGAAGCCTCTTTGATTCATTTATTTTATTGGTGTGATGATTGAATTTGTAGAGGTTACTTCTAAGGATAATTTTATTCTTATGTTCCTAATGAAATTGACAAATTTAAATTACAACTAAGTTCTAAAAATCAGCATGCTTTCTACTCTGTAAAAACTGAAAAACATGTTCTCTATCTTAGGAAGAAATCTTAACTAATTTATTTGTTAGTGTCTAAAAATTATTATTCTCTAATAGTCTTGTGCATGAAGATAAAATCCAATTCTAGAAAAGGGAATTTATACAATTTTTTGTTTTTGAAATGAAATGTATGGCAATGAAACTTGTAAATAAATCACTATAGCTCTTGAAACGAAATCACTCATGAATGGAAAAGAACACACTCATATGATGAAAGGAAATCACTCAATCACTACTGTTTCAAAAATAAATCACTCATGCTCTTGAAATAAGCCACTCATGAACTTGTAAAACTACTCTAAAATAAATCATTGTTGCTCTAGAAGTAAACCTATGAATCCTCTACAATTTGACAATTTGAAAGGAAATATTGATGAATATACATCAAATGATAAAACAAGAGTTATGAAAGCATCTACATCAAATAAACAAATGAAATTCTGGAAGTAACTACAAAAAATGACAATTTTGATTTCTGGAAACAATTACGACAAATGACAAATTGGAATTCTAAAAATAACTACATCAAATGATAAAATGAAAACATGAAAACAACCACATTGAAAACATAAAATGCAGAACCTTCACTGTTTGCGGGGGCCATCCACAAACAGGCGGTCAAATATTTACTCCAACAATTAGTTGTGCATCAAGTCTTCATGGTACTTCTTCATTAAAAAGGAATGCAAATCAGAGTTTTGAAACTTCACAATATGCTTCAGAAAATTAACCTCTCCTCTTTGTTTCAATGGAGTGTTTATATAGGGGCTATAATGTAACTTCATGGAGATTCATAAGGCTAAAGATCAAAACTGAATGGACACATATTAGCCACGAATTTTATGAAGCATAGTCCATTACAACCTCTGTTTGCTTGATTGGGCGTTTATTGACATATGGGCACAATGTTTTCTCACGTAACTACAAAATAGGGCTCCAAATAACTTGAAATATCTCCCAAATGGTAATGAATTTGGGAAAACTACTCATAAAAAGCTTAATTGGGCCCGTGTTGAACAAAACCCATGTTTTTTTTTGTGTGATTCGCTTTAGTTTTCTTGAAAAACGCATTTCAAGTTGACTGGTCAGAACTGCTGTGATTTTTTCTTGATCTTTTCCTGGAGGTCCACATGTGTGAGCTGGGTGTAATTTGATGAACAAAAATCCATATTGGAGCTTCTAGAAATAATTTACATGTGTTGGATTTCATTCTAGAGTGGTGCTACTACCTCAACCATGGATACATTAATGAAAACTGTAGAAACTTGAACTGTCAAACTATCATTAGTAAAACCATGCATAATTCTCTTTAATTCATTAAAAATAATATAAATAATAATAATAAACCATGTAAACATGTATGCGGGAATTTGGCGTGTTTATGAAGAAAAATGGTTAAAAATGATGACAATGGGTGAATGGAATGATGTGAAAATAGATGGTTTCATCAACAAAATTATGACAAATTAGAGGCTCAACATTCCCCCACACCAAAGATTTTGCATGTCCTCATGCAAACAAAGCATTGCAAAGTTTCATAATATAATCGGTTCCTTGTGTTCCTTTATTCTGTCATTTCAACTATATCCTTGACTAAAGCTCCAAGAGAGCAATATTGACCCTTTATCTCAATAAGACGCACTTTTCTCCAACCCTTCATTACTTATTATATGAAACTTCTGTGAAAATAAATGATGCCCACATAATAGCATATCCAAGTACTTGTCACTGTTTTAATTGTGCTCGAATTGTTCAAGCCTTGGTAGAATACCATATTGTGAAGAACACATCAAGACTTTTACTCCATATATAAAATGTGCTTTCCACCATTGTGAAGTTCATCCCATTAGTATGGCTGGAAATGGATGATAGATTGCAACCCATAATGATTGTCTTCTTATCTTCCATGCATAGAAACCAATCATATTTCAACAATGTTATCCAATAGTTTCTTCAAGAACTCACAAACTAATGAATGAAGACAAAACATAATGGGAGAAAATTTCTAGAATTTTTAACAAATTAAAAAGTTTAAGGCTAGTTTCACCTCAAGCTTACCTTTTGGAATTGGAAAAGAGAACATGATCTGATGGTTGACTTGGTGTTGATTTGGCTCAGGTACTCTGCTCCATGATGCCTTGACCTCTACTTTGACATTGCTCCACAAAATGTATCTTTTTCATGTAGCAGATTCTTTTTTCCAATTTCTCTAAAATGGTAAATAATATTCTCCTGAAATTTTCTAAGGTTGTTACTATTAATATTATACATCTTCCCACACAAAATCTCAGCCAATGGGCGAACGGATCTTGAGAAAAATGAGAAACTTTTGTATGTCAAAGTGGCCAATTTCTTGAAACATACACATTGAAATTTTCTGATATTTTATGTGTTCATTTACCATTCCTCAATGCATTCACCACAACAATTTCAAGCCCAATAGATGCACGGTTTGAAATTTATGATCAAATCAATTTATCCCTTGTTTCACCTTTCACGCTGCTCAATGTTGCAACAAAAACATATGCCATGAACGCATTTTAAGGAAAAATTGAATGATTCATAAGGTAAATTGTGTATTTTTACTTTTCTTACTGCCACATATCTTCAGAATCCCATTTTGATGAAGAAAAGACGATTTTGTGCAAAAATACCAAAATCTGTCCTAATTTGTCCAAAATGGTGAAAAATGAAAATACGCCTTTAAAACCCGCTAAAAAGTCCTGGAACATTGCAATTTTTTAAAATTATGCTCGTGTCTTACTCAATCTACTATATTCTGAGAAAACCTAAAAGCTCAAAACTTTTTATTTATGCTCCAATCTCTTGCAATATTTGTGCCAAAAATGCCTCTGGAAAAAAATTCTATAACAAAAACTGGTTGCTACAGCAATAACTGTAAAAACTGCAACTTTTCGCAGCTGTTGCAAAAAAATGTCAATTTTTGCAGAAAATTATTTTCTCCAATTTTGAACTGTTGATTTGAATTGTGTACTTCATGTTGGAGGAGAAACCATGAAACATTCTGCATATTGACTGAAATAGGCCCAAATTTATTGTTTTTCTTGAAAATGAAAATGAATGAAAAAGTGTTGTAATGGTGCCATCATCATGCTGTTGAATGAAAAAAAAAGATGAACATGCTACTAAAAGAAACCAATAAAATGTACTTCTGCAAGTTGTTGTTGATTCCATAAAACCATTAGTCTTCATCAAAGCCAAAATTCATGGTACAATTATTACCATGCAGATGAATGTGTCGAAGTCGAGCATGGGAATAATTCATTGGATTACCGATCAATGATGAAAATCGTGAACCAATGCGAGAAAAAATATCAATAATGTAAATGAGTGTCAAGGTACCTGAGTGCATCTTGACATGGACAAATGAATGTGTTGAAGTCGAGTCACCTACAAGATCTGAAAATCAAGAGACATTGTTGTATTCCCATTTTTGTCAACGAGGAGGCTTGCCATTGATGTATGCAAGTTCCAAGGCACTCCAAATAGTCTCGAATCTTTATCCCATATAAGGTGTTGAGGTCGTTGAGACAAGACTTGTTGGAAGGTGGACCTTAAGGAACTCCACATCATCCAACTTGAGCATAGAACAAAAAATGTTTTGAAGAACCATAATAAAATATTGAAACCATCATGAAATTGCAGAACTTATTGTGAAATTTTCTCGCGAATTTCCTAGATTTCAAGCAAAGATCATGTCCAATTGTGCCAGCAAGCTCATTTTCACAATAGGACTTATCTTTCTCTTCATTTTTTTTTTTTTTTAAATTTTTTATACGTCTTACTCTACTTGAAAAAAAAATATTTTTCAAGTATATGAATACTTCCAATGGAACCATGTATGTAACAAGATGATAGATAAACTCATATGCATGTTTGAAATATACTCTTTGATATGTACCAGTATATGATAAACAGATTGCCTTGATTGAGATGATGTCAGAAGATACTGAAGAATTGAGCATTGGGATCTGATGACTGTCCTGAACTAAGATTCAATGTAATCTTGTATTCCTTGGCTTCCTGCTATCATGTCATGCAGGTCTTCAGAGATGTGACATTCATTCATAGAATCTGGTGATATGCATGCAAGAAAATTTTCAGTCTCAGGTTCCAACAACTGTTCTTTATCAACAGGCATCCATGATAGTTGGAACTTATCTGAATCTTCTTCTTCTGATTTTTGTTCTTAAATGGCATCTGGTGAATCATTTTGGAATACCTCAAAATTGTAAGTGGATTGAGGTGTTTTATTATTGGGGATTCGAAATGGTTGTGCAAGTAGTGGAGTGGGAATGGTTCTTTGGGTTGCTTGTGTGGTTAGTAATAAGAAAGGTTGAGTTGAAGTCGATTGATGGTGAAATTGATGTTGTGCTGGAGGTGAATGGTATTGATAACATTGATATTGGTATTAAGGATATAGAGGGAAATATTGAGGCTATGGTAGATTTCCTTTGTAGGGCCTTTGCCAACTTTTTTGCCAAGATTGGTTTTGAGGTTGGGATTGTGATGGCCAAGGTTTCCAAGGTTGGTTTTTAGGTTTGGATTGAGATTTCCAAGGTTGCCAAGGCAAGGGTGTTTTCCAATTACTTTGAGATTTTTGTGCATAACCTTGAAACTGTGCGTAAAGATATTGCATCATATTGGGTTGATGAGGCTGGAATAGTCCTCTTGGAGCTACATAAAAAAAATTCTCTTTTTCTTGATTCGCTCCATTATACTTCTGGTAAACTACCTTGAACACTGGTAATGATGGGAAATCTTCAGTAGTATGTGATCCTACACAAATTTTACAAATTTTAATGCTATCAAGTGGACATTCATGAAAAAAATGTTTTTTTGTACATTTATGGAAAAATAAAGCAACATTTTCAACTTTTTGCTTGTTTTGCATTCTTAGCATGTCAGTTTGTTCATTTAAATTACCAAAAATGTTTAACAAAATGTTAAGTTCAGATTGAATTACCAATCCTGATTCTGACTTACTTACTCTTGCCATAAATGGATCTCGAGAGGATCTTAAATACTTTGTTTTTCCTCTTGATATGTTCTTTCACAGTTCACAAATCTATTGAAATGAAAATTGATAGAAATCTCCTTTTCCCACTAGATTAAGAAGATCAATCCATTCATCCGTTATAGAATTTAGTAAGAGAGTTTTTAATGTGTCTGATCCTAAACTATGCAATTTAGATATTTTGATATTATAAGTAAATTTCTCCATTAAATCTTCTAGGCTTTCATCCTCTTTTTGGTTCATATTAAAGAATTCATTTCTAAGTTCATGGTGCATGCAATAGTATTTATATTTTTCCAAAAATACTCCTTTCATATCATCCCATGTCCTTATAGATCTTTTCCCTAAAGTCATGAAACATCTAAGAGTTCTATCCTTCAATGTTGCGGGGAACACATTCAATTTTTGAAAGTGTAATGAGTATCCATAAGATCTACAAATTATTTAAAATTCAAAAAGAAAGGTTTTTGGGTCTTATGATCTTATACCTTTGAAGTTAGGAAGTATAGATGGAGGGATGTTATTCAATGACCATTCACATCAGTTTCTTGATTGGGAAATCCAAAAGGATATTCCTCATTTTCATCATCTTCATCCATTTCTTCAACCTCCTTTATCACATCTTCTTCTACCTACAAAAATAAGAATTCATGTTGTGGATGTGTGGCTCTTACTACACCACGTGATATGGTGGATGTGGTTGGTGATTGAAGTTTTTTTTTTTTTTTTTTTATTTTAATGAAAAGAAAAATTCTCCTATTTACACTTCCGCAATAACGATGCCAAAATGTTTGGTTGATTTAATTGTCTTAAATTGATTACATAAATTATCGACCAGAGCTGGTAAAATTGTGAAGTGCAAGTGCACAATATATGCTAGAAGCCTCTTTGATTTAGTTTATTGGTGTGATGATTGGATTTGTAGAGATTACTTCTAAAGATGTTTTTATTCTTATGTTCCTAATGAAATTGATAAATCTAAATTACAACTAAGTTCTAAAAATCAACATGCTTTCTACTTTGTAAAAACTGAAACAAACTTTCTCTATCTTATGAAGAAATCTTAACTAATTTATTTGTTAGTGTCTAAAAATTTTAATTTTCTAACACTCTTATGCACAAAGATAAAATCGAATTCTAGAAAAGGGAATTTATACATTTTTATGTTTTTTAAATGAAATGTTATGGAAATGAAACTTGTAAAGAAATCACTATAGCTCTTGAAAATAAATCACTCATGAATGGAAAAGAACACACTCATATGCTGAAAGGAAAGCACTCAATCACTACTGTTTCGAAAAGAAATCACTCATGCTCTTGAAATAAACCAGTCATGAAATTGTAAAACTACTCTAAAATAAATCATTGCTGTTGTTGAGTCTCAAAAGTGTTTTCCATATTCATACATATTTCCATTATGTCATAACCATTCAGCTCTTATTTCATAGCCATCTGATCTAAAATCCTACATCAAGTAACCATTTTCATAAATATATGGGTTAGGATCCTTGTCTTCCAAAGTTATTTATTTTATGTATTTAAAGTGAATTTATGATTAGAAACTAGAAAATTAACATAGTTTCATATATCTATATATGTGTTATGAGTTTTGTGACATGTGTAGGTAAAAAGGAAGCTTCTAAAAGACCTTTATGTGGCCTCCCAAAACCAAATTCGAATTTGAGTGGAGAAGATCATGGGATCATGAGGACATGTGTCTCATTTCCTTTTTGTATTGAAACTCTAAGAAGATATGTGTCTCATTTCTTATTTGTATTGAAACTCTAAAAAGAAATGTGTCTTATCATTTCCTATTTTGATTGTAACTCTAGAGATAGAGGGAGAGATTCATGGACTCTCATTAATGAGATAACCTCTCATATTTTGTATAAATAGGAGAAGCTTTCTCCTATCAAGGGTAGTGAAAAAAATAGGAGAAGAAGAGAAAGGATTAGAGAGTGTTTTGTAACAAAGCTTAAGATGGAATGGGATGTAGATTTGTGAGTTTTTCAATAAAGAAGTTCTTTGATGTTGTTTTGATTACAACTTTAAGGAGCTGAAGAATTTCACCAAATTGGTAGCAGAGGGCCCCTGTTATTCAAGGAGGTTTTACATGTTTTCTAGATAAGTCATTTTCAATTCTATTTTGTCATATTTCCTTACTTAGATTGCTTTCTAAAATCATAGCTTTTAGCATTATTTTTCATGTCATTTGTTTAGATAAAGGATCCTCATGATATTGCAGTTAGTCTCTTTTCCAAACTCTTCCAATACATCTCTATTAAATGAATGGGATTCAATTGTGATATTTTGAGTTATTAGCATTTCATTTTCTGTTATTTAGTTAAAAAGAAGATCCTCATTATACTGCAGTTAGTCTCTTTCAAAAGCTTTTCCAATAAACCTCTAATTCACGAATGAGACTAAGTTGTAATATTTTGAGTTATTGATTGTTTTGCTTCATAGAAGATCCTTATCACATTATGAATAATCTCTTTCAAAAAGCTCTTCCAATAAACCTCTAACTCATGAATGAGATTTAGTTGTAATGTTATAAGTTGTTTTAGCGTTTCCTTTTATGTTTTAGGAGATCCTCACTGCATTACAATTCATCTTTTTCACAAGCTCTTCCAACAAATCTCTAACTAAATGAATCAGATTAAGTTGTAGTGTTTTGAGTTACTTTTCATTTCATGAATGTTCATTTAGAAGCTGTAATATCCATGGACTAGGACTCTTTGTTTTAATCATTTTCTAGTTAGGAACAGAACTTGCAAATAAACTCTATTTTAATTCATTTATTAGCATTTCATTTTCTCCCTTTTGACATAGATCTAACTTCTTCTTTTTAGCATATAGTAGCATACTAAGAATCAAACATAAAAACCCCAAAACATCAATAAAACACTAAAAACAATGAAGTAAGAAAAATGGATACTTAGGCATATATAGTACATCACACTTTATCAGTTTACTAGCCCTGGTTGATAATTTATGTTAGCAATTTAGGACACTAAATTGACTAGACAGCTGCTCTAGAAGTAAAACTATGAATCCTTTTCAATATGAAAATTCGAAAGGAAAGGTTGTTGAATCTACATCAAATGTTAAAAGAATTTATGAAAGCATCTAAATCAAATTTCAAAGTGAAATTCTGGAAGTAACTACAAAAAATGAAAAAATGGAATTCTGGAAACAACCACAGAAAATGACAAATTGGAATTCCAAAAATAACTACATCAAATGATAAAATGAAAACATGAAAACAACTACATTAAAAACATAAAATGAAGAACCTTCACTGTTTGCAGGGGCCCTCCACAAATAGGCGGTCAAATATTTACTCCAACAGTTAGTTGTGCATCAAGTCTTCAAGATAATTCTTCATTAAAAAGGAATGAAAAACAGAGTTTTAAAACTTCACAATATGCTTCAGAAAATTAACCTCTCCTCTTTGTTTCAATGGAGTGTTTATATAGGGGTTACAATGTAACTTCATGGAGATTCATATGACTAAAAATTAGAACTAAATGGACACATATTTGCCATGAATTTTATGAAGCATAGTCCATTCCAACCCCTGTTTACTTTACTGCGCGTTTATTGACACATGGACGCAATGTTTGATCACGCAACTACAAAATAAGGCTCCAAAGAACCTGAAATATCTCCCAAATGGTAATGAATTCAGAAAAATTTCTCACAATGAACTTAATTGGGCCCGTTCTGAACAAAACCGATGTTTTTTTTGTGCGTGATTCATTTCAGTTTTTTCAGAAAACGCATTTGAAGTTAATTGGTCAAAACTACTGTGATTTTCCCTTGATCTTTTCTTGGAGGTCCACATGTGTGAGCTAGGTGGAATTTGACCAACAAAAATCCATATTGGAGCTTCTAGAAACAATGAGCATGTGTTGGATTTCATTCTAGAGTCGTTCTACTACCTCAACCATGGAGACAACAACGAAAATTGTAGAAACTTGAACTGTCAAACTATCATTAGTAAAACATGCATAATTCTCTTTAATTCATTAAAAATAATATACATAATAATAATAAACCATGTAAACATGTATGAGGGAATTTGGTGTGTTTATGAAGAAAAATGGTTAAAAATGATGACAATGGGTGAACTGAATGATTTGAAAATGGATGGTTTCATCAAAAAAATTATGACAAATTGGAGGCTCAACATTCCCCCACACCGTATATTTTTCATTTCCTCATGCAAACAAAGCATTGCAAAGTTTCATAATATAACCGGTTCCTTTTGTTCCTTTATTCTGTCATTTCAACTATATCCTTGACCAAAGCTCCAAGAGAGCAATATTGACCCTTTATCTCAATAAGATGCACTTTTCTCCAACCCTTCATTATTTATTATATGAAACTTCTGTGAAAATAAATGATGCCCATATAATAGCATATCCAAGTACTTGTCACTATTTTAATTGTGTTCGAATTTTTCAAGCCTTGGTAGAATACCATATTGTGAAGAACACATCAAGACATTTACTCCAGATATAAAATGTTATTTCCATCCTTGTGAAGTTCATACCCTTAGTATGGCTGGAAATGGTCATAGACTGTAGCCCATAATGATTGTCTTCTTATCTTCCATGCATAGCAACCACTCATATTTCAACAATGTTATCCAATAGTTTCTTCAATAACTCACAAACTAATGAATGAAGAAGACTTCCCAATGTGAAGCTTTTGACAATATTTGTTGCACATAACATAAAAAAGAGTTGTTGTTGAGGGTTATGCAACTTATCAAAGCCTAAAATATGCTTCCAAGTGACTTCAAGAGTATGTGAAAAAAGCCTTGTAATATTCTTCTTCTTGTGGCTTTGTACTCATCATTTCTTGGCTTCCATTAAAAATCCAAAGATGAGAAATATGACACATAATTTCAAGTGCTCCATGTACCCTTTGATTATATTCTACAAACATGTACCATGAAGTCAAGTGAAATAGTTCTTTGTCTCAAGAAAATCATGTTGAAGGACCATTAAGGAAAGCATAGACTAACAAGAAGAGACATTTTAAACAAGAGAGTGGTGAAAGCATAGAAGGACATCATTATGACCATGTAAAACAATGAGATGATTGCATGGGTGGAAGGAATTTGTTGATAAAGAATCAATTATAACTTGTGGGATTGTTTGTTAAAAGGTATGACGAAACATAATGGGAGAAAAAATTGAACTACATGTTTATAATAGCATTTCATCAAAATTTCTAGAATTTTTAATAAATTAACAAGTTTAAGGCTAGTTTTACCTGAAGTTTACATTTTGGAATTGGAAAAGAGAACATCATCTGATGGCTGATTTGTGTTGATTTGGCTCAGGTACTCTGCTCCATGATGCCTTAACCTCTACTTTGACCTTGCTCCACAAAATGTATCTTTTTCATGTAGCGAATTTTTTTTCTCAATTTCTCTCAAACGGTAAATCAGATTCTCTTAAAATTTTCTCAGGTTGTTGCTATTAATATTATACATCTTTGCACAAAAAATCTCAGCTAATGGGTGCACGGATCTCAAGAAAAATAAGAAATGGATGTAGATGAAAGTAGCCAATTTCTTGAGAAATACACACTGAAATTTTCTGATATTTTATGTGTTCATTTACCCTACCTCAATTCATTTACTGTCAAAATTTTAGGCCCAACGGTTGCACGGTTTGAAAGTTATTATCAAATCAATTTCTGACCCATTTCACCTTTCACGCTGCCCAATGTTGCAACAAAAACATATGCCACGAACTCATTTTAAGGCCAAATTGAGTGATTCAAAAGGGAAACTGTGTATTTTTACCTTTTCTACCGCCACATACCTTTAGAATCCCATTTTGATGAATAAAAGGCATTGTTTTACAAAAATACCAAAATCTATCCAAAATGGCAAAAAATGAAAATCTGCCTTTAAAACCTGCTAAAAAGTTGTGGAAAATTGCATTTTTTTTAAAAAATTCTCGTGTCTTACTCAATTTACTATATTCTGAGAAGAACTAAAATCTTGGAATTTTTTATTTTTGCTCCACTCTCTTGTAATATTTGTGCCAAAACTGCCTCTGGAAAAAGCTACTACAACAAAAACAGGTTGCTACACCAATAGCTACAAAAACTACAACTTTGCGCAGTTGTTGCAAAAAAATGTCAATTTTTGTAGAAAATTATTTTCTCCGATTTTGAACTGTTGATTTGAATTGTGTAATGCATGCTGAAGTAGAAACCATGAAACATACTTCATATTGACTGAAATAGGCCCAAATTTATTGTTTTCCTTGAAAATGAAAATGAATGAAAAAGTGTTGTAATGGTGCCATCATGCTGCTGTTGAATGAAAACAAATATGAACATGCTGCTACAAGAAACCAATAAAATATACTGCTGCAAGTTGTTGTTGATTCCATAAAACCATTATTCTTCATCTACACTAAAATTCATGGTACAATTCTTACCATGTGAATGAATGTGTCGAAGTCGAGCATGGGAATAATTCATTGGATTACCGATCAATGATGAAAATCATTAACCAATGCGAGACAACTCACCGATAATGTAAATGAGTATCAAGGTACCCGATTGCATCTTTACAAGGACGAATGAATGTGTTGAAGTCGAGTCACCTGCAAGATCTAACAATCAAGAGACATTGTTGTATTCCCATTGTTGTCAACGAGGAAGCTTGCCATTAATGTATGCAAGTTCCAAGGCACTCCAAATAATCTATGATCTTGATCCCAGATAAGGTGTTGAGGTTGATGGGACAAGATCTGTTGGAAGGTGGACCTTAAGGAATTCCACATCAGCCAACACGAGCATAGAACCAAAAATGATTTGAAGAACCATAATAAAAGTTTGAAACCATCATGAAATTGTAGAAATTATTGTGAATTTCTCTCGCCAGTTGCCTGGTTTTCAAACAAATCTCATGTCCAATTGCGCCAACAAGTTGGTTTTCACAATAGGTCTTATTTTTATCTTTACTTTTTTTATTTTTTATACATCCTACTCTACTTGAAAAAAAAATCTTGTTCCAGTATATGAGTATTTCCAATGGAACCATGTATGTAATAAGATGATAGATAAAATCATATGCAAGTTTGAAATATACTCTATGATATGTACCAATATATGAGAAGCCAATTGCCTTGATTGAGATGATGTTAGAATATACTAAAGAATTGAGAATTGGGATCCGATGACTGCCCTGAACTAAGAATCAATGTAATCTTGTATTCTTTGGCTTCTTGCTATCATGTCATGCAAGTCTTTAGAGATGTGATCTTAATTCATAGAATCTGGTGATAGGCATGCAAGAAATTTTTCAATCTTAGGTTCTAACAACTGCTCTTTATCAACAGGCATCCATGATTCTTGGACCTTATATGAATCTTCTTCTTTTGGTTTTTGTTCTTCAATGGAAGCTGGTGAATCATTTTGCAATACCTCAAAATTTTAAGTAGATTGAGGTGTTTTATTATTTGGGGATTCAAAATGGTTGTGCAAGTAGTGGAGTGGGATTGGATGTTTGAGGTGCTTGTGTGGTTGGTAATATGAAAGGTTGAATTGAGGTCGATTGATGGTGAAATTGATGTTGTGGTAGAGGTGAATGGTATTGATAACATTGATATTGGTATTGAGGATAGAGAGGGAAATATTGAGGATATTGTGGATTTCCTTTGTAGGGCCTTTGCCAACTTTGTTGCCAAGATTGGTTTTGAGGTTGGGATTGAGATGACCAAGGTTTCCAAGGTTGGTTTTGAGGTTGGGATTGAGATTTCCAAGGTTTCCAAGGCAAGGTTGTTTGCCGATTACTTTGAGATTGTTGTGCATAACCTTGAAATTGTGCATTAGGATATTGCATCATATTGGGTTGATGAGGCTGCCATAGTCCTCTTGGACCTACATAAATTTTTTTCTCTTTTGCTTGATTCACTCCATTACCCTTCTAGTAAACTGCCTTCAACCCTGTTAATGATGGGAAATATTTAGTAGTATGTGATCCTGCATAAATTTTACAAATTTTAATGTTATCAAGTGGAAATTCATGCAAAACATGTTTCTTTGTACATTTAGGGAAAAATAAAGCAACATTTTCAACTTTTTGCTTGTTTTTCATTCTTAGCATGTCAGTTTGTTCATTTAAATTACCAAGAATGTTTAACAAATTGTTAAGTTCAATTTGACTTACCAATCCTAATTTCGACTTACTTACTCTTGCCATAATTGGATCTTGAGAGGATCTTACATAATTTTCTTTTCCTCTTGATATGTTCTTGCACAGTTCACAAATCTCTTGAAATGAAAATTGATAGACATCTCCTTTTCCCACTGAATTAGGAATATCAATCCATTCATCCTTTATAGCATTTAGTAGGAGATTTTTTAATGTGTTTGATCCTAAATTATGCAATTTAGATCTTTTGATATTATAAGTAAATCTCTCCATTAAATATTCTAAGCTTTCATCCTCTTTTTGGTTCATCTTAAATACTTCATTTCTAAGTTCATGGTGTATGAAATAATCTTTATATTTTTCCAAAAATACTCTTTTCATATCATCCCATGTCCTTATAGATTTTTTCCCTAAAGTCATGAACCATCTAAGAGCTCTACCCTTCAATGTTGCAAGAAACAAATTCAATTTCTGAACGTGTAATGAGTATCCATAAGATCTACAAATTATTTCAAATTCAAAAAGAAAGGTTTCCGGGTCTTCTCATCTCATACCTTTGAAGTTAGGAAGTACAGATGGAGGGATGTTCTTCACATTACCATTGACATCAATTTCTTGAATGGGAAATCCAAAAGGATATTCCTCATTTTCATCATCTTCATCCATTTCTTCAACCTCCTTTGTCACATCTTCTTCTACTTGCAAAAATAAGAATCCATGTTGTGGATATGTGGTTCTTACTGCACCATGTGATATAGTGGGCATGGTAGGTGATTGAAGTTTTGTTTTTGTTTTTTTCTTTTTAATGAAAAGAAAAAGTCTCCTATTTACACTTCCCCGACAATGACGCCAAAATTTTTGGTCAATTTAATTGTCTTAAATTGATTACATAAATTATCGACTGGAGTTGGTAAAATTGTGAAGTGCAAGTGCACAATACATGCTAGCAGCCTCTTTGATTCATTTAGCTTATTGGCGTGATGATTGGATTTGTAGAGGTTACTTATAAGGATGTTTTTATTCGTATGTTTCTAATGATTTTGATAAATTTAAATTACATCTAAGTTCTAAAAATCAACATGATTTCTACTCTATAAAAACTGAAACAAAATTTACCTATCTTATGAAGAAACCTTAACTAATTTATTTTTTAGTGTCTAAAAAATCTTATTCTCTAACACTCTTGTCCATGAAGATAAAATCGAATTCCAGAAAAGGGAATTTGTACATTTTTATGTTTTTGAAATGAAATGTCATGGCAATGAAACCTGTAAAGAAATCACTATAGCTCTTGAAAATAAATCACTCATGAACGGAAAAGAACACACTCATATGCTGAAAGGAAATCACTCAATCATTAATGTTTCAAAAATAAATCACTCATACTCTTGAAATAAACCAGTACTCATGAACTTGTAAAACTACTCTAAAATAAATCACTCCTGCTCTAGAAGTAAAACTATGAATCCTCTGCAATTTGATAATTCGAAAGGAAAGATTGATGAATCTACATAAAATGATAAAATAATACTTATGAAAGAATCTACATCAAATAACAAAATGAAATTCTGGAAGTAACTACAACAAATGACAAATTGGAATTTTGGAAACAACTATGGCAAATGAAAAATTGGAATTTTGAAAATAACTACATCAAATGATAAAATAAAAGCATAAAAACAACTACATTAAAAACATAAAATGCATAACCTTCACTGTTTCCAGGGGCCCTCCACAAATAGGTGGTCAAATATTTACTCCAATAGTTAGGTGTGCATCAAGTCTTCAAGGTAAAATGAATGAAAAACAGAGTTTTAAAGCTTCAAAATATGCTTAAGAAAACTAACCTCTCCTCATTGTTTCAATGGAGTGTTTATATAAGGGTTACAATGGAACTTCATGGAGAAAACATGTTTGAAGTTGACTGGTAAAAACTGCTGTGATTTTCCCTTGATCTTTTCCTGGAGGTCCACATGTGTGAGCTGGGTGGAATATGACCAACAAAAATCTATAGTGGAGCTTATAAAAACAATGTACATGTGTTGGGTTTCATTCTAGAGTGGTGCTACTACCTCAACCATGGAGACAACAACGGAAACTGTAAAAACTTGAACTATCAAACTATCATTAGTAAAAACATGCATAATTCTCTTTAATTCATTAAAAATAATAGAAATAATAATAATAAACCATGTAAACATGTATGTGGGAATTTGGTGTGTTTATGAAGAAAAATGGTTAAAAATGATGACAATGGGTGAATGGAATGATGTGAAAATGGATGGTTTCATCAAAAAAATTATGACAAATTGGAGGCTCAACATTCCCCCACATTGGAGATTTTGCATGTCCTCATGCAAACAAAGCATTGCAAATTTTCATAATATAACCGGTCCCTTGTGTTCCTTTATTCCATCATTTCAACTATATCCTTGACCAAAGTTCCAAGAGAGAAATATTGACCCTTTATCTCAATAAGACATACTTTTCTCCAACCCCTCGTTATTTATTATATGCAACTTCTATGAAAAGAAATGATGCCCACATAATAGCATATCCAAGTACTTGTCACCATTTTAATTATGCTTGAATTGTTCAAACCTTGGTAGAATACCATATTGTGAAGAACACATCAAGACTTTTACTCCATATATAAAATGTGATTTCCATCCTTGTGAAGTTCATCCCATTAGCATGGCTGGAAATGGTCATAGATTTCAGCCCATAATGATTGTCTTCTTATCTTTCATGCATAGAAACCAATCATATTTCAAAAATGGTATCCAATAGTTTCTTCAAGAATTCACAAACTAATAAATGAAGAAGAATTCCCAATGTGAATCTTTTGACAAGATGAGTTGCATATAACACAAAATAAGAGTTGTTGTTGAGCATAATGCAACTTATCAAAGCCTAAAATATGCTTCCAAGTGACTTCAAGGGTGTGTAAACAAAGCATTGTTGCAATCTTCTTCTTCTTGTGGTTTTGTACTCATCATTTCTTGACTTCCATTAAAAATATGAAGATGAGGAATATGACACATAATTTCAAGTGCTTCATGTACCTTTTTATCATGTGATACAAACATGTACCATGAAGTCAACTAAAATAATTTTTTTTCTCAAGAACATCATGTTGATGGACCATTAAGGAAAGCATGGACTAACAAGAAGAGAAAGTTTAAACAAGAAAGTAGTGAAAGAATAGAAGAACATCATTATGACCATGGAAAACAATGAGATGATTGCATGGTTGGAAGGAATTTGTTGATAAAGAATCAATCATAACTTGTGGGATTGGTTGTTAAAAGGTATAGAAAAACATAATGGAAGAAAAATTGGAACTACATGTTTACAATAGCTTTTCATCAAAATTTTAGATTTTTAACAAATTAAAAAGTTTAAGGGTAGTTTTACCTCAAGTTTACCTTTTGGAATTGGAGAAGGGAACACAATATAATGGATGATTTGATGTTGATTTGGCTCAGGTACTCTGCTCCATGATGCCTTGACCTCTACTTTGACCTTGCTCCACAAAATGTATCTTTTTCATATAGCAGATTTTTTTTTCCAATTTCTCTCAAATGGTAAATTGACTCTCCTAAAATTTCTGAGGTTGTTACTATTAATATTATGCACCTTCCCACAAAAAATATCAGCCAATGGGTGCACGAATCTTGAGAAAAATGAGAAATTTCTGTAGGTGAACATGGCTAATTTCTTGAAAAATACAAACTGAAATTTTATAAAATTTTCCTTGTTCATTTACCCTACCACGATGAATTTACCATAAAAAATTTAGGCCGAATGGATGCATGGTTTGCAAGTTTGATTAAATAAATTTCTTCCTTGTTTCACCTTTCACGCTGCCCAATGTTGCAACAAAAACATATGCCACAAACACATTTTAAGGCTAAATTGAGTGATTCAAAAGCGAAACCATGTGTTTTTACCTTTTATACTGCCACATACCTTCAGAATCCCATTTTGATGAAGAAAAGGGGATGTTATGAAAAAATACCGAAATCTATCCTAATCTGTCCAAAATGTTGAAAAATGAAAATCCACCTTTAAAACCTACTGAAAAGTCCTGCAAAAATGCACTTTTTTAAAATTATGCTTGTGTCTTACTCTATTTACTATATTCTGAAAAAACATAGAAGCTTGGAAATTTTTATTTCAGCTCTAATCTCTTGCAATATTTGTGTCAAAACTGCCTCTGAAAAAAATGCTACAACAAAAATGGGTTGCTACAACAATAGCTGCAAAAACTACAACATTTCGCAGCTGTTGCAAAAAAATGTCAATTTTTGCAGAAAATTATTTTCTCCGATTTTGAACTACTGATTTGAATTGTGTATAGCATGCTGAAGTAGAAACCATGAAACATATTGCATATTGACTGAAATAGGTCCAAATTTATTGTGTTTCTTGAAAATTAAAATGAATGAAAAAGTGTTATAATGGTGCCATCATGCTACTGTTGAATGAAAAAAAAAGATGAACATACTGCTACAAGAAAACAATAAAATGTACTACTGCAAGTTGTTGTTGATTCCATAAAACCATTAGTCTTCATCAAAGCCAAAATTCATGGTACAATTCTTACCATGCGAATGAATGTGTCAAATTCGAGCATGGGAATAATTCATTGGATTATTGATCAATGATTAAAATCGCTAACCAATGCAAGACAACTCACCGATAATGTAAATGAGTGTCAAGTTACCCAAGTGCATCTTGACAAGGATGAATGAATGTGTGGAAGTTGATTCACCTGCAAGATCTAACAACCAAGAGACATTGTTGTATTCCCATTGTTGTCAGCGAGGAGGCTTGCCATTGATGTATGCAAGTTCCAAGGCACTCCAAATAATCTCTGATCTTGATCCCAGATAAGGTGTTGAGGTCAATGGGACAAGATCTGTTGGAAGGTGGACCTTAAGGAATTCCACATCATCCAACTCGATCATAGAACCAAAAATTATTTGAATAACCATAATAAAAGATTGAAACCATCATGAAATTGCAGAACTTATTATGAACGTTTCTTGCCAGTTACTTGGTTTTCAAGCAAAGCTCATGTCCAATTGCGCCAACAAGCTAGTTTTCACAATAGGGCTTATTTTTCTCATTAATTTTTATTTTTTATTTTTTATACGTCCTAGTATACTTGAAAAATAAATCTTGTTCAAGTATATGAATACTTCTAATGGAACCATGTCTATAACAAGGTGATAGATAAACTCATACAAAGGTTTGAAATATACTCTTTGATATGTAATAGTATATGAGAAACCAATTGCCTTGATTGAGATGATGCCAGAAGATGCTGAAGAATTGAGCATTGGGATCTGATGACTGTCCTAAACTAAGATTCAATGTAATATTGTAATTCTTGGATTCCTACTATCATGTCATGCAAGTATTCAGAGATGTGATCTTCATTCATAATATAAGGTGATAGGCATGCAAGAAACTTTTCAATCTTAGGTTCCAACAAGTGCTCTTTATCAACAAGAATCCATGATTCTTGGACCTTATCTAAATCTTCTTCTTCTGGTTTTTGTTCTTCAATGGAAGTTGGTGAATCATTTTGCAATGCCTCAAAATTGTAAGTGGATTGAGGTGTTTTATTGTTGGGGATTCATAATGGTTGTGCAGGTAGTGGAGTGAGAATGGATCTTTGGGGTGCTTGTGTGGTTGGTAATGGGAAAGGTTGAATTGAGGTCGATTGATGGTGAAATTAATGTTGTGGTGGAGGTGAATGGTATTGATAACATTGATAATGGTATTGAGGATAGAGAGGGAAATATTGAGGATATGGTGCATTTCCTTTGTAGGGCCTTTGCCAACTTTGCTGCCAAGATTGGTTTTGAGATGTTGGAAATGTTGTCCTTGATGGAAAAGGAATTGGCAAAGGAGGAGCATCTGAAACAATAACTAGGAAAAGAGAAAAGAAAAGTAGCAGAGTCCAAAGATAGAGTAGGAGAAAAAGGCCATTGAATAGAATAAGTAAATGTTCTTGTAAATGGTTACATTTGTATATAATGATGAGGGATTGCTTCTAAATTCTCTGTGAATTATATGTATATTCTTGATTGAATTTAGTAGGAAGGATATTTGAGTCTCTATGGACAATTATGCCTGTGTAGAATGCTTGAATATAAATTGATGGAATCTTGAGCTGAGTCATATGGTGGTAGCCCAAAAGAATCGAAGCAATCGCTGTGTATGGACAGAAGTGAGTTTCATTGAGGGAGAAGAGTGGAATTCATATATATAAGCGAGACGGAACCCTGAGCCAAAAGGGAGCGGAACCCTGTAATAAGAAGAACTCGGAAGACAAAACCTGGTAGCGGAATGCGGAGTTAGGCGGAACCCCGAGCCAAAAGGGTGGAACCATGACCAGAGGAACAGTGATGGTGGTTTATGGTTTTCATCGCACCACCTTTACACGGTGGGTGGTATTTGAGGAGTTGGGAGCGATTCCACAGGACGGATGACGCGTGTCCCAGAGCAAGTAGGAAAAACCAATCTCACTGCATGCCATCGCACATTAACTCTCGACTGAGGACACCGTGCGATATCGATAAAAGTCGTCGACCTGGAGGGAAGCCATCAGACGGTGATCATATTGGGAAGATGCACGAAGGTTAACTTAATGTACGGGCGTGTGTATTTGATTGAGTCTGTCGATTGTATGGTGGGGCCGAGGCCTATAGTAATTTATTAAAAACACCGGTTATTAATATAAGGGCGGCAACCTTATTATAAGACGATGACTGAACATTTTTTAAGCGTATCCATAGTCATAATATGGAAGAGGATAAATTATAAAATGCATACGTATGACTGTGTGTGTGAAATCAAAAGGAAGTTGAGGAAGACCATGTAAAGGAGAATGGGGTATAGTGAGAGCTAAACAGGACTTTGGATGTGAGCGTTATCAAGTGATATATTTAAGTGGGAAACATATACATATGTTGATATATATATACTACGCTAATATTTAATATAGTGAGCTGTAATATTGCTTCAAAATTGTATTAAAACATTGATTGGGTTTATTACAAGAGCATATTATGTATTTTATGGGTCTTATAATCGTGAGTATAAGAAGCCTTCATAGTTGATTAAAGTGCCAGCCCAAGAGATTAGAACCTTGAGATTTTTCCTAGATTTAAAATCAGTTGTTATATTAAAAAGCAGTTATATATGCAGCAGGTGCACAAAAGTACAGTGAACAGGTGAATAAACACAGGGATGAAAATGTGGGCCTAACAGAGGTAAACAAAGAATGTAGGAACTGAAAAAGTCACAGGAAATTTTGTAGGCATGATGAACAGAAATATACAGAACAGTCACTCAACAACAGCAGAAAAGACAAATCCAGTAAAGCCAAAATCTAGAAAAGGAGCTGAGTGAAATTGAAGTGTGTAACTGACAATGTGAATGTAAATATTGTAATTATTTTTTATTGTTTGTGATAAATTGGCAAGTCTCCAGTAGGAAAACAAAACTCCCACTGTAATATTGAAATTTGTACAGATTGTTATTATTTTAAATGAGTTGGACAAAGGAATGAGAAGACAGAAGTCAAAGATTCATGGTTGTTCACTCCAAATCCCTTGTGGAATAAAAAAAGTCATGTGAGTAACTCTATATATATAATTTGATATACATAAGTGAAAGGAGGAGAGAGTAAAGGATAGAGAAGAAAAAGAATAGAATATTGAGGCAGAGGAGATAAGGCAGAGAGGAGCAGAAAGAGATGCTACTGAATAGAGCTGATATCTGAAGTAAATCAACAAAAATTTCTTGTGATAAGTTGAGGAATTTGGAGCTTCCCTATCAATTTGAAGCTTGATAGCTATCAGTTGTAGCTAACTGAGGTTGGAGCTTCCTGTACGTTGGTGCCTGCAGAAAAACAGTGGTGAGAGGGAGTTGGAGCTTGCCTTTGCATCACAATAATAATAAGATGTGTTTTTCTCCGTTTATGGGTTTCCACTTATATTTGTTGTCTCTATCTGTGTTGCCTGTGTGCTGAGATGATTTACCAAATCTGCTTAATGTTTACTGCCCTCATAACAAGTTTAATGTCACATTAATTTAATACTTGCTGCAACATATTAAGACTGTTCATATACTAAGGTTGAATACAAAAGTAAGTTGTAAATAAGTTGATGAAAATTTAAAAAGCTCATGTATGTGTTGAACTGATTCACCCCCCCCCCTCTCAGTTCAACTAAGAATTCAACAATTGGTATCAGAGCAGGTTCCTTTGTACCATTTTAACAATTGAAAGGAGATTCTAGGTTCTCAGAATGGCCAGTAAAGAAGGACGCTCAACCAATAAAGCCCCTTTCTTTACAGGTGTAAATTATGCCTTCTGGAAAATTAGGATGAGGACATACATAATGTCTCTAGGAATAGAAGTTTGGGGTGCTATGGAATTAGGATGTGCCCCAAAGTCAACTGACTCAGAGAAAGAATCCAAACAAGATTTTGTAGTTAACGCAAAGGCCATGAATGCTATCTTGAATGGATTGTGTGAAGCAAAATTTATCAAATTAATGCACAAAGACACTGCCAAAGAGATGTGGGATACTTTGGAGAGCATCCATGAAGGAGACAAGAAAGAAAAAACTACCAAACTTCAAGTCTATAGAGCCCAGTTTGAGAACTTAAAAATGAATGATGATGAATACATTGACAGTTTCTTCCTAAAAGTTGCAGAAATTGTTAACAATATGAAAGCTCTTGGAGAAAACATGCCAGAAAGTATAATTGTGCAAAAGATTATAAGATCTCTTCCATCCAGGTTTAATCCCAAGGTGTCTGCAATAGAAGAAACAACTGATTGGGAGACCTTGACCATGAACCAGCTACTTGGAAATTTAACAACATACGAGATGAGGCTCCCAAAGAAGAAGCCAAGTACGAGAGAGGCAGCCTTTAAAACATAAAAGAAGAAAGAAGAAGACGAAGATCTATGCTCTTGCTCGGATGAAGAAGAGGCAAATTTTGTCAAGAAATTGGATAGAGGCTCAGGTAAATACAAAGGTAAAATTCCTTTCAAATTCTTTAACTATGGAAGAGTGGGACACTATGCTGCTAAGTGTCCTCACAAGAAAGTAAGGAATCAGGCTAAAAAAACAGAGAAAAATACATCAAAAAACTGGCAAAAAGGAAAGAAGTTCAGCAGAAAATCCTTTTATGCTCAACAAGACAGCAGTGCATCTGAAGACTCAGATGAACCTTCAAGTGAATAAGGAACCTCTGAATTCTTATTGATGGCCATAGAAGAACTTCAAGGTCTCCTGCTAGAAGATGAAGAAGAATAAGGTGAAGTCGACCTTGAGGGGGAGCTAAGAAGTGCTCTGGAAGAGATTGATAGACTCAAGCTGAAATGCAGAAAAAAAAGGACATTCTCCTCAAGTTTGTACGAGAAGAACAAAATTCAGAAGTCTTGATGCAACTAAAGATAGAGCTTGAAGAAGCCCAGAAGATAGAGGACATGTTACTTAAGCAAATCAAGGAAAAAACTCAGGAACAAGAAAAGTTCAAAGAAGAAGTAGTATGTCTTAGGAATAAATTAGAAAATGCTCAAAGGAAATTGGTTATAAACTCTTCTCAAACAACAAGCTCTAGTAAGTTGAATGAAATTCTGGTTGCTCAAAGATTTCCTATGATAAAAACTGGAATAGGCTATGAAGGAGAATCAAGTAAAGGAAAAGAAAAGGTTGACAGAGAGATTATTTTCATAAAATAAAAAAGGAATGATGAAGCAGCTCAAACAATTCCTACAAAAGAAGAAACCTGTAATAAGGAAGACAGAGATCAGAGGAAACCACTAGTAGCAAAGAATGTAATAAATACTAAGACCCCTGAGTATGTAAAATTTGGAAAACATCAAAGGAGATTCTTCCCTCCTATGAAGAATGCCACCTGTTATGCTTGCCACAAGCTGGGACACATTGCTGCATATTTTCATGCAAGGAGGAGTGATTCAAACCAGCAAAAGATGCAAACATTGAAGAGACTGCCTCAAGCAAACAAATGGAAGAGACAACCTTACATTAGGTATGCAAATAGTTTCTATGGTTACTGTTTTTATTGTAAGGAATTTGGCCATAAAATCATTGAGTGTAGAAAGTATGGACAAAGATTGATGTTTAACACCTTAAGGAGGTTTATGAATCAAAGAAATTCTATTCATACTCATAATTCTACGAAAATTATGATCAAATGTTGTGTATGCAATGAAGTTGGACATATACCTTCCAAATGTCCTCTAAGAAGGTGTAGTTCATGACCTCACAAAAGATACCAAAAAAAAGGGTGCCTCCAGTGGATAAAGAAGGTGAATAAATGTGACTTGGCTGTAACTGCTCAAGACTTGAAAATCCAGTGGTATTTGGACAGTGGCTGCTCAAAACATATGACTGGAGACAGGAAAAATTTATAACTTTTAATGAAAAGAAAACTGGTAATGTTACTTTTGGCAATGATAAATCAGGAAAAATCAAGGGAAAGGGTTCAGTCAGCTTAGATAATGGCAGAGGTAAGGCCCAAGATGTACTATTTGTAGATGGGCTGAAAGCAAATTTGCTGAGTGTCAGTCAAATGTGTGATAAAGGCTGCAAAGTTCTTTTTAGAGCACAAGATTGTGAAGTCAGATCAAGCACCACAAGTAAGACTCTGCTCAAAGGAGTTCAAACAAAGAGTAATGTTTACGTTGTGAAAGAGGAAGATGAAGCACGTTATCTTAGCAAACTTGAGGAGTCATGGTTATGGCATAAAAGATTGGGACATCTCAGCTTCAATCACATCATCAGACTAAGTAAGAAGAAATATGTCAGAGACATGCCAAAAATAAAGAGGCCTTCCAATACCATATGCAAATCATGTCAATTAGGAAAACATACTTGCACATCCTTTAAGGCCAAAGATGAGTTATCAACAAGAAGACCACTACAACTTGTGCACATGGACCTGTGCGGACCTGCAAGAACTAAAACACCAAGTGGAGAATCCTACTTCATGCTGATAATAGATGATTTCTCCAGAATGACATAGGTTGCATTTCTCAAGAATAAATCGGAAGCTCTGGAAAAATTCAAAATATTCAAAGCTTTAGCAGAAAATCAGACAGGATGCAAGCTAAAATGCATCAGATCGGACAGAGGAGGTGAATTCACAGATTATGACTTTGCAGATCTGTGCAATGAATATGGCATAAAACAACAATTTACTATTGCAGGGACACCTCAGCAGAATGGCGTAGCAGAGAGACAAAACAGATATGTTTAGCAAATTTCCAGAGCCATGATGCAAGAGAATAATATTCCTCAAACCTTCTGGGCAGAAGCGGTACACATAGCGGTGCATATCCTTAATAAAGCTCACTTAAGGCCAAGCAGTGACAAGGCTCCCTATGAACTTTGACATGGGAAACCAGCTTCAATCAAACATTTTAGAGTCTTTGGAAGAAAGTGTTACATAAATAATAATGATGAAAATATTGGAAAATTTGATGCAAGAGCAGATGAAGGGATATTTCTAGGATATTCATCCAAAATTAAAGGGTACAGGTGCTACAAAAGGACTCCTCAAAAAATAGTAGAAAGCATTGATGTGAGATTTGATGAAGAACTTCCAAACCATACAAGAGATACAGACTGATGCAGTCCATTAGACAACCATGAAGAAGAAAACCAAGATGATGAGGAAACAAGCAAGACAACAGAAGATGCAGAGCTGAGTTCTAAAGCTCCCTCAAGATATACTCAGAAGAACCATCCTGAAGATCATATCATTGGAGACAAGAGAGTAGGGGTCAAAACAAGAAGGCAGCCAACAGAACAAACTGAAGAGGTATACATAGCCATGTTGTCACAAATAGAGCCAAAGAAATTTGAAGAAGCCAGCAAGGACAAGTCTTGGGTAAATGCTATGAATGAAGAATTGGACCAAATTGAGAAAAACAATACCTGGGAATTAGTTCCTAGACCTACTTAGAAAAATGTCATAGGCTCAAAATGGGTATTCAAAAATAAAATGAATGAGCAAGGACAAGTAATCAGGAATAAAGCTAGATTGGTCTGCAAAGGATATTCACAAATCGAAGGACTTGATTACGATGAAACATTTGCCCCTGTAGCCAGAATGGAAGCCATCAGAATGTTTCTGGCCTTTGCTTGCTATCAAAACTTCAAAGTATATCAAATGGATGTGAAATCTACATTTCTGAATGGAGAGCTAGAAGAAGAAGTCTACATGGAACAACCAGAAGGTTTTTCTTTTGCAGACAAAGAAGACTATGTGTGGAGACTGAAGAAGGCTCTATATGGAATGAAATAGGCTCCTCGTGCTTGGTACTCAGGACTGGATAAATACTTGCAAAAACAAGGCTTTAAGAGAGGTGGAGTAGATAGCAATATATACATAAAAGCCCATGAAAATGAACTCCTGATTGTTATAGTATATGTTGATGACATTATGTTTGGAAGAAACAGAGAAGAACTAGCAAAAGGGTTTGTTGATGAGATGAAAATAGAGTTTGAGATGTCTATGATTGGAGAGCTCAGTTTCTACTTAGGACTTCAAATTCAGCAAAAGAACACAGGTACATTCATCTCACAAGAAAAATACTTAAAAGAAATGTTGAAAAATTTCAAAATGGAGGACTGCAAACCTGTGTCAACTCCCATGATCACGGGATGTAAGCTGTCTGCTGATGATGGATCTGCTGATATAGATAAAAAACTCTACAGATCCATGATAGGAAGTCTATTGTATCTGACAGCATCAATACCAGACATCATGCTAGCAGTAGGATTAGTGGCTAGATATCAAGCAGCACCTAAACAAAATCACCTTCTTGCAGTAAAAAGAATATTCAAATATCTACAAGGAACAAGACTATATGGGCTTTGGTATCCTAAAGGCAAAAAATTCACTTTGATAGCATACATAGATGTAGATTGGGCCAGCTGTGTGGATGATAGGAAAAGTACAAGTGGAGGTGCATTCTATCTAGGAGAAATTCTGGTGGCATGGTTAAAGAAACAAACATCTATCTCTCTATCTACAGCAGAAGCAGAATATATAGCAGCAACAGCATGTTGTACACAACTCATGTGGATGAAGCAAACCCTCCAGGACATGAAGGTAAGCATTGATGAACCTATCTCAATCAAATGTGATAATACAAGTGCTATAAGTATATCTAAAAATCCTATGCTTCACTCAAAAACTAAGCATATCCCAATCAAGTATCATTTTCTCCGAGAACAATTGGCTCAGAAGATAGTCAAGCTGGAGTATGTGCCAACAAAAGAACAAAAAACAGATATATTTACCAAACCTCTTGCTAGAGAACCATTCAAATATCTGAGAGATAGACTAGGGGTAGTATTTGTAGATGCTACTCTCTGATATAAAGAGAAAGCACAGTTTCAGGGGGAGAACAGAAACAAAAACATCATTCCAGGGGGAGATCAGCCAGTAAGGAAAGCATGAAACAGGTCCTCAGGGTCAAAGGATTATGGAAAGAATACACCCAGCATAAAAGAGTTAAAGAAAAGGCTACAGGGTTAGAATTTTAGATTTAATCCAAAGTTTGGAGTAGCGGGGTACAAAGTCAGAAGATCTCAGAAAGAGGAAATGCAGAAAGCAAACTAGGAAATGAGCAACCCTTTGCCATTGATGTCAAAGGGGAAGGAAAAGAAAAAAGGGGCTTCTATAAGGCAAACGGAGGAAGAGTATTGCCATCAATGACAAAGGGGGAGACTATTGGAAATGTTCTCATTGATGGCAAAGGAATTGGAAAAGGAGGAGCATCTGAAACAGTAACTAGGAAAAGAGAAAAGCAAAGTAGCAGGGTCCAGAGACAGAGTAGGAGAAAAAGGCCATTGAATAGAATAAGCGAATTTTCTTGTAAATGGTTACATTTTTATATAATGATGAGGGATTGCTTCTAAATTCTCTGTGAATTATATGTATATTCTTGATTGAATTCAGTAGGAAGGATATTTGAGTCTCTGTGGACAATTATGCCTGTGTAGACTGCTTGAATATAAATTGATAGAACCTTGAGCCAATTCATATGGTGGTAACCCAAAAGAATCAAAGCAATCGTTGTGTATGGACAGAAGCGAGTTTCATTGAAGGCGAAGAGTGGAATTCATATATATAAGCAAGACGGAACCCTGAGCCAAAAGGGAGCAGAACCCTGTACTAAGCGGAACTCGGAAGACGGAACCCGGTAGCGGAACGTGGAGTTAGGCGAAACCCCTAGCCAAAAGGGCGGAACCATGACCAGAGGAACAGTGACGATGGTTTATGGTTTTCATCGCACCACCTTTACATGATGGGCAGTATTTTAGGAGTTGTGAGTGATTCCACAGGACGTACGACACATGTCCCAGAGCAAGTTGGCAAAACCACTCTCACTGCATGCCATCATGCATTAACTCTCGACTGAGGACACCGTGCGATATCGATACAAGCCATTGATCTGGAGGGAAGCCATCAGGTGATGATCATATTGGGAAGATGCGCGAAGGTTAACTTAAGGTACGGACGTGTGTATTTGATTGAGTCCGTCGATTGTATGGTGGGGCCGAGGCCTATAGTAATTTATTAAAAATGCCGGTTATTAATATAAGGGCGGCAACCTTATTATAAGACGGCGACTGAAAATTTTTTAAGGGTATCCATAGTCATAATATGGAAGAGGATAAATTATAAAATGCATACATATGACTCTGTGTGTGAAATCAAAAGGAAGTTGGGGAAGACCACGTAGAGGAGAACGGGGTATAGTGAGAGTTAAACGGGACTGTGGATGTGAGCGTTATCAAGTGATATATTTAAGTGGGAAACATATACATATGCTGATATATATATACTACGCTAATATGTAATATAGTGAGTTGTAATATTGCTTCTAAATTGTATTAAAACATTGATTGGGTTTATTACAAGAGCATATTATGTATTTTATGGGTCTTATAATCGTGAGTATAAGAAGCCTCCATAGTTGATTACAGTGTCAGCCCAAGAGATTAGAACCTTGAGAGTTTTCCCAGATTTAAAATCAGCTGTTATATTAAAAAGCAGTTATATATGCAGCAGGTGCACAAAAGTATAGTGAACAGGTGAATAAACACAGGGATGAAAA
Organism: Pinus albicaulis; assembly: GCA_034641835.2. NCBI lineage: Eukaryota > Viridiplantae > Streptophyta > Pinopsida > Pinales > Pinaceae > Pinus > Pinus albicaulis. The sequence goes on from CM076584.1 coordinate 1,373,772,907, forward strand.
TGTGGGCCTAACAGAGGTAAACAAAGAATGTAGGAACTGAAAAAGTCACAAGAAATTTTGCAGGCATGATGAACAGAAATATACAGAACAGTCACTCAACAACAGCAGAAAAGACAAATCCAATAAAGCCAAAATCCAGAAAAGGAGCTAAGTGAAATTGAAGTGTGTAACTGACAATGTGAATGTAAATATTGTAATTATTTTTTATTGTTTGTGATGCATTGGCAAGTCTCCAGTAGGAAAACAAAACTCCCACTATAATATTGAAATTTGTACAAATTTTTATAATTTTAAATGAGTTGGACAAAGGAATGAGAAGACAGAAGTCAAAGAGTCATGGTTGTTCACTCCAAATCCCTTGTGGAATACAAACAGTCATGTGAGGAACTCTATATATATAATTTGATATGCATAAGTGAAAGGAGGAGAGAGTAAAGGATAGAGAAGAAAAAGAATAGAATATTGAGGCAGAGGAGATAAGGAAGAGAGGAGCAGAAAGAGATGCTACTGAACAGAGCTAATATCTGAAGTAAATCAGAAAACATTTATTGCGATAAGTTGAGGAAGTTGGAGCTTCCCTATCAAGTTGAAGCTTGATAGTTGTCAGTTGTAGCTGACTGAGGTTGGTGCCTGCAGAAAAACAATGGTGAGAGGGAGTTGGAGCTTGCCTTTGCATCATAGAAATAATAAGATGTGGTTTTCTCCCTTTATGGGTTTCCACTTATATTTTTTGTCTCTATCTATGTTGCCTTTGTGCTGAGATGATTTACCAAATCTACTTAATGTTTACTGCCCTCATAATAAGTTTAATGTAACATTAATTTAATACTTGCTGCAACATATTAAGACTGTTCATATACTAAGGTTGAATACAAAAGTAAGTTGTAAATAAGTTGATGAAAATTTAAAAAGCTCATGTATGTGTTGCACTTATTCACCGCCCCCCCTCTCAGTTCAACTAAGAATTCAACATGAGGTTGGGATTGATATGGCCAAGGTTTGCAAGGTTGGTTTTGAGGTTGGGATTGAGATGTCCAAGGTTGCTAAGGCAAGGGTGTTTTCCAATTATTTTGAGATTGTTGTGCATAACCTTGAAACTGTGCATAAGGATATTGCATCATATTGGGTTGATGAGGTTGCCATAGTCCTCTTGGAGCTACATAACGGATTTGATATTTTTCTTGATTCACTCCATTATCCTTCTGGTAAACTGCCTTCAACCCTGGTAATGATGGGAAATATTCAGTAGTATGTGATCCTGCACAAATTTTACAAATTTTAGTGTCATCAAATGGACATTCATGAAAAAAATGTTTCTTTGTACATTTAGGGAAAAATAAAGCAACATTTTCAAGTTTTTGCTTGTTTTTCATTCTTAGCATGTTAGTTTTTTCATTTAAATTACCAATAACGTTTAACAAATTGTTAAGTTCAGTTTGAATTACCAATCTTGATTCCAATGTACTTACTCTTGCCATAAATGGATCTTGAGAGGATCTTACATACTTTGTTTTTCCTCTTGATATGTTCTTACACAGTTCACAAATCTTTTGAAACGACAATTGATAGACATCTCTTTTTCCCACCAGATTAAGAATATCAATCCATTCATCCTTTATAGCATTTATTAGGAGAGTTTTTAATGTGCTTGATCCTAAACTATGCAATTTATATCTTTTGATATTATAAGTAAATATCTCCATTAAATCTTATAGGCTTTCATCCTCTTTTTTATGCATCTTAAAGACTTCATTTCTAAGTTCATGGTGTATGAAATAATCTTTATATTTTTTCATAAATACTCTTTTCATATCATCCCATGTCCTTATATATATTTTTTCTAAACGCATGAACCATCTAAGAGCTCTATCCTTCAATGTTGTCAAAAACAAATTCAATTTCTAAATGTGTAATGAGTATCCATAAGATCTACAAATTATTTCAAATTCAAATAGAAAGGTTTCTGGGTCTTCTCATATCATACCTTTGAAGTTAGGAAGTACAGATGGAGGGATGTTCTTCATATGACATTGACATCAATTTCTTGAATGGGAAATCCAAAAGGATCCTCCTCATTTTCATCATCTTCGTCCATTTCTTCAATCTCCTTTGTCACATCTTCTTATACCTACAAAAATAAGAATTCATGTTGTGGATGTGTGGCTCTTACTGCACCACATGATATAGTGGGTGTGGTAGCTGACTGAAGTTTCATTTTTTTTTTTTAATGAAAAGAAAAAGGCTCCTAATTACACTTTCCCGGCAATGGCACCAAAATGTTTGGTTAATTTAATTGTCTTAAATTGATTACATAAATTATCGACCAGAGTTGGTAAACTTGTGAAGTGGAAGTGCATAATATATGCTAGAAGCCTCTTTAATTCATTTAGTTTATTGGTGTGATGATTGGGTTTGTAGAGATTAGTTCTAAGGATGTTTTTATTCTTATGTTCCTAATGAAATTGATAAATTTAAATAAAAACTAAGTTCTAAAAATCAACATGCTTTCTACTCTGTAAAACCTGAAACAAACTTTCTATATCTTATGAATAAATCTTAGCTAATTTATTTCTAGTCTCTAAAATTCTTATTCTCTAACAGTCTTGTGCATGGAGACAAAATTGAATTATAGAAAAGGGAATTTATACATTTTTATGTTTTGAAATGAAATGTTATGGCAATGAAACTTGTAAAGAAATCACTATAGATCTTGAAAAGAAATCACTCATGAACGGAAAAGAACACACTCATATGCTGAAAGGAAATCACTCAATCACTATTGTTTCGAAAATAAATCACTCGTGCTATTGAAATAAACCACTCATGAACTTGTAAAACTACTCTAAAAAAAATCATTGTTTCTCTAGAAGTAAAACCGTGAATCCTCTGCAATTTGACGATTCGAAAGGAAAGGCTGATGAATATACATCAAATGATAAAGGATGACTTATGAAATAATATACATCAAATAACAAAATGAAATTCTGGAAGTAAATACAACAAATGACAAATTGGAATTCTGGAAACAACTACGACAAATGACAAATTGGAATTCTGAAAATAACTACATCAAATGATAAAATGAAAACATGAAAACAACTACATTAAAAACATAAAATGAAAAACCTTCACTATTTGCAGGGGCCCTCCACAAATAGGTAGTCAAATATTTACTCTAACAATTAGCTGCGCATAAAGTCTTGAAGGTACTTCTTCATTAAATAGGAATGAAAAACAGAGTTTTAAAACTTCAAAAATACTTTAGAAAATTAACCTCTCCTCTTTGTTTCAATGGAGTGTTTATATATGGATTACAATGTAACTTCATGGAGATTCATATGGCTAAAGATAAGAACTAAATGGACACCTATTTTCCATGAATTTGATGAAGCACAGTCCATTCCAACCTATGTTTCTTGACTGGATGTTTATTGACACAAGTGCAATGGTTGCTCACGCAACTACAAAATGGGGCTCAAAAGAACCTGAAATATCTCCCAAATGGTAATGAATTTGGGAAAAATTCTCATAGAGAACTTAATTGGGCCCATGGTGAACAAAAACCATGTTTTTTTTTGCGATATTCACTTCAGTTTGCTCGGAAAACGCATTTGAGTTTGACTGGTTAGAAATACTGCGATTTTCCTTTGATCTTTGCCTAGAGTTCCACATGTGTGAGTTGGGTGAAATTTGACGAACAAAAATCCATATTGGAGCTTCTATAAACAATGTACATGTGTTGGATTTCATTCTGTAGTGGTGCTACTACCTCAACCATGGAGACAACAATGGAAACTGTAGAAGCTTGAACTGTCAAACTATCATTAGTAAAACCATGCATAATTCTCTTTAATTCATTAAAAATAATAGAAATAATAATAATAAACCATGTAAACATGTATGCGGGAATTTGGTGTGTTTATGAAGAAAAATGGTTAAAAATGATGACAATGGCTGAATGGAATGAAGCGAAAATGGATGGTTTCATCAAAAAATTTATGACAAATTGGTGGCTGAAGAGGTGCTAATAGCGCTAGGCCAGAACTGCGAAAATGACATCAACGCGATCATGGCACCAGGAAGAGCGCTGACCAAGAAAACTAGGAATTTAACCAATTTTCTTCAGTAATCTCCCAAGGCAGTCTTATTTGGATCTTCAAGGGGATATGTTAACATATTTTTTGATGGTGGAAAAATTGCACAATATTTTTCACGGGGCATTTCAGGATCAGGGACAAGAAAATGAGCATGGTCACAAATTACTGTGTAACACCATGATATTGAAATAATCCACGATATTGTGATTTTCTAATATAAATTATAAACATGTGTGCGTATTAAGGGCGACCATTAAAACAAATATTTGGTCAGCCAAGGCACGAATAGATTTTATGTAATAGTATAATGATTAAGTTAATGAAATTTGATTTCTACTTTATGTAACTCTGTGTGTCAATCATGGGTTGATGCTTTGATGGATGGATGCATTGAACTTGTTTGATGAATTAACATTGCATGTAACAATTGTGTGTGTCAAGCCTAAGGAAGTGATGTTGCATGCATGCATGGGAAAAAGAGTGCAACAGAAGCATAGTGGGGCCATAATCCACATGTCCAAGATCGAACTAGTAAAAATATTAAAAATATTAGACCCCTATAAAAAAATTTCATCTAGTCATATCAGAGCATAGAATTTTTCTAAGTGTAGTCTGGAGGATAAGAAACATGATAAGGTACAACTAATTGAAGATCTAGTAAGAGATTTTTTTTCTCTATGTAGGTGACAACTGAGGAAGGTGAGAAGATTTTCAACAACCTATAACAATGAGTGCTCAAAGGGTTCTAGAGAAGAGAACCAGGAAGATGTTGAAAGCCCATACTGAGGATAAATTTTGGTGAGGTATAGTGTAACAAGGTGCAGACTTGTTACTGGAGAGGCATGTTGCATTTCATAAGTTAAAGTTTTTATGAGAAGATCAGATGCATATAACCAGGATGTCATAAAATTTTGTACCTTGGGAGTTTGATGTAGGAACATCGACCCATCCTCCAAAAAAATCAACAAGAACGAGTTCCAAAGGGTGCAGTTGTCAAAAAGAAGGGTAATAACTATTTAGTAAAGGATTAAAAGCATTAAAATCATATTCATGAGGGATCTTAGGAACTCGTTGATGGTTTTGTGGAGAAGATCATGTTGAGCAATTTGTGGAGAGGATCATATTGAGAGCTTTCGGGATAAGATCGTGGATCTTCAAATAATCCATGACATTGAAATAATCCATGATATTGTAATTTTCTAATATAAATTATAAACGTGTGTGTGTATTAAGGGCAAACATTAGAACGAATATTTGGTTAGCGAAGGTGCTAATAGATTCTATGTAATAGTTCAGTGATTAAGTTAATGAAATTTGATTTCTACTTTATGTAATTCTATGAGTGTGAATTTTGGGTTGATGCATTGAATTTGTTTGATGAATTAACATTTGATGTAACAATTATGTGAGTTAAGCCTAAGGAATTGATGTTGCATGCATCCATGGGACAAAGAGCACAAAAAAATTATAGTGGGGCCATAACCCACATGTCTAATATCGAACTAGTAAAAATATTAAAAATTTCAAACCCCCATAAATTGTTTTAATCAAGTGGTATCAGAGCATAGAAGTTTTATGCATGTAGTCTGGAGGATAAGAAATGTAATAAGTACAATTGATTGAATATCTGGTATGAGATTTGTTTTCTATGTGCAGGTGACAATTGAGGAATGTGAGAATATTTGCAACAACCTATAGCAAGGAGTGCTCGAAGGGTTCCAAAGAAGAGAACCAGGAAGATGCCAAAAGCCCAAACTGAGGAGAAATTTTGGTGAGGTACCATGTAACAAGGTGGAGACTTGTTACTGGAGAGGTGTGTTGTATCTCATAAGTTAAAGTTGTTATGAGAATACCAGATGCATATAACCAAGAGGTCATAAACTTTCGTACCTTGGGAGTCATATGCAGGAGCATCGACCCATCCTCCAAAAAAATCAACAAGAACAAGTTCCAAAAGGTGTGGTTGTCAAAAATAGGGGTAATAACTATTTTGTAAATGATTAAAATCATGAAAAATCATATTCATGAAGGATCTTACGATTTTTTTGAGGGTTTTGTGGAGAAGATCATGTAGAGAGTTTTGTGGAGAGGATCATGTTGAGATCTTTTTGGAGAAGATCGTGGATATTGAGATAATCCATGATATTGAAATAATCCACGATATTGTAATTTTACAATATAAATTATAAATGTGTGTGTATATTAAGGGCGACCATTAGAACGAATATATGGTCAACCAAGGCACCAATAGATTCTATGTAATAGTCTAATGATTAAATTAATGAAATTTGATCTCTAATTTATGTAATTCTATGTGTTTGAACTATGGGTTGATGCTTTTATGGCTTGATGCATTGATTCATTGAATCTGTTTGATGAATTAACATTGCATGTAACAATTGTGTGAGTCAAGCCTAAGGAATTGATGTTGCACGCTTGCATGGGACAAAGAGCGCAACATAAGCATATTGGGGCCATAACCCACAGGTCTAAGATCGAACCAGTAAAAAGCTTGAAAATGACAGATGATGATGATGATGATGATGATGATGATGATTCATCGGCGGTTAAAAAAAATCATTATTATAAAAATATTTATAAATATTTGTATTAATTTATTTATTTTATACATTTTTATATTTTTATATTTCATTTTTTTTTAAATTATTATTAATATATATTAAATATATTTATAATTATATTATTGTTATTGGTAAAAGTAATTGAATAAGAAAAATAAAAATTATCCCTCTCAATTATTTAAATTAAATTAATTTTTTTTAAATTTCAAATAAATAAATAATATATGTAATTTGTAATATATAAAAATTAGTAATTTAGGCTTAAGGGTTAGTTCAATTGGTCAAGTTCCCATCGTTAAAAACATCTTTGCCATTGAGAAGTTACGGGTTCAATTCTCTCGACACTCTCACTTTGTGAATGAACTAGCAAAAAGGGATCCATTCCCTTCAAATACATCTACCTCCTAATACAAATATTTTGTGAACATAACAATCACTAATCTATAAAAACCATAAACTATATATACATGACATAACATAACATATACATGACATAACAATTATTGATCTCCAAAACCTATAAAATAATTTATTTATATATAGATATATGAATGTTTCATATACATACCTAAACTCTTTTTAATTTTCCTAAAAAAAATGTAAACAAGAAGAATGAAAACATTGAGATGGTTTCATGTGCACATCATGTTTTAGAAAATTGTATACAGTTGAAACATTGAGATTGCTTCATGTACACATTTATTATTTATTTTCTGAATATGTAGCTACGGATTTAATTGGATAAGGACAAAGCCCGAATTAACAGCTTTGGCATATTGAAGTATGGGTGACCTTTGTATGAATCTTTTGGCTGGTCCTTGTAAGTTGATGTCTTTTCTGTTTGGTGATCTATATCCAATTCATTCATTGATGTGATTTTTGTGTTGTATTATTTAACTTGAGCGTAAAGTTTGGTTATTTTTCTTCATTCATCTTCGGTCCAATTTCAGGAGTGTTTTTGGATCCTCTTTAATCATATTTGTATCCTTATCAATAGCATCTCGCATCAAATGGGTATTTAGATCCTCTTTAATCATATTTATGGCATTCTCAATAGCATCTCTATCAGAAAGTATGATAGATTATTTTTACATGATTAGTAACTTAAATGTTTTCGATTTGTTTTATGCCTTTAATTTTTTCCTTTTGTTTTTATATTAACCCATTAGAGTTAACATGTCTCTCTTTTCTTAGCAAACATTATATTTGAAATTACAACTATTAATTAGTATATTTTATTAGAAATTTAGTATTAAAAATAAGCATATTTTATTATGGTGAGAAAATCTAAAAATATTTTATAATGTGATATGGGTGAAACTTATCATAAATAATGGTTTAGAAGTATAAATTCATAATTATAAATGATGGTTTAGAAGGAAAATTATAATTCATAAAATTAAAAAATAATATGATTCTTTTAAAAAAAAATAGAATTTCTATTTTAAAATTCTTTATGATCTTTTGATGACATGAACTCTATTCTAAATGTTCTTATAAAGGATGAAGTTTTCTTATGGAAGGCATAGAGTTTGAGGTTTAGCATGTCACAATTGGGAAAACTAAATATATTGAAGGCTACCAATATAAAAATTAAAAGTAGGAGGTTTTATCCTCATCACTCATATACATAAGATCTTCAATTTAGTAGTGAAACAGTGCTTCATTAAATCTTACATTTGAAGCCTTGTTGTACCTATTCTTAATAGTGGGGATACAAGTGTTCCCTCTAACTATAGGGCCATTATGATTAGCCCCATTTTAGCCAAGTTGTATAAAATATTTTTTTGGAAAAGAAGATTATCCTATGGCTAGAACGCCATAAAAAATGTTAAAGGCCAAGCCAAGTTTAGGAAATATCAGTCAACTGTGAATCACATTCTTATTCTTAGGATAATTTCTGAGGAGTGCCAAAATAATAAAACCAATTTCCTATGTTGTTTCATTGAATTCATAAAATATTTTGGCATGATACTAAAGACAAACTTTTGAAATAGGCTGGAAGAGATAAAGGCACATTCTGAGTTGATGATTGTTATGGAAAGGGAGTATGAGAATGCTTTTTTCAAGTGTTAGAATGCTAAGGGCTAGTTAAAATGAATTAATTGCAATAATAGAGTCAATAATGATTATCCCTTGTCCCCTCCCCTTTTTGGCACTTACATTGATTAGTTAGAAATTTGTTTTGAATACACGAGTTGGGTTGGCCAAGCTATGTCTGGTATAGTTATCACTCTTCTTCTTTATGTTTATGATACTATTCTTATAGTAAGGAATCCCTAAGATCTTGGAAAGAAACTAATAATTTGTCAATATTTTTACTCCAATATGGGTATGACTAAATTGACTAATAATAATAACAAAAAAAGTCATGATAATTAAATCCAAAAAGATCACGTATGATACTTCTACATATGACAACAACGAATTGGAGGAACTTGATTCGTACAAATATCTCACAATTGATATTCATCACAAGTTCAAATATAATTATAACATTGAGATAAGGATAAATGGAGGGTGAAAAGCTTATTATGGGATTGAAAAATATTAGAGACTTTTGATTACTCCTTTTTATTCTACATGGATCTGAGGCTTAGGGATGTAGTATCACTAGAGTGTTATGGACAAATATAAAATACATCCAAAATAATTTTATAACCTATAATATAAAAATGAAAGGAAATACACCCTATCCTACCTTCCTTATAAAAACTATCATTTCCCCATTGAGAGCATGTTATGACTAGGTACCTAATGTATAAGAACAAGCCAAACACCATGGAAGAGAAGAGACTATGAGAATTTAAAATTATACTGAGAGGTGGGGTGTATCGTTATAATGACACTTTTTACGTATTTAAACATTCGAACATCACAAAACATCAATCTCACAAAATAAAAAAATAACACAAGACATACATGGAAACCCTTATGGGAGAAATTACAAAAAAAAAAAACTTTATATGAAAGATGTTGTAGGAACCAACCTACAAGAGACACCAATCCCCTTTGCTTCTTTGTAGGCTCTACAACCTATAGGAGACACCAATCCCCTCAACTTCTTTGTAGGAACCAACCAATAGGAAACATCAAAACCCTTTGCTTCTTTGTAGGAAACAACCTACAAGAAAAACCAATCTCCACTGATACAATATTTGTAGGCTCCAACCTACATGAGACATCAATCCCCATTACTGTAAATATTCATAGGCACTGACCTACTTCACTGAATCTATGTGCTTCTTTACAATGTTCGTTAGCTACTTCTTATCTCACCAAGTCTGCTTGATACTTTAGCCTTCACTAGGTATGTTCGTTTCTTCTTTCTTCACCAGGTCGACCTGCTAGTTCTTCCTTCATAAAGTATACTTCTCTCAAAACTTGTTTCTTTTGGATTCTTCTCAAGAATAAAGTTGCACAACATGCCACATAGCCAATTTTGCTAATATGGTTCTGAAATTTCTACCACAAGTACCTAGAGATATCTTTTCTATCCCCTCTGTAGTTCACAACCTAAAACATATTTGAAACAAAGTTATAACAAAAATCCCAAGCTAACATGTTTGACACATGTTTTAGGAACATTTAAGAATACTAACTTCCTCAGATAGTATCTTCAAAATTATAGTGAAACAATGTTTGAAATTTCTACTAGAAGTACACTGAGATATATTATATGTCTTCTCTAGATTTCAAATTATGAAACATCATAGAAATAAATTTATATATAAAATACCAAGTTGACATGTTTGAAGTAGATTTTATGAGCATTCAGAATGCCTAACTTTCTTAGACCATATCTTTGAAATTATAGAAAACCAAGGTCTAAAATTTTAACCAAGGGCACATGAAAATATTATATCTGTATCCTCCATGTTTTACATTCCAAAGCACCCAAGAATAAAAGTAATATAAAAAATATATAGCTGACATGTTTGAATAAGATTAAAGTAGCATTCAAGAGGAATAACTTGCTTAGAGCATATCTCTGAAATTTTTGAAAACCAAGGTCCAAAATTTGAACCACAAGTACATGAAGAAATTCTCTTTAGTTCCTCTAAGTTTCACAATATGAAACATTCCAAAAGAAAATTTACAAATAAAATTCTAAGGTGACTCATTCACCCCATAAATCACATTTTTGCTTCCACCTTTAAACTCCAAGAATCACCCAAAAAATTATTCTTCATCTCCTATTGCAATCTCCTATTACAACCTCAAACCTTTTATTGCTTGGATTATTTTTTAAATGTGCTCAAATTATATTTATTTATGGTGTTTTCACATTCACTTATGGAGTAATTTGGTTGGGTCATCCTAACAAAATAGTTCATATTTCTTCATTCCTATGGAATTACAAGGAGTTATATATATCATTATAAATGTCTTGAATACTATTTCCAACCATATATCATATCCTAACATTTGAGCTAGATAGTTGGAGTTAAATTTCCTCCAAAGATAGGTATCCAAATAGGGCATCAAAAGTCCAAAAACTATGTTTCCAACAATATCCATTTTCCAATCTTTATCTTCAACACATGTAGTCTCCCCCTATATTTGGCATCAAAGAAAACAATGTTTCCAATAGATAATTCCTAAAATTGCTTCAAAATCTATGAAAAACCACCTTCAACTCAAGCTAGGATGACATAAGGATGTCAATATTAGCTAAGCCTTTGGGGAATAAAAGAAGAGATCACATTGCATAAGAAGAATATTAAAAATATCATTGCATAAACACTTACAGATAATTTATGGTGTAATAAAAAGCTAAAGGAAAAAGGGAAATTAAGATATTATAAGGAGATACTTACTCTATAAAATCAAAAGTATCTCTATGTTTTGACTAGTGAAAAGAAGAAAAAATATAATGCTAAAATAAAATAAATTCTTATGAGGTCTACAATGAAAGTTAGCATTGACCAATCCCAAAAATATTGTGGGATAAAAGAGCCACCTTTTCTATACTTAAAGGGTTGAAGATGAAAAACACGTTCCTCTATATTTTCCACTATGTATCTAGATTAGATATCAGTTTCAAACATTTGGAAAGCTAGCGAATTCCAAGTTATCTCTTACATTCTTAAAATTTTACAAACAAATTTCAAAATTACGGAAGTAAAAATAATAATCTATTTCAATAAACATAATCATTATCTTATATCTAAGACTTTTGTGATTCATAACTTAGATAAATGTCTTTCAGATTAATCACATCATTAGGATTTAGTCGACGTTTCAAACCGTCTAATGTGGTTCATCCTTAGGACAAGGTGAACCACATTAGATGGTTCGAAACGCCGACCAAATCATAATGATGTGATTAATACGAAAGACATTTATCTATAATCATTATCATCAAAATTAATAACATATACTCAATCTCAAATAAACAAACAAATAAACAAACAAACAAACAAACAAACATAAAATTACAACAAATATGTATAAGTTGTAAACATTTTATAATATTCAAAGAAAACGAATCCCATTATTATTAAAACCATATTTAACATCAACTAATAAATTTATAAATTATTATTCATATAATTAATTCTTAAATTTTTAATTTATCACGTTAAATATGGAAAATAAATTTATAAATTGTGATCCACTTATGTAGTATAATTTTAAATTTAGAAAAATAAATTTATAAATTACGCTCCATCATATTTCTTTTATATTAAAATGGAAAAGTTAAACTTTAACTATATTAATTATGTATACGGAATAATTTAATCACATAAATAATAAATAATAATTATATTTCATCACTATTTTATTTTACTATTTGTAAAGAATTAAATTGGATATATATATATGACAACCAAGTTTGATATGAAGTAAACATGGTAAGCCATAAACAAAGTTAGCCATTCTTCATGAAGATATTCTCTAATATGTTTGGATTCGTATGAATATATTCTCTATGATGTTGGGATTTCTAGAAAATTTCACTAGGATCGTATTGTATTGGAAATATTAGCCATGTTTGTTTAATCGAGACAATCCATAAATAGGGTTGAGTCGGTCACCTAGACGGGTACTGTATCAAAGTCCAATTCCTATACTATGGTAAGGGTTGGAACATATTCTATAGCACTATCAACAATATCTTGATAATAAATATTGGTTGTAGACAAAGGAACAACCATTCCTATGAATTGGCCTTCTTCAATTGTGGTAGAAGGAGAAAGTAAAATCCAAGGATCCTCAAAATTATTGGTATGGAAGGAATAATTTAAAGAGACCATCATTCATGTCATAAAAATGGTGTTAATAAACATGAATAGGGGAAGGAATACTCCCCATTATCTATGAGTACATTCATAGCCCCCAAGTTCTTAGAAGGTTTCTAAGAATTTATTACTAATGGAATAGTGGAATTTGACATAAATTTGTGTCGGTGTGACTATAAGCCCTCCGATCTATAGTAACAATCCTCCCTTCAAGAGGGAAGCATAATATGTATAAAAGAGTCAAAACCATGGGTTGCATCACATATACCCAATTATGACCCAACAACAAATTGTAGTCAAATTTTGTTTTGACTACTTCCACCTCCACATTGACAATCTTCCCACCTACTCCAACTGGAAAGGAAATAATTATTCCATGAGACTGATGTGAATGGCCATCAAATTTATTTAAAATATTTGGAGACAGAACCAAATTTGGAGACCCAATAGCTTTCCAACTTGGCATTTCCATTACACATGTGATGCTCCCTCATCAAGCATCGTTCGAAATATATTCACCTTACAATACATGGCCTTAATATGGAAAGCAACATTGTGAGGGAGAATAGGTTTGATATTAGCAATATCAAATGTAATTACCAGAGAATTATTGGGGTCAACCACTTTGGTCATGGTGAGAAACGTTCTCCCTTACATGGGACACAACTAGAGCACCTATAACGTCAAAAAAGTATAAGGGGCTTGGGCTGGATCTTCCATGATGGAATGATTTTGAGCAGAGCTATAATTGGGATTATAAATTGAGATTTATAGATCCTTTTGACATCTATGGTATATACTCAACCATAGGTCTCTCTATATGAAGATTATTTTATGGATTTTATATTTTCTTAGCCTTCGAAGACTTAAGGTCTCCATAATCACATGCTAACGTTGATAAATCATCTTGAGCATTAGCCATATAAACATTTAATGGATGACCCCCCTCTTTGAAATTAAATTGGTTGTCTTCTTGCTGGGGTGTAGCGCTAGAAGTAGCACCAACAAGAAGTTTTTGACCCTATATGAAAGGGTTGTTGATCATAGCCTGCGAACTAAACAAGGCTTGTTGTGCCAAAAAGTGTTGATCATCCTGAATCTTAGGGAAATATGGGTCAGATAATCACCCTTACAAATCTTGCAACAAAACTTAACCATTTTCTTATATTTATTATTTTCGTCCCCAATGTTACCACTAGGCTTAGCTAAACTATATTTCCCCTCTGTAGTATTTTGTTACCTCAACATTTCTTCTTCCCTCTAGATTTTTTATTTATTTTGGGGGTGGAAGACTGGATTGCATTGACTGCAAAAGACTATGAGCGGGAAGGAGAAGGAAACTAAGATTACATGGTAGATGCTGAATTTAAGGGAATTCACTACAATTTATTAGAAATAAAAATAACTACTGTAAAATCAATTGACCCTTCTACATAATTAACATGGGGTCCCAATTTTATATTAGTCGATTCCACTTGGGTCTCAACACATCAAGAAAGATATCATAAAGGAAACCAGAATCATAATAAATCAGGTCCAACTGCTAGGCCCTAAAGATAGTTTTATCTTTTATGTAAAACCCTGAAAGGGACACATCTCTCAAAATCGGTGGTTGAAGTGACTTTAGGAACCATTCAATAAAAAATTCATTGGGGATTTCTGCTTTAATAATCCTCTTTCTTCTCCTCCATTCTTGAATATGGTCAGATATGGGAGTGGTTTTTTCTTGTATGAAGTCAAGAAACAACTTCGTCCTAGTATCATACCTCATAATAAATTGAAAATGGTTTAAGGCTATTGTTTCCAAATCATTACATGTATAAAATGATCCCCTCTTTATATCTATGTACCACTTAGTTGCATTCCTAGTCAGGGTGCATTGAAACAATATCAATTTGATTGAATCATCAATCAAAAATTTTAAGGAACATCAAAAATGAAATGCGAAAATATGATCTATAGGGTCCTCTTAGACTTATCTTGGAATTTCAGGATATTCAAAGGAATTTTGGTGGGGATAAGGGGGGGAATTTTCTCATACCAAATCGGGTTGTTCATCAACGTTGATATATCTAGAAAATTAAAATTTTCCAAAAATAGTAAATGCAACTGAGCTATGGGGGTTCCACCCCTAGGAGAAAAGGATATTGGCTAATCGTAACAATCTAGAAATGAATAAATTTTATGTTGAATGGAACTAGGTTGTTAGAAGTTGTTCATAGAAAATCCCATATTAAAGTTAAAAAATTGAGGTTTGGGACTAAATGGAGAAAATCCTTGACTCACTGAAGTACCCTAAGATGAATAAGGATTTCCCCCTATCATAAGGCCATAACAAGAGGACACACCTTGACAAGGGTTCCATACATTTGGAACAGGAAAAAAACCAATCAACATACTAGTAGAAGGGAATGCATTGATTCCCTATTGACTAAACACCAAAAAAGAGATGCCACCCATCCACCAATTTGAAGATGGGAATGCTCCTCCACCCTATCATGAAATTCCTTGGAAAGGATTTAATATGGAAGGAAAAGTATGAAATGGAAAAGGTCCATTCCATAATGAGGTGTTCAAAGCAGGAATATCTCCATCTCCAAATGAAAAATGCTACAAGGGGGATGAATAAATTTCCATGGTTAAAATGGATGATGGGATGGCAGACGAGAAGACAAACAATATTGTGGAAATTCTAATTGGAGGCATCCAAAAAGAGAAGGAACCAATGTAAGAAGCAGAAACTTGGGTGCTCCCACTCATATCAAGAGCAGAAGAAGAGCTAGTAGCTATTGAAAATTATTAAGAAGTAGAGATAGTAGAGGAAGAAGGAAATGTTTCTCCCCCAAAAATAATTGAAGAAAAGGTGTGAACAACTATAGATTCATTATTCATATTAGTGCCACTCACATTGGCCATCATGAAAGAAGGAGAAGAGAGAGGAGTACTTTAAACCAATTAAAATACAAAAGATACAACAAGAGGATGGTCCCTTGGAAGGGGATTTATGTTAAGCCCAAAAGTATTTAGAATATGCTCAACTAGAACAGGGTCTAAGTATTCTAAAGCCTTATACTAAAATGGAATTTCAATATTTAAATCATAAATAAATGCTTTTGCTTTGAGCTCATCCTCCAACAATGATCCTTATGAGATATGGTTTACTTTTGGAGCATCCAATTGAAATTTCTCAAAGGAACTAGCACAATATTTCCTATGCCTTTGGGGTGAAGGCTTAGAACTCATGGGATAAATCCCATGAGGCCTCCTAGATCGGCGAATCGGTCAATCAACCACTTTTGAAAAAATAAAATAAAAAAATACCACGCACCCTAAGGAAATATAGGATAAAATAACACTAAACTAAAATGACCCGGAAGATATGAAACATGAAAACAACTTTCAAAAAATTTCCACTCTTGGTGATTAGGAATGGACACCAAAATACAAGAAATCAGAGAAGTGGCTTTTTGAATGAAATTTTGGGATGATGAGGGTAAAATTCATGCTAGGAAATGTAACAAAAATAATTACATTTACCTTCTGAAAATAAAGTTAACCGATACAAGTACCCTCACTTTGTAAGGCACCCCCCCATGAACACTACAATATTGATAAAAATTTTGTCTCATGTAGCGCATATATTCCCACCTATAATCACCTAGGAAGACCCTATCCCTAGGATAGGAAACTAAGTTGTCAGTTCATAATCAGAAGCTAAGGGGCACAATCATGGGTAAGTGTTTGGACAAGTAAGAGAGGAGGTATCTCTCTTTCCTTATCTTCACATGGCCTAGTGCTCAACTTCTGTTTTAGAGGAGCTTCCCTAGTAACCTATACAAGACTAGAATTTTCCACTCATTAATCAAATTCTAGGTGTTAATTTGAGTGACATTGGAAATTTTACTCTCCACACATATTCCAAGGACCTAAAAATTCTAGATGAATTGATATGTTATGGAAAAATAAAAGATGCTAGTATATTTTATTAAACATTTATTTTACTTGTATGTTATTTGAGTTACGGTTATGGAAGTGCAACTAGAGATATTTTGATGCAAAGGAAATCAAAATAATAACACCTAAATACATGAAATGCAACTCTCTTTCTTCAATCAAAAGATTTATTTGTACAAGGGTTATATGCATTACAATGAAATATTTTACTTCTCCTTTTAAATGTAAGAATAATTTTTTTCACACAGATTTTCAATGTTGACAAAGACAGCATTGATTCACACCATGCAATATGCACACTATTATAATGCAACTAAGTATCAATTAGGGTGCTAAAATTAACTCATAAACATCAAAGAAGTAGAAGCAATAATAATAAATATGCACAAACTACAAGTGCCAAAAATAAAGAACAAATTACTCACAAGAACAAACAAATATAGAAGTACACTATCTATGCCTTATGGAAATAGGGAAACTAAATGAAATTATTTTATTTGATTCAAAATAAAGAGAAATTAATACAAATAAATGAAAAATCAAAACAAAACAACTTTCATTTTTCTTTTCTTAAAAAGTGAAATCAACACTCAATAGAAAAAATGAAAACAAACTCAAAGGTTTGCAACTAGGTATACAACAAGCATGAAGTGATGAAAAGGAACCAAATAAAACCAAGAAAACATCAACAAAATGATGCAAGCATTCCTGAATCAGTAAAAAAATTGGAACAAAGGTCCATGGAACCAACCAAAAAAAAAAAACTTGTAAACCAAGAAAACCTAGGGTGATACTAAACTGCCTTAACATGAATATAAGAAATGATAAAGTACACATGAAAACACTTGAATTCCAAGAGATCTCAAAGTTAAAAAATTAAATACAACTATAAAGGTATTTACCAAGCTCCCTAGGTATAGGGGAAGATGAATTTTTTTGCCTACAAGGTCATATGCGACGAGTGATTCAATAGATCATGTGCATACATGACTATAGATCATAAAAAAAGTGTGTGTATACATGACTTTCAACAAGACATTCCATGTATCTATATAGTAGTAGGAAAATATAAAAATAAAATCCCATATCTGAAAATACATATCCAAAAAAGGAAAAAGAGACTTAGGAAGAATAAAAACCTCATGAAACACCTAAATCAAGGATACAAACCTCAGGAAAGAAACTCAAAGATAAAATTCTACAACAGATTTGCTAATTTTGTTATGAGATAAAATCATTGAGGCTAGGATTGGTAGCATCAACAAAGCATCAGTAAATGAACCAAAAATAAAACTCAATCAATCATATAATTCACTTAGAATTAACAAAGAAGGATATGGGCACTTACAAGTGGGTCCCATATTTAATGTAGATCCCAAAGGGTCCAAACCATCGTTCTTATTCCAAAGGTGAAACTGCAACAAAAGAAACAAACGAGTGAGCAGAAAAAAAAATTCAAAACATACAAGAAGATATGTGATCTATTAGTCCATCAATTATCTAATAAAATAATAAAAAACATAACATATGAACAAATAAATTGGAACAAAACATGAGTTTCTTTATTGAAATTTCTATCACATAGGTGGTGGCACTGTCACTTTATCCTTACTGCAACCATTAAATGGAACCTCATTTAGATCCTCCCTTCTCAAGCAACTGAAGATATCCTCCAATAAAAGATATATGAGTGCGAGATAAGGGAAATAAGAACAAAAAAAAGAAAATTAGGGTTTCTTGAAGCAAGAGAAGTACTTAAAAGCATGAAAATATGAAACATCGCTGGGGACCATATTTCCAAAGTTTGAATACAAATGAAAATCATGAATAAATGTGGACCATCCAAGGTGGTTATGCCAAAGGTTGCAATAGGTGGGTTTTCGGTCTAAATCATAAACTTAACCTAGAAAATAACATTTTATATATATTTTAAGGCTTACATGAGTTTCTTTGGGAGTACCGATGTTTATACATATTCTACATTTGGGAAGCTTGCATATAGAATTTGAAAAGGCCTTTTTTAAGATAGAGTCAAGTTTTCATAGGGAAAAGGATAATATACTAGACAACAAGTGCATCTAGAGATATGTGTGGCAATAGATGTTATAACATAAGAATTAATAATATAATTAATACATCAAATATTTCAAATTGACCACTAGTCGATTCATTAATCCATTTAACAAGTGTTGGTAAGCACCAAACAAACATGCTAAATATAGTATTAGAAGACTTTTGCGTGATACGATCATTACTTTCAGTGGCCAATGGCTTATAGATGGTATTCATGTCTTAACTTGGAATAAATTAACTCCAACAAAGCCTCAACTTTAGCTATTTTTCATGATGGGTGCATGCATGAAGTCTTTTATTTTTCTTAGTTTCATAGTGAAATAATATATTTGGTGATAAGAAAAGGAATATATGGCTTGCCAACTATTCATATACTCATATTACCTTGACCCCTAGTGTTTTCATGAAAATTGTTTGACTTACAGAACCCAAGAAAGTTTTAAAGTAACATAAGTAGACACCTAGGCTAGAAATCTATAATGTAGGGAATAACCTTATGAATATTTTCCTAAAGAACCCAACTAGGGAGTTGGTTAAGACTAGAAAGATAGAGCTATATGCACTAGCCAACCCATATAGAGAATTTGTTTATTTGTTCCCCCAGGTTCTTGAAGAAGAATCAAGGAAATTTTTTCATAGGTATTTCTATATGTTTTACATTATTGTGTACATGAGGGAGTCATATCCAACTGGTTCTAATAAATTTTAGCAGAAATTTCTTATCAACTGGAATAATTTTAGTCATTAGATTTTTTTTTCATTTGTCCATACTCAGTATATACCATTGTTTATTACAACATCTTTAAGGTCCTTATGAGGTCACGACATTCCAATATTGATCTTGACCCTGTTTAGTTCTAATATCCATTCCTTTGCAGAAAAGAGGATTAATTCCATTTTTATTCGATGTAGAACTATATTTTGTCAAAATTTAGAATAATGCATGTTTTTCCATTCACTGGAAAATTATGAAATTGAGATTGATGATGATGATGAAACACCAAAGTAACTAGACTAGGATGAAAGGGAGGTCCTATAAATTTAATTTGTTTATGGAGAATTATCCCAACAAGAGTAAGTCAGTTTTGTAATTGAGTCAATGGAGTTGCATTATGTGGCCTATAATATTAGTTTGAGAAAATACATGTAAAAAACGATGAGGTTATAGGGAAAGTGAATTTGAAATTGATGATAAAGGAATAAATCCCTACAAATTATTTGAATCTCATTAGGCCACTAGAGTTGCATTGTCCTTCTCAATTTTGGATAAGGAAGTGAAAAATATAACATTAAAATAGAGGATAAAGTAGTTGGAAATGGATTTATTATTGAAGCCATTGTTTGGTAAAACCAATCTCCACTATTAGGACAATTTCAGCTTTAGAGGACATAATAGAGAGAATTTCAAGGATCAAATCTGCATTGATTTTGTTGGTCAGAATTCGATAATATGTCATTGACAATATCAATAAAATAATTGCTGAAATATTAGAAGTGTAGAAGGTTGCTATGAATTTATCCAACTTGTCTGGGAGAATTAACTC
The DNA here is from genome assembly GCA_034641835.2 of Pinus albicaulis. Lineage (NCBI taxonomy): Eukaryota > Viridiplantae > Streptophyta > Pinopsida > Pinales > Pinaceae > Pinus > Pinus albicaulis. The sequence continues at coordinate 1,373,793,402 of CM076584.1, forward strand.
CTTTACTTAATATGTACAAAAGGATCCATAAATTATGAAACATTTTATAAAGAAGAATTAACTATATTCATCATGAAAGTGTCAAATATGATTGAAGGGAGAAGGAAAGAAAATAATATTCCATCACAAGGATGAATCAAACAACTAAAATCATACTCGAAAGAAATAATTAAAAAACTTTGTGAATTAATTGCTAAGTGTGATAATATAAAAACAAGGTGACGTGACTTTTTATTTAAGTTGATCGAGGTGGATAAAGAATTGGAGGGGCTTAGTCTTATCATGGACACGATTCCATAAAATAGGGATAAAATTTATGATTGTGTTGATGCAATAAGTATCACTTTGTAAACAAATTTAACCAACTTGTTGATTTCCCCAAGGAACAAATCGAGATATAGTTAAGTCATTTTGTTAGTAAGAATGAAGACCAATATGACATAATACATCAAGTCAGTTATGATTTGAAGGATATTAAAGGTTATTTATTTGAATTGCAATTAAAACAAGAAATTATCATGGTGCCCTTACAATTATCCATTGAACAATGGCTCAAATATACTTTGGAGAAGGTAACTACTTCAAGATAATTGGTTGATAGTTATGAAAATTGCACTTATAACACGCATCCAACTCTTAAAAAAAGGATATTAAACACATAAGAGGTCCTATTCTTCTAACACTATAAGTAAATTATCTAATTTTGGTTTCCCATCCTTCTTCTCATTTATAAATCATACACTTTTAAATTGTGGAGTTTTCCAATAATTAAGGTCAATTTCTAACTATTGTTCCTTTTCTATTCAAGGTCTTTACTATTGTTCTATGGATCACAAAATCCCAATCATTATCTTATATTGCGAATTCCTTTACATTTCTCAAATATTACAAGCTTTACTAAAACATTTGTATATATTTTTAATATTCCTCAGAGAACTATTTAAGAGTCCATATCTAGTGTGATCTTTGGAATTTGTGTTTTAAACTTAATATCACAATGGTGTAGTATAGCTCTTTTCACCCCAATGAGTTAGAATGAAAATATATTTTAAATTTATCTACAAATACATACCATAATTGTTTTAAACACATTGGCAATATATTCTTTGATGTGATTGTCACCGAAATTTTTTATATACCATAATTGTTTTTCTTCAACCCAAATGCTTGATTCTTTATTTATAGTTACACTAGAAAATTTTTTATTTCTAAGTTTTAATTAATTTTTATGTTCATATGTATCATATTATATATGAGGCTTGGTCCTATCTCGAGCTTATTTATTTTTCCCTGTCTTTGAAATCTATGATTGTTTATAAAAGAGGACTACCACCTCTTAAAAAATAAGGGGTAAATATTATTCCCTCAAATTTTATCCTTGATATTTTTCCAATCCTAATGATCAATAACTAGCCACTAAGAATTTGTGGAAGTCAATTTCCCCGGATAGGTTATGGAGTTAGGTTATTTCCAAAAAGTGTATAAACCCTTTAATAGGAGAATAATGGTTTAGAAAATAAAATAATTCATTCCACAATGTGTCTATATTATGGAGGTTATTATATTTTCCTTTCCATTAATGGGTGTTGGAGCCTAGAAAATTTTTGCAAAATTTTTTTTAATTGCAATCTCGTGGAGTAGGGAAAAGGAGGGAAACATAGTCATGTAAAAGTAGGCATAATGCCATGTAGATGGATGCCACACATGAGGATGATAGTGGTGCTCGATGATGGAAGGCACATGCAGAGTAATATTGGTAGTTAAGATGTTACAGAGGAGTGGAGCTAGGTAAGGAAAACATGGTTGAGTAGTGGTGAGAGATACTTTGTGGAAAGAGGAGAAGGGGAAGAGTGGAGAAAACTTGTGGGAAGGATATTTTAAATGACTAGTGATAAAAATGGTATAAATTATGAGGAACAATAAAATATTTTAATGAGTTTCAGGATAGATGGAGTTATTAGACGAGAGGCCGAGAGGGTTCAATAGGTTTCCAGGTGAACATAAGAAGGGCTATCGAGGATATAAAAAGGGTTGGTTGTTGGTATTAAAACATCAGATGCTAGATATTGGATGTTGAGTGTTAAATGGGAACATAAGGGAGAAACAAATCTGTATAACCTATGTCTGATTTATGTATTTGTTCGTTTGGGTCTTGGGTATATATTTGTTTGAGTCTGCCGCTACTAGAAAACCTTACTATAAAAAAACATAGTTACTTTCATATGAGTTTAGTCATTATGGATTGGGTTCATGTTTACTTCATGTCAATTTACAATTTTACTATGGACGGCCAATGAGACCATTTGTTTCATGGAAGTAACTCTGGGTGTAGTGCCTCTTTTAATAATGTGAATATATTCCAATGGTCGAACCAACGTGTTGTTTAATCTCCTTTGTACATTTTCCTGTATGTGGTATTATGATGAGAATGTATCATTTTTCTATATTATTCTTAATTTGAATTCTTATCGCCATGTTTAATGATCCGAGTAATCAGACAACCATTTTATACGAGACCATTGCATGTGGAGGTAATTGTTTCATGTTTTGAACAAATATGAGGATGTATGAAGGGTCGAACAGATTTCAGGGGAAGGGTAAAAAAGTAATTGATGTAGTCTATTTGTAAGTGGATGAATATGGGTCTAGTGTTGAGTTAACCCTTAATGACTAAATATGTCACCTATTGACATCTGTCGCACATGTTTGTCTTGGTCTCTTGCATAGTATGATGGGTAGAAAGGCTAACACCCTGCGTATTGCGTAGTAATAGGTAGATAGTGAAGCATCTATAAGTTGGAGGTAGTGCATCGTGAGCCATAAGATCATGTTGTTAGAATGGAGAAACTTGGTTATGATAGTCACCCATTAGTGTCTTGGGTGATACTTCACTCACTTCGCGGGTGTTTCCAAAATATTTGATGCTAAGTGGGCCTTTGTTGACCATTGCATCGCAAATATCAAGTCTGTCAAAATATCGCGCACCAACAAATTGTTTTTTGTAGAGACTAATATGGTTGTCTGATGAAATTGTCAGATAGGAACATGGAAGGTGTGGAAATCAACTAGGGAGGAAATTAAACGGTGGCTTAGACAAAAGATGCGTGAGTTTGGTATGAAAGAATTTGGACACAAGAACTAGAGCATAGAGAAATGGCTTCAGAAGTACGTTTTTACCAAATTTTACGAAGCTTTCTTCAGGGAGTTCCCTAATATCGTGATGGAGTGGGTTCAATGATTAAAGGAAAATAACTCGACTTATCATCCCAATGGAATGAGAAGGTGGACACCAGAGGATATTGGTCAACTTCAAATGGTGAGTAATAATACATCTTGTGTTGTTAATTTTTTGTTTGAAAGTATTTTGGAAGGATATATTGTTGTGTTTTTAATAGAGGCGACAATGTCATATACTACAACGGAGCATAAATTTCTGAAGGGACCAAGAGGAAGATTTTAAGGTCGATATCATTGTTGATAAATATGATTTTGCATGAATGTTGAGCAGGTAAATCCCCTCTAGGGACAGAGGCGATCCCTCTAGCCATGGAGTGGGTCTAGCAATAAGGGAACAAGCTGGGATTTCAAACTCCTAGCCTATATATGAAAACAAGTTAGGATAGATTACCTACCTTGGTCCAACGCTTTTGTTGTAGTTTGCAGCAGTGACTCGCGCTGATATTTGTATTCATACATCATAGTCCTTCAGTGATAATGTCTGTGTATCTGCACAAGGATCAAGTGAACGGTGACAGCATAAAAAAACATATTTTCATTTACAGCTATTTGATTGGTCAAGGAGAATAAATTTTTTTGCATATGATCGAACACAAAATACACAGAAGTCATTGAAATGGTCCTCCAATGTTCGGGACGGGGATTACAGGGATGGTGATAAAATATTGTGTAACAAATTCCCCCTAAAGCATGAGGGCTGAGAGAGAGGGAAGGGTGAAATGATTTATGTGAAAATTCCCAAACCAAACACCATTGTCAGAAGATCTTCAAGAACACGTACAACTGATATCTATGATACATGAATATGTGGCATGGGCACAACCATCCATAATAGAGTACATATAAAAGTAAGATCTAAGGTATGGACACAACCATCCAACAAGAAGGATCAATAAATAGACTCAGGTATGGTCATAGTCATCCAATCAGAAGAGTCATTCATATAGTCATGATAAACCAAATAATCTTGCAATATGGATTCTATCAGACAAAACCCAGGGTCTTGTGATCCATCTCGACCCGAACAAGTACAAATTCAAGCATGCAAATGAATGAGTTGAAGTCGAACATGTGAGAAAGTCCCATGATTACAAGCCAATGATGAAATCTAGTAATAGGCATGAGAGAGACCACCAATAATGATAATGGCTCTCAAGGTACAACTAGTACAAGTTGCGGAATGAGAACAGTGAGCTGGAGTCGAACACCCACATAATTACTCGACCGTAGGCCAATGATGAGGACCTATCGTCGAATGAGAAGAACCTACCATTGAGGCATGCAAGCTCCAATGTATTGGAAGGGATTCTCTATATCAGCTTCATGGATAATGAGATGAAGTTGACAAGAAATGACCTGGTTGAAGGAGGGCCATAATGTCTCCCACATCATCGACATGAGACAGAGGAATAAGATGATAGTGAATCAGGACCAAACAGAGGTCAGAGGTTGAAAACTACAAAAGGAAAATTCTCTTGAACATATTGGCAACACGAATCCAGAATTTGGTAGTATTTGACATCAGGGGATCTGAGGTTGTGATGATGTGGCAAAGAGAAAATGAGAGGTCAAAATAGATAAACCAAACCCATGGAGGAAAAAATGACAAAATAGGATATCCCCAACCCAATGCGAATTGTAGACAAGTGTCATGTTCAAGAGCGACATACTGCCGACACGAATGAGAACTGGTTCAATTTTGTAATATTCCTTCTTAGGAATTTTAGCACTATGGACAGTGAAAACGTTGTTTTCAGAAAATTACATTACAGAATTAAGGAACAGGACTTGGATCCTTTAGATTATGCTTTATAACCCTTACATGCAGAATGGGAACATAAACAAATCACTCTAGATATTTTAAAAAAATCTCCCCAACCCAATATAGCTCAAAAACACCCAAACCCCATGGATTTACCAAACAGAAATGCTGAAGCATGTGAAAAAGTTATTCCATGAGGGTTTCTGTAGAAAAATATGAATCATAATATATCTATAGATTTCATTAATCATAGAGCCAAGAAAGTGGAGGTCTAGCCTCTTTTATAAAAAATGGAGACAACCCGACAAGGGTTTCATGAGTGCACAAGTAAAAAATGGTATCTCTGTAGAAAATCACACAGTATACTGCAAATATATATTTGATATGGCTGAAAAATACATAAGATAGATGAATAACACATAAAAATGGATGAAGACCCTCCTTACTAGCCTTCCAGTAGAGGAAGAGCCTCTTCTCCTAAGAAACTAGCACAAAATCAAGGGATTTAACCCTACCACAACATCACCTTTAGAAATGACGCAGTTTCTACAAGAGACTACACTGTAGAGGTTGGTGACTTCTTGACCCAAATTATGATGGTGGAAATGTAGCCCATAATTCTCCTCTTAGATCCCTTCAACAAGCTGAACCAAGAAAGAGAGTGGAACTCTCGCATGAGAATACCCTTGTACTAAACAATGCAGCAAACCCAGCTAAACAGCTGAAGCATGCAAGAATTCATGAGACCCAAACATAGACAAGATTCTGAATGCCTCTCATGGCTGCCATCCCTTCATTTTTATTCTTGGTGGGCCTCCTCACCTTGGACCCTACACATTCATGAGGTTACTTCCTTGCAAACAATCCTCCATCAAAACTGCATTGTCCCCACTGGTTTTCCTTCTCTTTTAGTAACACTGTTGATTTGGTCAACAAGGATCTAGTCCTCATGCATTTCCTCCTTTCACACCAAAGGTGGCTTTATTTTGTCTACCTACACAAACCCCCTTTCACATTGGGAATGTTTATTCCTACTAAAGAGATTTAAGGGTCTCCCTACCCCATTTATTCTTCTAATCTGCAAAAGAGAGCAACATATAATATTCCCACTAGCAGTAGCTAATTGTGAATATTACAAATTCCCCCCCAACATTGCTAGCCTGTACCCCAATTATTTTTGGAAACAAGCTTGAAGGGGGTAGCATATGCTTGTCATATTAGTTTTTCCTTCGAACAAATGCATCCTAGTACATTTTACGAGCCCTAGCAAGAAGGAACTCGGTTATGTCATGGTGATGAATTCTGATGTCATGTAAGTTTAACAAGTCTAACAAAGTAATAACTCAATGTATTTTCATGTTTAGAGAGTTTGAAAAGAAGCAGAAAAGAAAACTCCAGCAAGTCCCTTTTCGTAGGTAGTCTCACCGATCCGAAAATGTAGAAAACCGTATCTGAGAGAACCTCTTAGTCACGATAGGCTAAGGTATTCCTTTTTCATAAATAATCTATCCCAACCCGAAAAAGGGGTAAACGTATACTGGGCATATGTTATTTTGCAACCTTTAACGAGTTCAAAACGACAAGATTCTTGGCAATCTTTTCAATTTTTTAGAGTCATAAAAGCACTGAAAGATGACTCCAGGGGGTGAATTTTTCGTGTTTTTACCGAGTCTGAAAAAGTAATAAAATAAAAATCATTCCTTCATTTCCATCATGTTGAGGACCTATTACTGGACAAGAAACACACATAAAACCCATTTTTCAAGACAAGATATTAAAATAATCGAAAAATATGCTCAAGAGCCTACTTAGGGCTTTGAAGAGTTTATAAAATGGAAAAATTGGTAAAAATAAATTACTTTTCACTTGTTACCTCTTGAAAGCATTTTTTCCCTTTTTCACTGTGATCTTGTGGAGCTGGTAGTGGAAAATCCAGGAGACTAATCGCGAATCCGTCTTCTTCAGGTTAGAGCTCGTATCCTTACCTGAATTTGGAATTAATTTTCATTTCCTGCATTTAATTTTTTCACATTTGTGGGGGGATTTTGTTCAAATCAGGGTGCGGCGATCGGCGCGGGTTCTGAGCATGGACTCATGCCAACTTGCCTCACAATTCAATGGGGGCACACCACTTGGTGCGACTATTTTTAAAACAGTCGCACAAATCGCAGCCACAAATTTTTCTTGTAAATTATACTAATTGTCCCATTTTAAACAATTCAGAAGTAAATATGTTGACTAATGAAAGCTGCTATGATGATTTTGTAGGTGTGTGAAAGAAAAAATGGTGATCAAATGGAAGGAAAGAGAACATGGGGAAGAAGATGAGAAAGCCTTGAGAAATGTAATATGCATGGATGTCCTAAGGGACTGCGAGCTTCTAAAATTCTTCATGGCATCATGTCTCTGAGCTCAACCGAAGTTATTACAATACTTGATTAGTGTATGGGATATTGATCGGGAAATATTTGTTATTCATGATCAGGAGTTAGATATTGAAGTCTTTAACGTATACTTTATCACTGGATGATCATGGAGGGGAGCAATACCAATCCTGAAAGGTACCTGGCCTACGATGGAAAAAATGAGCATGGTCATAGACAAGGTTTGCTGAGGGGCAAGGAAAGGATAAAAGAGCGAGAAAGTAAATATTCAAAAAATTCTCGATTTGGCACAAAAAGTAGTGTTGCACACCATCACACGAGCTGCCAGATCTCAAGCTCTGCATGAGGCCACAAAAACACAGCTGCTACTTGCCATAGATTTCATGGCCCCAACTCTTTACAACTAGGAGAGGCTGTAACAATCAATCTGAAATGCCAACTAACAAAATGAAAGAATGACAAGCTGAAACAGTGCAACTATGGGTCCATCTTGGTACCATTCATCCTAGAATGGTTGCCAATATTTCAATGTTAGGAGGTGATAGTTCCTACACCACTAGCCCGAGAGCCACAGATGGTCCGATGGGTGGCTTTGATGCCTAGAGCAGGAGGCGGTCAAAAAATGTCGTGGAGACCAGAATTCTTTGACTGGTTCCATTGAAAACTTATTATCGTGGAGGACTAGCCCTACACTAGCACATACTTCATGGGTAATGCGGATCTCCCACTCCCAGAAGGAGAGGATTGGGATGAAGCATTGGGTAAGACTCATTTTTTTATTTTGATGAGTATTATGATTTTTTTATTATATATGTTCTGATGTTAATCCATGTATTTGCAGATGTTGGCCCATAAAGACCTGCAGGAATGTCTCCAATAGCATGGAGGGTTCCTCGTGATTTTGAAGTGGCCCCTCATGGTGAGGGAAGCAAGGAGGAGGAGATCGTACAAAACCTAGAGGGAATCACCAGTAGAATCCCAGATTATGTGATATTTGACGATGTTCCTCGTGCATACCAGAGGCACACTGCGGGGGTCTCTAACCATGTCCACTGCTTATTGAGGTAGCTTGTGCGTGTAGTGACATGCTATCATGAGCATCATGTTGATTAGATGCCTAGAATTTTATTTTCGCATATTTTTTGAGAAACATGATGTCTCAGGATGTAACCAAAACACACATATTTTTTAACTTATGATGCACGTGGATGCAAACACTCGATATATATATATATATATATATATATATATATATATATATATATATATATATATTCCTGTATGAATCTTATTATGTGATTATGATGTTTTCACAAATTACGCAAATGTATATATAATACAATATTGGCTACTGTATCAGTTAATGCATTCATTCGTCTAGGAATATCTTGATATGTGATGTAATCAAAATTCCTTTCTAATAAAAAAACATGCAAATACAACCTTAAGATTTGAGGATTTCTAACAGAATAATGTCCATTAAGCTGAAGAACAACAAGCTGAGAGTCTAGGTTAACAATTAATGCACGAATGTTGAGATAAATGGACTCGGTTAAGATTTCAATGACGACACTATATTCAGTGACATTATTCGTTGTTCGTCCTAGAAAAATACCTTGAAGGTCTATCAACTCACCATCAATATTATAAATTACCCAGGTTGTAGAAGACAAGTTCCAGATACTGTAGGAGGCACCATCCGTGAAACCAACATAAGGAGTGATAGACATATGCACAGTAAGAAACAACATAATAAGCAGAAAAAACTGCTCGCAAAGCACACCAAGCCAAAAAATGTACAAAAATTAAAAACTCACCTATGTACAAAAAAACATGCATGAGAAACTCATGCATAGTATTTTTTGAGATACAACCCATTTCTAGGCTGATCCAAAGTATAACCTTCATAGTCAATTAGTTCATAAGCCTCATTCTACAAAAAAAACTTAACGATATAGGGCCCATGCCACATGGGTTCAAATTTTCCTGCCCCTAGCTTATCATGATCTTGGTCATAAAATAGGACGAGGTCTCCTTCAACAAAGGAATGAGGGGAAACCAATTTATAAAAATGATCTTTGACCCACATTTTCTGTGCTTCTATGACAAGAGCAGCAAAGCGACGAGTTTCATCAAGCCTCTCTAAATATAGAAGACACTCTTCTTCTGATGAAGTGTTAGGTAGCAATTCAACAACTATCTTGAGAGAAGGGATTTCACATTAATCGGAAGGGTAGCTTCCAGACCGTAAACAAGTAGGAATGGAGTGAATCCACTTGCATACTTCACCGAGGTTCGGTAAGCCGAGAGAGCTGAAAACAATATGAGATGCCATTTTGACTTGTGCATCCCAATTGTACGCTAAAGCATAGTGACTAGAACCTTATTCACGACTTCAACCTAGCCATTGGCCTAAGGGTAGTACAGCGTTGAGCTATTGTGATGTAGACCCAACTTGGAATTCAACTTAGCCATCATGTAATGATGAAAATGAGAACCATGATTGGTAAAAATGGCTTGAGGGACACCAATCCTAGTAATGACATGATTGAACATAAATTATGCGGCTGTCTTATCGTAAGCTGTAAGTATAGGCATTTCTTTGGCCCATTTAGTGAAGTAGTCAACGAATACGATAATATAAGCATGTCCCCTGGCCAAGTGAGGGTTACACATCATAAAATCGATCCTCCACTTCACAAAGGGACCAATGATAATGACAGGATGGAGGTGTGCAGATGGCATACGCATCTTGTGCTGATAAATCTGGAAATCGTGACACTTGTGGACAAAAACAATACAATCTTTAAATATGGTAGGCCAGAAATATCCAGCACGAAGAATCTTATGTGTAGTAGCATATCCAGACATGTGACCACCACAGGCGCTAGAGTGACAATCATTGAGGACTTTTTTAGCCTCCTCGAGAGTTGAACACCAGCGGAGAACATAATTAGCTCCGATGCGGTAGAAAGTATATCTGACTATGCGTTAAGGTTGCGAATGATGGTGGATGCGTCGATGAGCATGCTTTGTCAACTCTGAGTGGAAGGTAGAAGTCTGAAGATATACGATGATATCACTGCACCAAGGATCGAGGATGCTAATGAGAAAAAGGGTATCATCTGGAATTCGTTCCTCAGAACCAGATGGAGTAGAATCAGAAGGGAGAGAACAAATCAAATCGGCAAAAACCAATGATTACTTAGATTTGGCGGTAGTAAACTCCAAATCAAACTCTTGGAGGATAACAATCCACTTTGAGTATTTCCCCCCCCGCAATTGACGAGTCAATATGTAGGTCATGGGGTTGCAATCAGAAATCACAGTTACTGTGCACAGTAGAATATAATGGCGAAAATGTTGGACCGCTTGAAAAACAGCCAACGCCAATTTCTTGACATGTGTGTAATGTGTTTTGGTATCGAGAATATTGCGGCTCAAATAACAAATTACGTGCTCGTCCCCATCATCGTCATCTTGCACCAAAACCATGGAAATAGTGATAAATGCAGCATCCAAATAGAGGGAGTAGTCGTGATGATAATTGGGAGGACACAACAAAAGAGCATTGATAAGAAATGTCTTTAGTGCATCGAAGGATTTTTGGGCAATCTCATCCTAGAGGAACAGGACGCCTTGCTTAAGTAATCCTGTGAAGCCTTTGGCTACATCAACATAGTTCAGTATAAAATAATGCAGGAAATTAGCTTTCCCTTGCAGACTCTGTAGTTGATGTAAAGAGGAAGGGGAGGGGAGATTGACAATAGCTTAGACCTTGAGGGGATTGAGACGAATTCCATTTTTAGAGATGATATACCCTAAGAGACTACCGGAATCCATGCAGAAGACACACTTATTTGGAATGAGATAAATGTTATAGTGTCTACAGTGAAGAAATAGTTGACGGAGATGATCTGGGTGGTCTCTATGCTTAGCAGAATGAGCCGAAAGGTCATCCAGGTAAGGTTGAAAATGCACTTGATATCATGGAAAGCGTATGACATTGCTCTCTGAAATGTGGCCCCAACATTCTTAATACAAAATGGGAGCTTATTATAGGCGAAGGTACCCTAAGGATAGATAAAGGCGGTCTTGTTTTGATCGATCGGAAGAATATTGATCTCGTTGCACCTAGAAAACCTATCCATAAGGGAAAATATCTCACTCCTAGCACATTCGTCAATGATCTGATCAATAAAAGGAGTGGGATAGTTATCCTTAGGGAAAGCACGGTTGATATCCTGGTAATCAACATAGACATGAATAATACCCTTCTTTTTATCTACAGGAACAATATTAGAAACCCATTCTGTCAAGGGAATTAGATAAATGAAGCTAACTTTAAGAATTTTTTCAACTTCTCCCTTAATGGCGGCTACCTTTCTAGTGTGCATGGGATGAAGACATTGGTGAGTGGGCTTCATGCACAGATAAGTAGGAATCTCATGCACAACTATACTCAGATTGATATCGGGCATTTCTTTGTAACACCAAGTGAAAACGTTGCGAAATCGCAGAAGAGACTAGTATAGACTTCGATCTCATCAGGATAATAGGTCACCCCAATCTGGATGTTCTTGACAACCCCTGGTTTGACGAATATGTCGATAGGCATCGTTTGCGTAATGTTTCCAAAGTTTCCTTCCACAAAGACTTCATGTGTCAGGATGGGCGTTTGAAGCGGATGGGAAGGAACTTGGGAAGTGAACTTCTCAAGACAAGTAGACATGGCCCCAATGCCAGACATGAAAGAGGAATGATGATGAATATCATCCCAAGGAGGATCCTCGAGGGATATAGTTTCCACGATGGCCTCATTAGTGGGAAATATCTCGTTTAAAGGATCAGGCAAATCTGAAGTTCCGAGCCAAGGGGATTGAGAATATGTGTCAAGAGACACACTCAAAGGAGTATGATTAGAAGGAGGAGGAGATGAAGCTGAAATAAGTTCACAATAATCAATTTCTATTGGGCTTAATGACATCGCGTCACCAAATGAATCAATATGCTCGGGCAAAGGGATGATCCACAGATCAAAAGACCTGGAGATCATGTTAACCTGAGCAGTGTTGGGTGGAGGAAGAGAAAAAAGACCCATGAGGGCAGGATATTTGAAAATACCTGGTCCTATGCTCTCATAAGGCGTAGGAATATGATCTACATATGGGACGTTGCTCTCGAAAGACGTGGAAGTGAAAAGGGGCAACTGCTCTACAATGATGATCTTTAATTTGTTTGTAAATCAAAGAACATGAAAGAGAGTGGATGGGAGACAAAGCATGGCATGAGTCCAACTGTGACTGAGGATAAGATTGTAATTGAGCTTGGCGTCAATGACTTCAACCTCAACATTAACCGTTTTCCCTTCTAACGTAATAGGTAAACTATCGAGAAAACCAAGAGGGTGAGATTCCCTTCCGTCAAAATCTTCTAAAGTGTTTGGAGATTGATTGAGGGTTGGAGAACCGATGGCTTTCCAGCAAGTAGAATACGTGATGCATGTAGACACACCCTCATCCACGATCGCTCAGTGAATATTCTTTCCATTAATCCCAACTTCAAGTTGGTGAGGGAGACGTGGGAAAAAAATTTCCAAATCAAAAGTGATAAGGCTATAATTGGCAGGGTCAATCCCTCTGATGGAAGATAACAAAGCCTTCCATTGCGATGGACAACTCTGAAGTACTTCCAATATAGACATAGCAGATGGCACCTGAGCCAAATCCTTAACAATATTGTAATTATGAGCAACACGGGCGTTGGGATTGTAGGAATAATTTCGGAGTACATATTTAGAATGTGGTCGTACGACAGGGTCAGTACTAGGCCTTTTGATGTGAAGAGGGCCAGAAGTAGGTAGGGGAGGAGGACCATCAGTGATTTCCTTCCCTGCTTGCTTACGTGGTTCGATATAATCTTTCGATCGGGTAGCAATAGAGACAGGTGCTGAACCGTTCATCATGAAAACCTAAGATCCAAATGGGGCAGAGGACTGAGATTGCTCCACCATCTGAGTTTGTTATGATGGGAAAGGTTATTTAAGAACATTCAGAGTGCCTTGGGTGCCTTTGAGTAGTCGACTCACCTCACGCCATCATGGACAGTCCTTGGTGTAATGCTCTTCATCACAAATCAGACAAGGGTACTTCAGTTTTCATTGGAACCATCATCAACATTAGGCTTCAGAGAATATTTTTTTGGGGTATTTTCTTTGGCCTTACCTTTACTCTTATTCTTACCCTTGGAAGCTTTATCTGCCATATTGGACTGGATGACATTCACTTCCGTGGTTTTACTAGAATTCAGAGGTGGCTGAGTAGTAGTATCAGTGGAAGGAGTAGAATTTTTCTTTGCAGGATTGGGAGAATACTTTCAATAATTCTGGGACATAGAACCAATGATACCATCGACAGATGGTGTCATCGGTGCTTTGGTAGTTTCATGTCATAGAGCATCAGGCAAGAGTTCATACAATGTGCCAGACTGAGAGTACACAAGATCAAAGTATTGGGCACAATCAATGGCTTTTTCCTCGGTAACACATGCCACCATAGCGATGTCCTTAGAAATCAGACCAATAAAATAGGTAGTGAACCAATCAGATAGAAGTTGATCAGGAATTGAAAACTTGATCAAACGACGATGCTACCTCTATTCATGAATATGATCGAAGATATGAGTAGCTCGATCATGTTTCAAGGATGTGAGGAGGTGCGTCCCACTTTCATATTGGACTGGTAACTGGAAGTGCGTGAGAAAATCCATAGAAAGAGAGTTGAAATATTGAAAAATGTCGTGAGAGAGTTCAATGTACCACTTTGCAGTGGCACCAATGAGAGTCCTTTGGAAAAGATGTATCCAAATTGAATCGTCAATCCAAGATTTAGAGGAGCACCAAATATGGTAATTCATAACATGTGCTTGGGGGTCTTCTCCGGACTTGCCATCAAATTTGGGACAATATCCAGGGATTTTAGTTGGAACTGGAGGCCAAGATGGGTTATGAAGGATAGGGTCATTCGTTAAATTTGACACATCAGGTAGTTCCAGTGTAGTGAGAAAATGTAACTACAGATTGAAAGGCATTGTAGGCCTTTGATAAAGACCAGTATTGGGATTCCAACTAGGTTGGGGGAAATTCTACCCCCATATGTTTTGTCTCATAGGATTTTGTCCATAGGGGTTATAAGCCTGATAATTCTACCCATACACTGGTTGAGGACCAAGATATTGATTTTGGGCAAACCACTGAGGTCCTGTCTAAGAAACATATGGATTTTGTTGTGGAATGTAAGCAGTGCCTTGAGGCGCATTATATACCACCTGAGATTGACCTTGAGGAATATAAGCAGTGCCCTGGGGCACACTGAACGGAATGAAAGCAGTGCACTGAGGCTGCACAGGTTTCCCATGGGGTGTAGGTTGACTCAGATGCCGCGGTTGAGCAGGCTTCCCCTAAGGTATACGTTGGCCTAGCTGTTGGGGTTGGATAGGCTATCCCTGCGACACTGAGGGCCATTGGGCTACCCTTGTGGATGAGGTTGGCCCGATGGTTGGGATGAGCCAAGTTTTCCCTAAATAATAGGTTGAACCAGCTGAGCAATAGAGGGATGACCTTGTTGTACAAAATTGGGGCCTTGTTGAATGTAAGGCTGGTGTTGTTGCACAAAATTTTGTCCCTATGATGGGTAGATTTTCCCCTGAGGAACATAAGATGCTCCTGGTTGAACATAAGGTTGATCAGCAGGATCGTAGAGTTTTCCTTGTTGGACCAAAGGTTGTACCTGAAAGGGTTTCCCTTATGGAAAATAAAGTTGTCCCTGTGGACCATAGGGTTGTCCCTGTTGGACTGAAGGTTGTCTCTAAAAGGGTTGTCATTGTGGACCATAAGGTTGTCCCGGTAGGTACGTGAACTGATTGGGGTCAATCAGAGGCAAATAGACAGGATTTCCATACTCATCATAATGATGTGGAGGATTAACAGTACCTTTCGGTTGTTGAGAACCCTGAGGGGTGTAATTCTGCTACTGAATGGCCAACATGTACTGATCATACATCAAACCTTCAGGAATTGGATTAGAAGAGATGGATGCACTACTAGTAGGTTGGACTCCCGAAATGTAAGACTGTGATCCACTCATGATGAGCCCAACGGGTATCGTGGAAGTGATAGGAATCGACCCACGAACAGCAGAAGATGGCGACAAGGACTAAACCACACTAACAGATGGTGCGGATGAAGCCACACAGACAATGGGATGATTTGGGACAGACGTAATGACCATTGATGTCATGGGAGTCAAGGGTGAAGCACCCGACACTGTGACAAATGACCCTTCCAAGGGATTCTATGTATCGGCCCAGATCGCGTTCTGATACAATTATGTAACACTAGAAACAATCTGACTCAATGAACAATAACCGTGTGGGAGAGAGGAAGGTTGACTTGAGAAATAAGGAAAATTCTCCGGAGGGAGCTGATATTCTCCTGTAGAAACATAAATCTCTTCACTACTGATGGGACTAGAAGCATCCATGTCAGATGAAGCCATTTTATCATTGAAAAGACGACGAGTAATGGCAAGTAAAGAAGGTTCTGAAGTAAGCGGAGGAAATTCTTCTTCGTTTCCAAAACCAGCCCAAACATTCAGAGGTTTCCAATTGATATCAAATGGCTCCTCAAGAGGAGATCAGGTAGCAAGAGGTAAGATACTCAAAAGAATAGAATGCTAGTACCCAATAGGCCTAGTAGGCTTAGGTTCCACCAAAGAAACTTCCGGAGAGGGATCTCCACTAGGAGGTACTAATGAAGGGGATGACACAACTGGTGGTTCTGCCACCGTGACTTTGTCTCAAAAATAGGAGAGAACCAAGATGACCAATTCGAGGCTTCAAGATCAAAAACTAAGGAATTAATTAAGAATAAGCCAAGAATTATCTCTAATGGGCGTTTGATCGTAGGCAATTTATGTTATGACACTAAAACAAAAATTTTCCTTTTCATGTTTTAAGAGTCAAGAAAAGGGCAAAAGGTGACTCTAGTCACTTACAGGTTGAACGAGTGCGAAAGGACAAGTGCTCGATGATCTTTTCAATTTTTAGAGAGTCAAGAAAATACATAAATGACTACTCATGACATTTAAACAAGAGGGTGTACCAAGCTTCCATGAGCTACAATATACACCTTGGTGATCAAATTAAAGAGAAATGACCAAGGACTTTAACGTACGTGCATGAAGTCTCCCAAAATGTTGTGTTTGGTGTATCACGGTTACAACGCGATAGACTCAGCTTCCTATGGATAAAGGATTGAAACCTATGAGACTCTCCCTTTATATACTCGACGATATGGGGAGCACAAGTCTATGCTAGTGCTATCTACTGCCAGATGGCGAACGAAAATTACTAGGTTTAATGACACCCGAAAACGTCACTAGCCTAGACTTCTAAATGTGAGCGTTAGGTTTCAATGCTTCCTTAGGTTGATTGAGTTCATTTTAAAGTTGATCTTGATTTAATGTTGCAGTTTCAAGGCCTTACCGAATGTGCTCTCGAATCCTTAATGCACAACTATATGCGAAATAAAATCATTCCAATTCGATGAACATCTAGCTAAGAGAAGGATAGTAGTTCATGACGAAGCAGTAATCAATCGAATACAAGAAGAAATTTTCCTAATGCATCTAAGACAACCAAAGCAGAAAATGAAGAGATCTTTCCTTGTTCACTAAAATATACTAATGCAAAAGAACATTTTTCATTTTCAAACTAAGAGAAATAATGCAAATTTTGTCCTTTTTAGATGAATGAGAAGAAAAATGCACTACTACACTAAAAGACAAAATAGACACTAGTTTTGAGAAATTCAAATGAAACAATCTAAAACAAAGAGATCAATTCAGTCACAAACATCAAACACACTCAAAACAAAGATGCACTCCTTCAAGAAAAAAAGGGCTTTCAGACCGATTCAGCAAGCAATGTAATCTATGCTCAAGCTGGCAGATGGAGAGCTAAATGAACACCAAGATGATCATTTGATGACCCAATCACACGTATAATCGATAGAAAAATGAAGAAAATAAATCAACAAGCTGAAAAAAGATACTAGACTGACTCAAAATCAAATCAGAAGGTTCAATGACGAGGTATCCGAACAGGAGACAAAAGGCACCTAGAAACCATAGGATGACAAACTTCATTGATCAGATGAGGGGAAAACAGTTGAGAAGAATGAGAAAAGAGAGTCAAAGCAATTCCAGTAGACCAATTGAAAGAGGAAAATCCAACCCATAGGAAAGACACACTGACAAAACTCAGGGGAAAGGCCAAAATCCTAGCCTACAAGATTCGATGCATCTGTCAAGTTGTAATCTGTGCTAAACAGAAGATGGCGTGCATGTGAAAAAGGCAACAAGAACCAATTGGCACGACTGTTCAAGCAACAGCAACGTCAAGCCAAAAAACTATGGAAAAGGAAAAAATCCACTGAGAAAAGGTTAGACTTAACACTCTACGACTAAATGTGATGGTTGAAAACAGTCAAACATGCAGAACAAAGAAGAAAAAAATAAGACAACCAAAGTCGAACAGACAAACCAAACACTAAACGAACAATGAGAGAAGACAAACACACTAATCCCCAGTATGGTAGCCAACTTGTTGTACAGGTAAATCCCCTCTACAGACAGAGGCAATCCCTCTAGCCTTGGAGTGGGTCTAGCAACAAGGGAACAAGCTAGGCTTTCAGACTCCTAGCCTATAAATGAAAATGAGTTAGGATATATGACCTACCTTGGTCCAATGCTTTTGTTGTAGTTTGTAGTAGCAATCCGTTGATATTTGTCTTCACATGTCGCGATCCTTCAGTGATAATTTCCATGTACCTTCACAAGGATCAAGTGAATGGTGATATTGTGCGAAAACATATTTTCATTTACAAATATTTGGTTGGTCAAGGAGAATCAAACATTTTTCATATGATCGAACACAAAATTGGAACCAAAAAACCAGTCATGTATTAATTATAAAGAAAATAATTTTACAACCTTAATGCCTTGACGTTGTAGCCTCCTTCGACGAGTTCAGTCAAGTGTGTCTCAAGAATTCATCGGGGATCAGACTTGGTGAGGCAATGGGCCTAAACTCTCTCTCGAAAATGGATTCCTCTCTTCCTTATTCTTCACACTAGCTATAGTAAGGACTATTCAGCTAGCTAAAACCATGTGAGAAGGAAGTTTTTATAGGACATGAGGAGGTGGTTTGGGATCCCTCATAAGGTGGAAGAGAGGCCTTATCCTTTGGGGAGTTTCTTAATTATAGGAAACAAGAAGCCAAAGGGAGGATTTTTATGTTATTCAGTCGAACAAACCATGATGAATCCACTCACGAAGTGGTTAGGCATGGAAACTTCATTTTCTATTTTTTTAAAAATTCCAAAAACAGCTCGGCATAGGTGCCCCACTGAGAGAAACTGCCAATGGGTGCGGGGCCTAGTGTTAATTTCTCTGTGGGTGCGAGGATGTAACTGCCTACCAGGGCTGACCCAAAATCATATGTTTTTGAGAGCCTGATTTAGGAATGATCAACAGAGGAAATTTTCTTGAAATTCCAAGGGATGTAATGACACTTTTAGCAAGGTATGAAAATACACAAAAGTCAATTAAATGGTCCTCCATTGTCCGGACGGGGATTGCAGGGACGGTGAAAAAATATTGTGTAACAATGGCCATGGTGTTTTTCCTATGGAGTCCAACTCCATGAGAAACTAAGTTTCCCATGTGGAAGGGGAAGTAGGGAAGACCTAGGAGATGGTCTAAGGAGCAGAGAAGGAGAAGAGGAAGAAGGAATGTGGTGGAGGCTGGTAGTGGGCTGAGAACTGCGTATAAAAAATAAAAAGGTAAGGATGGAGCAAGAAGGTTAGGAGGATGACACTTTGAGGAGTGGGAGGAGGTATTGATAGAGTGAAACGAGAGAATGTCAGTAACGTTGATGCATGCCGAAAGAAGGAGTCCTGAGGGAGTGACTAGGAGAGGCCATCGTAGGACATGGAGTAGTGGCAGTGACAAGAGCTATGAAGGGAGGCAGTTCAACACACCAACAACAGAGGAAGGAGAGAGAGAAAAATTGAGTCCAATTAGGATGAAAGATTCAAAATTAGAACTGTATAAGTAGATTGTGCCTAGTGTTAAGCTCTTGACCCCATGTGCATCTACGGACTAGGAGGTGAGCACTCAAAATGCTAACATGAATAGTGTAGAAGGTAATTTCAACTGAGGAGGAGGAAATAATAGTAGTATTGGAATTCTTCTAGTTGTAGGATGGATGGCATGAGGTTTCCAAACTCAAAGTGGTGCATAGTAAGGCATTCGGTTTTTAGGCAGTTCAACAAGCACAGGAGGGAGTACTTCATCAAGGAGTACCAGTAAACTAGCATGGTGGGTGTATATTTGTAGATGCCCATGTTTCGTAGTGCTAGTACCAATAACCCATAGTAACATTTGTTTAGATGTGAGGTCATATAAACATCCAAGCAATTCCAAGTCGAGGCCACAAAGATTGCACAAATGGAAGAAATGTTTAGGGATCGTGCACTAGCGCGGTACATGAAGTTCAAAAGCATGAATCCATGTGGATAAAAAAGGATGATGGTGGAGATTAAGTAGGACTTGATCAAGAAATTCCATAAGTATAAGTTAGGGTCCCAATGTATTACATAACTAAAGGAAATCAAGTATAATCTAGGTGTGTTAGTATGGGACTTCGACCAATAGTTTAAAGTGCTAAAGGACAGACTGACATTTGAAATTATGGACACACATCACAAGTAATAGTTGATTTTGGATTACTGTTGCATATCAAGATACCCTTGACACAACAAAGGATAGAAATGTAGTCAAAAGCTTTAGATCTTGTATTGAAGCTAGTAGGAGAAGGGGAGAATAATGGTATGGCGCACGTGAAATCACAAATGGTTGAGTTAACTTCCCAACTTCAAGACCTAACTAAGGGGAAGGAAAAGCGAGAGGAGCTAAGGTGCACCATCTGTTGGACAAAGGGTCCCCTAGAAGCGAATGTAATTTTTTGACTGATTATATGGAAACTGGTGCAGTGAACCCACTTGCGTAAGCTAGAGGAATGTGGTGCAATATTTTCCACGTATGGATCCATATACCATATAGTTTTCCGATGATGAAAAATTATGAGGCTAAAACTCGTAATATATTTTGTTATTTTTTAAAATCATTGGGGCATGACATCAGTCACTCAGTAGAAACAATGGAAACTGGGACACTATTGAGAGGGGGGTTGAATAAGTAGTGTGACCAATCTATATAATTCTTCACACATTAAAATTTTAAATCACTTTAGAAATTACTCATGAATCAACAACACAACTATGTAAATCATAACATTATAATCGTCATCAAGCGCATGAGAAACATATACATAAGGCACAAATCTTCTTTTTATTTCTTTTGAAATACAAGCTTCAACTTGTTCACATCATTTCCCCATAAGACATTACTTGTAGGTTTATCAACTACTAATAAAATGAAATTATATCCCTGTTGGTTTATGATTCTTCACTAAAAGGTACTGCTTCCCCTGTTCCTTTATCAGTCATTTTTGAAATTCCTCTTTCCGCTACTCATTTATCATCCTTTATTGAAAGAGACTCTTGCCCCTGCTTGTTTATTAGCCTTTGTTGAAAGGGAATCTTTCCCCTTAAATACAAGCTACTACTTGCTAGCCTTGTTGATTCATGTTTAATACATTTTCAAACTACAACCAATAAACCAATTTCCTTCACAAACAAATAATTTTCTCAACTCCAATTTCAACTCAAAACCACCTTACAAACACCTCCAACAATATTTGATTACTAAAAAAATCAACAACTATACCAACAACATTAATCACCAATTAACAATTCATTATTTTCCTTTCTCAAACAACTCTCATACACCAATATTTCTCTCTGATTCACTGGTGATGCATACCACCACTATGCATTTAGTTGAGCCAACAATCTTCCTCTCTACTGCTCGAATTATGCTTTAAAGAATTTTACCTGCTAAAATTAGGTTATTTGCCTTTGGTTAAATTAAGGTATTCCTCCATGCATAAACTCTATTTTTTTCTTTATTCTACTTCAACTAGATCTTATGTATGTAATCTGTAGGTATTCAAAAACTTCTCTGTTGTTTAGATAAGAATCTTTTAGTTTAATTGTCAAGTTTTATTATTTTGGCATTTTATCAGAGTTTAGTTGTAGTTTTAAATGCAGTTCTCTTACACTTTGATATTTGTATGAATCTCTTATTTTTGCCTTTTTATTTCCTCGGTTGAGTCTTTTAAATATGCTCTTTAAGTTATCAAACTCTCCTTACCTGTTTTAGCTGGAAAAGGCGATCCTAACTGCCAATTTGTATTGTTCTGGAATTATTACAGTTTTTTACAGAGATCTTCAATTTCTAGAGCTTCTCCAAGTTAGAATTATGCTTTAATTTCCTCTAAAAATTGTGCATGCCACTATACACTACCAATAGCCCATTCATTCCTTATTATTTTTTTAGCACTGCTGGAAATATGGCATAAATGTCAATTTTAATGTTGCCGATCCATTCAAGCATAAGCATGAAGGCTTAATATAAAAGAACTGCCAAATATTTTATGTAATATTCGTTGACCCTTTTACCCCTTAAAGCTCAAGGGCTCAACAAACACTACCACATATAACCTCCTACTAGGCCTGAGTGCTTTATATAAAACCATTGCAAATTTCGTCCTTTCCCTCAATCACAAGCACCACACAAAACCATGTCGTGGTGCTAAAACTTGGCCCCCAACTCCTTTATCTTGTGTAATATTCCTAAATTAGCATGCAGCTAACTGGAATATTAATTTTTGATCATATCATTTAGTTAGATGAATAAGTGGGTAGGGAGACCCATAAATCTCTTTAGTAGGAATAAAATCCCCCTCAATGTGAAAAGGGATCATCTTCATAGCTGGATAAAACACTCTCATGTGTGAATAGGGGATAATGCATGTGGAGAAGGTCAAGTTTGACCAAATCAATAGCGTTGGTATGGAGGGAGTTGATCATCAATGATAGATAATGCAATGTGAATGGGAGGAAGTCTCCATGATAGTAGTGGATTTAATGAGCGGGACCCAAGGTGAGAAGGCTCACATTGTTTATAAGGAGGGAAAGGTAGCCATAGATGGGATATATTATTGATTATTGATTTTGTGGTCTGTATGACTTCTTGCACTCTCTATTTGTTTAGCTGAGATTGTTGTGCTGTTTAGCACAGGGTGTTCCCAAGCGGGGATCCCACCTCTTCCCTTGAGGTATCCTCTAGGAAGAGTATTTTAATATCATTTCCACACTCTGGAATTCTGGCCAAGCTTCAGTCTTCAATTACAGTGTAGTATATGTTTAGATTTGTGTTGTGTTACAAGGTGTTGCAGTGGAGGATTGAGAAACCTACTTCCAAGCTAGTTTTTCAGGGGAGAAAGAATTATTATCATTGGGAGATCAGCATAGGAGGTTCTTAAGCTTTCTTTCACATCTTAGCACCAGACCAACCTATTCCCATCATCTACAATGTATATTCCCTCTTTGACTGTGTTATTCTAGTGAGCACTTGCAGTGGAGGTTTCAGTGCTTGTTTTGGAGGGTGAGATCTTCAGTGTTGGGATCAGCATTTCACTTGAAGGATCTATTGGAGGATGTATATTCATTTATATATCATTTTTAGCCATCTCCATCCAGTTATTCAGTTGTAGTTGTTATTCAGCCCTAGGGCTGCATTCCGACATTTTGTACTTTTTGGTATTTCCGGAAACCCTTCCTGGGTTGTCTTGGAAAGGTGTTTGGGAGAATAGATCTCTAGCCCCAACACCTTTTGACCTATATAACAGTAGATCTAAATTGTTATAGCATTAATGTAGCATTTTATGCCCTAAAAATGTGTTTTCATGGCTCATGGCACTTGTATGGCAGTATTTCTCATGTATTAGCATATTTTCCTATTGGAGGCTTGTTTCCTATTGCTTGAGTGACTTGATCCTCAAGATCTTGTGCCTATTATTTTCTGATATGTTTAATAAGATGGTTGTACATTTGTCTCATGCAATGGTGTATTTATTTATTCACTTCTATTTCCTTGTTTATGCACTATATTCCTGCTTTTCCCATTTGGGAATATTATAGTGGTATCAAAGCATAATCTTGGCTCAACCTGTGGATCTCAGCCAATATGCTATAAGAAGAATATGAAGAAGGAGAAAGATATTAGAATGATGGAAAGAATGATTTATATCTCATATCTTTTCAGATCTAAGAGGGACCTCACCAAGAAGGTAAATTAAAGAAGAATGGGGAGAAACAATGAGACCTCATTAGGGTTTTAAGATGAGGAAGGTCCATGCACTTCCTATCAGAAGAAGAAAAAATAGTATTGCATAGAGCTCCAAGGCAATACACTATGCCCTTTTCTTTTGAATAAGAAGAAAAAAGGCATGGAGATGGAGGACACTTAGATCATGAGATTCTAAGTGAGTATCTTGCAGAATATAAGTTTCAACCTAGCACTAGTATAAAATGGGTAATTAATTACTAAAAAAACGACTAAAATTTGCCTATAAACGACTATTTTTCTGTCGGTGACCAATAGTAGCTAATTTACAGTATCTTATAACGCGACCAACTTTTAGTCGTTTTTAGCTTAGTCATTAATTGGTTATCTCAATTTTGTTGTCTAGTAGTATATTTGGTCATTAATTTAGTCATTGATTTGATCATTAATTTAGTCATTGATTTGGTCATTAATTTGGTCATTGATTTAATCTTTGATTTGATCATTAATTGTCACAATTAATGACTAAATATACAACAAAATATATTACTATATGATCACCTGAGAAAACCAATTAATGACCAAAGAAATATGACCAAAATGTTGGTCGTGTTATAAGATATTGTAAATTAGCTACTAATAGTCATATATATGCAAGTTTTAGTCATAGTTTGAAACCAATTAATGACCAAAGAAATATGACTAAATTTTGGTCGTGTTATAAGATATTGTAAATTAGCTATTAATAGTCATATATATGCAAAATTTAGTCATCATTTGTAATCACAAATTTATCATTTGAAGTAGTCATTTATCTTTTTTTGATAGTTTCATATTCATTATATAAACAACTAATTTAGTAGTTTATATTCATTTCATTTATTTTCATTAATAATCATTATAAATGACTAATTTAGTCGTATATTCATTTTATTTATGTTCATCATTAATCAATATAAACTACTAATTTAGTAGTTTCAAATTGATTTTGTGTTTATTATTAATCAACATAAATTAATTTGTATGATTTAAAAAATGCCATACAATGTGCATGTTCATCTAATATGAAAACACAAAGTTTCATATGTTAATTAGAATACTAAACAATATCAAATTCAACTATAAATAATTTCAACCACATAAATTATATTATATGAAATGTTAAAGTATTACAATATGGGTTTCCAACTTAATATTGGTTGGACTACAATTTACACACAAAATGGTGTTTCATCACTTCAAAACATTTTCATTGTGTTGTCAAAGCATTGTAGGTGAATTCACAAACTAGAAAGACTTGACCATCAGTCTTTATATGTGTGTCTTATGTGGGATATTGGCTCTAAAGGTATCAACAGACGAGTTCTCCTCTCTCTCTTTTTGCATTTGTCGCTCTAATGTTATGGCTCCCTTATTTTTTCAATTCCCGCTTCTTACCATCAATACTGAGTTCATTTTCTGAAAGAAAAAAAAAAAAAAAGATACAATGTAGAGTGTAAGACATGAAATACAATGAACACTAGAATATAAACTAAATTAGACTATAAATAGTTTATACGACATATACCTCAACATCAGCAATGTCAAAGTCAATTTTCCCCATACAAGTAAGAAACTCAAACAAATTTTCTTCATTGGAGCGATAATGGCCACTATAATGTGGCCATATAACCTGTATAAACAAAGCAAATAAAATGTCACCATATATAGAAAAGAACACCTTAGTAACTTAGTATTCAAATTTCAAGGAAAGCTTAGGAAAAATCATGTCAACTAAGTTATATGCTAAAAAGCTCAAGCTGTAGATAACTTGTGAAAACAAATAATATGAGGTGCGATGTTTAATCCTTGTCGTTTTATTCACAACATTTCATTTTCTAACGCATGAACTTAGTCAAGTACATAAACAATATGTACTCAAATAACAACATGAAAGTAACCTTTTCTAATAGTCATGAAAATATTTTAACACAAAATAGCTATAAGGATTCCAATCAATATAGTGTAATACTAATTTCATCTTCAAGCTTTGGTTTTTGTTTAAATGAACATGATACTAAGTATTTTCAATTTCATAGTTAAAAGACAAAACAAAATCAAAATAAACATCCAAAATACAATCAAACAATAGAGGATATCATGGAATGGAAATTGCAATTATAAAAGAATTGTTTACCTGTCCACCAATGTCGTGTCTGGCATTCCTAAAACATTTACTTGTCCAAAATAACCATGAGGTGAAATAATCACAACATTAAAACCATAGGAATTCCTACTAGAAACATTTCCAAAGTCGATGACTCAAGTGGCTAAGCGATCTCTAACAGCGAATGAACCATATCCAAGACATGATATGCATTGTTTCCCCATCCTTTTTCCAATCACATTTCCTGTAACATGCCCACAATAGAGTCAAGTAACAATCAAACAAAGACTTTGACATTTGTTTTTATCTTTTATATCTATAAAATTTGAATCTAATTTGTTTTTGTTACAACTTTGTTGAGACCACCTACTGTATAGTAAAAAATAGAAAAGGAGTCATTAGTCATACCTACCCATGGTCTCTTATAGGAATGATAGAAGAATAGGTTGAGTCATTAATTAGAATTGCAAAAATATTGAGGAAAGTCAATATCACTAACATTGCTTGTAATTTTTTGGTTTGATGTTATAAATTCCTTCTTGGGCTACTGCTATTCCATAATGGATTTGTTTCCCAAGAAGGATGAAAATTTGTTCTAATGACACAAAATCAACTTAGTGGATTTTGACCCTACATGCACTAATTTTTGCAATGATTTTGTAGATGCAATTACATAGTGATATGGGTCTGAAATCATCTCATTCTTGTCTAATTTTTGGGATTAAAGCCTGAAATGTTAAATTGAAAGCTCCCAAATCCTGCATGTGTATTTTAATTTGTTAGCAATTCTTAGTTGCTCTGTTTGAAGGAAGTCATAGAACCCCTAGAAGAATAATATTGTCTTGCAAAGTGGCTGAGGGTTCTTATACTTTTGGAAACAGTGAAAAATTGTTTGTAATTCTTCCTTTGATATTTGATCCAGCAATGCCTCATTACCCACCTCACCTACAAAACTAGGGAAATATGAAGTCATCTTTAACTATCGCTCTTAAATTTATTCTATCATTCTCTTTATAAATTCCATCAAAATGGTATGTTGATGAGAAAATTGCTCCTCGAGATGAGACACCTTCTCATGAGGAAAAGTTCGTTGATAAACACCATCTTGAGGAAATTGTTCATTATAATTATGAGATGTTGAAGAGAGAAAAGATTGGCTATTTAGTAAAGGATATGCACAAATGTTAGTGATTTGGTATAAGGAAAGAAATGGGCAGTAAGAGAATTGTGGAGATTCCCTACAACTCTTTTCCCAAATGTGACGCGTGAGGATGTATGCTTATTAAAAAACTATATTTGAGAATGTGCACCATTTTGAAGGCAATACTATTTTGGATGTAGGCGCAAGAAGTTTGACACAGGCTCTTGCACCTAACCCGAAAATCCACCTGCTTACTTATGACTACGATCTATGCACTTCCCAGCTTGTCAACTGTAGTTGCTCCAATTCTCGATCATATTGTGCCTGGCAGCACATCACTGTGACTTCAACTAGTCTACTCGACCGCATGTGTGGTGGCTACTAAACCTGCAATGACACAGGTCTAGCTAGCTCTGATAGCACTCCATCCACCAACTAATTATGTTGACAGCTGCCCTTCTATAGATCATTTGTGTGTCTTTTCCCTCGCGATTTCTCAACGGCTGAGTGGTGTCAACTAGTCTAGCACGTGTTTCTTCCTTCTTAGTGAGTTGCCACCTTATGATTATTTTTGTTTTGTTTTTTTCGAGTGTGGGCTTGCATGCAGGCCATAGTTCTTCCACCAACGACTTTCGAAAATACCTTCCCACCTCTCCCAGCAAACTACTCTTGAAACTACGTGCTTCTTCGAGGTGATGTTGGTAGATCCTTTTCTGCCAACCAAAATGTCGCCCACCCCTTCTTCGTGTAGTTTTATTTTCCTATTGGCAGCATGTTTTGACCCTTATTTCAACCACTTTGTTTTTGTCATGGTTGACACAACCTTGTCACTTGTTGAAATTCAATATTTGCAATCTTCCCATCTCTGCCACCTGATGAGTATGAATTCTTAAAATCTCTTTTGTCATTATCCAAAAAATTTATTTCGTGGACACATGATTTTGAAAATAAAGGTTTTTTTGCAGCACAAGTCCTTGTCAAAATTTCATCTCTCATACCAACTGGCATCCAGTCAGAACTGCAACCTAAAATCAAACATACACATATTCGTCTATTACTCGGAGATATGAATGGTGGAATATTTGCTAGAGCACTCTTAGTATATGGCAGAGGCTGAGCCCTCCCTCCTATTCCCTTTCCAAGACATCCCTTAGGACCAAAAGTCAAGTGGCCATCATCAGCAGCTCTGTGTGTTGAAGGGCTTGGCATAGACCAATTTTCAAATTGAGCCCAATCCACAATCTAAGTATCTTGACTAGTGAATCATAGTCACGTGGTCCCATATGGGGTTGTGGCCTTTAATCCCACCCATATGTGGAAGTGAACCAATTTGTGCACATGCCATGCAAGGTGGCATCGCGGGTCCTCTCACACCATGATCAAGTCGTGTCACAATTCTCCGACCTGCATGTCCCATATTGGTACCTCGAGAGTGGCCTCCCTACCCATGTAGTTCTTGCACAGCATCCCAATGCACTTTCTCTATTTTCTTGTGGCCCTCAACCTTTCACCTTTGTTTCCATCCATTCCTCATAAAATCAATCAAATCCTTCAACATGAACCTCAGCCTAGAGGGAAGCCCTTAGGTATTGGACATTTTTGCCATCCTATCAAAGTAAGCATCAATATGTTCCTTGGCCTTTGAATGGTCAATCATATGACCAATAGTACTCATCAATTTGCACAAAGTTTCAACATTTTCGTCCTCTGCATGCTGAAATTCACCGATTAATTTCCTGATGAATGCATGCATAATTCTTTCGGTCAGCATGCTTTCTTTATAAAGCTCACCAATAAACCTTATATTTCCTAGCATTCATCGTTGTGCTACAACCTTCTTCTCTCGTATTTATTCTACTGAAAGGATTTTTTCACCATCCTCTTCTTCTTTCTTAGCCTCTACCTCTTCTCTTTCATCTTTTTCAAATTCTTCCTGACATTTGTTCAAAATAACTCGCTTGAAAACAACCTTCTCATTATCTTCATAAAATTTTTGTAATCCTACAGCAAGCTGAAAACATAATTTTTCATACATTTCACAAAAATTCGGCTCCATCAAGGCTTTGCCAAATATTTGAGATATTATACCATGAGGACATGATGCAAAGTCAATGTTCACTTCTTTGACTTGTTCAAAAATATTTTCAAAGTTTTGGGGTGTTAATTTATTAAGGATGGATTTAATTTGTCATTTTTTCAACTAATCCTCATCAGAAACCTTGCCCACTTCATATCGGTTCTATGATTTATGAATTGTGGTCAAAGAAGGTTGTGGAGGAGGAATCAAACCCTTCTGCGAACCAGAAGCACGCTACCACCTATCAACATCAAAATTAGTTCTCGCAAGTCCAACTTGTGGAAATGATGCTTGCACATAAGGCCCTCCAGAAAGGATGCCATTCATACTCATTTGTGTTGCCCAAGTATTTCTTACAAAGCCAATATTATAACTTTGGCCAAGTTGAAACATAGAAGAGGAACCACTTAGACTCACATCCATCCACATATCACAGCCAATAGCAAAAGCATCCACCGGCTTGGCCCATCTATCATCATCCAAACTAGCCACATTTCTCCCACGACATTCAAGTCGATAATTCCCACTCGGATGCCTTTCAAGACCTCTTGAAGTGCTTACTAATTCATCAGCCTCTCCTACATGACTAGCAAGTGCTTGGGAATTTCCAAGTAATTCAACAATGTCTGAACAAATTTCAAAATGATTTGGTAGATCTTTTCATTGATCCTTGATTGTCAAAAAAAAAATCACTGGAGTACTTTCGGTCTCCTAAACATTTAGTAACTAAAATAGCTACTTGACTCATAGGATTTGAAATCTCAACTGCATATTCCCAGTCATCCACTTCTTTCAGGACTTGCTTCTCAAACTCTTTTAAGGAAGTCTTACTCTTGAAAACATCGGTTACTACTTTGGATGGTTCTGGAAGGTTCACATCTTCCTCCTCCTCCTGAACCTTATAAGCATTATATAAATCACCAGTGGGAGCTACAACATTTGCCTTACTAAGAAAATATTCTTTTTCTTCTTCTTGTTGATAACTACCTTGGCAGCATCACCAATATTTGCAAAATTATTCTTCACAGAAACATTAGAAGAACTTTTATTCTCCTTTTCTAAAACTGCTACCCAAAATGCTGAAACTTTTGGTGCCTCTAAGTTGGTCCCTGTGTCAAAGAAACCTCCAGAAAGTGCACCAACTGGAAAAAAATGTCCAAAAATGTTATTACAAGAAAAACATGGCCAACAACCTACAAAAGACATAAAATCAAATGAGATGAATGATAAATGACAACTAAACAATATGCAACCAATACTAGCTACTACTTGCAAAACTATTGAAGTAATGGGCATATACAGATTGTTAGATTTATAGGTTAATGATTAATCATAAGAAACCGAAAAAATTGTATTCACACAAATGACAGCTCTAATATTTTTGAACATTCAAGAGGATGAATAGGGTTTAAAAAATAGTGTCTAAGGTACTTTGTGTTTAAATGTATATACTTAATTCTATTTTAACTGAGAAAAATTAAAAGAAAGTCATTGTATTTCATTTCTAGAATTTCTGGGCAGAAATAAAGGGATTTGTTGTACTATTTCTAAGTTCATAAATACTTAGAAATTTACTTCTTTTAGCAGAAAAATCAGATCAGTGATTTCAATATAAATCTAGGTTTAATGTAGAATTTTTTATATACCAATAAATTTTCATATTTTTCTGTGCCCAAGTTTTGGAAATATTTTTATTTTTCTATTATCCCTATTTGGGGATATTACATGCTACAATTGGTAAAAGCAAACTCTAGCTATTTGGAATGTTAAATCTGAACAATAGTTCTAAATTTGGGGCAAGGATGAGTCTAGTATATGCAAATTGGAAGCATGCATGTGCCCTCACTTTCTCTCTCTATATTATTGCCACTTTCCTTCCACAACAAATTAGTGTCCAGCCATCACTTTGCTCTCTCTTTGTTGCACATAGGAAACTAGGAAGATGGATCTCCTGTAGCATATCATTACATGGTATAAATCAGTCCTATTGATATGCCATCAGTGTTAGAGATCTAATTGAGCAATAGATCAAAACTATAAATGTTTTCTTTGCAAGGAAAGTGTTCTCCACCAAACCTAGTCTCTCCCTCAGCATCTTAAACTTTGCATTTGCTAGGGGATTTGTAAAAATATTTGCAACTTGTGAATCCGAAGGAATGTACTCAAGAACCACCACCCTTTTAGTGTAATTAACTCCACAATTTAGAGAAATCACATAAATGTAGCGCAGAACCCAACAACACAAGAGAAAAGAGAAATAAACCCTAAGAAAGATATATTTGATGATAAAAAATAGATAGCTATGTTTACTTTCCACTTCAAGGGGGCAACCTCCAAGAGGAATTCTCCATATACATACATAATTCTTGACAAAACATTACATATCCTTCTACTTAATATATAACTATCCATATAAAATCTTATCTATCTATGGGCCCACTTATAATGAGAGCCTACTAGCTATTTTGGGCCT
Source organism: Pinus albicaulis (assembly GCA_034641835.2). NCBI lineage: Eukaryota > Viridiplantae > Streptophyta > Pinopsida > Pinales > Pinaceae > Pinus > Pinus albicaulis. The sequence continues at coordinate 1,373,824,995 of CM076584.1, forward strand.
TATTAAGAAAGTTGATCCTTTTTAAAATGAGTGATTGTTAACTAAATATTCAATGGGCCTTAAGCAGTGAAGGTGGCCTCCTATGTTGATAAATATAAATTATTTCTTCAATGGGCCTTATGCAGTGAAGGTGCCCTCTTATGTTGATAAATATAAAGTATTTCTTCAATGGGCCTTATGCAGTGAAGGTGGACAGCTCTAATGTTAGATTTGTTGCCAATATTTTTTATTTACTGACAGCTCTAATAGTAACACCACTGCTTTCTTTCCTTCCTCTGTATACCATGCTAGCCCACCCAAGGGAATGCTAGATTTGTTTCCACTTTTCATCAAGCGCACTTAAGAGGAACTAATTTTGACAGGTGGCAACTAGACATTCCTAAGACAATTGAGGGACATCTACCCATCTTCAAGAGCATTTACATCACCAATTTTATGGGATGTGAGTAACATCCCAAAAGAAAAAGAGATGTCCCCAATAGTTGCCTGGTACCTCATGGATAGGGAAACACTAAAGTCTAAGCCAACCCACTTTCATTTTGCATATGATGTTGGCTGGATCCATTCAAGGGGGACTGACAGTGAGCACAGATCCACTGATTGATCCATCAGTGGATGCATCCCTTAGGGGTGGGACACATCCTTAATGCAACTAGGTCCCATCTAAGATAAAAGAGACAAGGATAAAAAAAAATCTCATGCATACATGAGAATGAACTATAGCATTTATCAATGACAGAAATAGAACACATAAAATCATAAAAGAATCTCATCTAACACAGTTATGTATGAATACTTGAGTCTTAGACTCTTACAAAAATTGTCACATGTCATTTCTGATGTATGTATGAGTAATTTTCAGGGTAAGTGTCCCCATGTGTGGGTGCACATCTCACATATTTGGTAGGGAAATGACAACATGTCCTCCCAGGCTGGTGGGCGTCCCCAACCAATAAATAAATGCATGATTGGTGGACCTTGTTACCCATCATATGGCATGAGAATTAATCCAGTAGAAGACTGCACCCAAGCAGGCTACACTTGGATAATTTTGGCCCTCTGGCTTGTTACCTCTCATGTTATAGGAGGCTTGTTACCTCTCATGTTATAGGAGGCCTACACTTGTGAATATTTTCAATACTCTTGTCATTTCCATCACAAAGGGAGGAGAAGCAAACTTATGTTTTGGGCCACAGACATAAGAGGGCTAACAGCGTGGAGAAGAGGGCAGTTCAGGGCACTCTTGGTGACTGTTATGAAGGCCGATTTGCTATTTTATAGGGCCAAGGCAGAGGGGATAATTTCTGTATGTTTTAGGTTATGTTAGGGTGTTTAGACCCTTGGAAGAGACAGTTGCGTCCCTAGATGGCTGTTGTGGGAAGGCCACAGGCCTAAACCAACCTAAACAGAGCTGCGTAGGGTAGTGTTAGGGTTGGTTCATGCCCAGGACAGGAGCATTGAGGAGGAGGGTACTTCCAAAGGGTAGCCACTTTCATCTAGAGAAATTCTAGGAAAAATTGAAGGCTAGAAGAATGGACTATGTGATTCCCTAACTAGGCCTAGATTGCATTAATGAAGGAGACCTCAAAACAGTGAGCTTAAGGTATATCTTTCAGTGCATTCTTGTAGATGTTGGATCCTAACTTGTGGATCAGTTTTAAATCGTGATAGGGCAGCATGTGGAAGTCAGTGAGGAGGGGGCAGATCTCATGGTTAGATGCCCTAAACCAGTGGAAGTCAATGAGAGTAACTATTGGTGTTCAGTTAACACATGACACAGAGGTAGTTGGACATGATCAAGATAACGATTTTGCAGTTCTATGGATGAATGTACCAAAAGATAAATTGATACCCATGGCGGTTGAAATTTCTGCAAATCTTTTTGTAGGACAAAAAGTGTATGCAATTGGGAATCCATTTGGTTTGGATCACACCTTGATGATTATTATCATTAGTGGGCTTTCCGGGTAGATAATTTCAGCTGCAACTAGCCATCCAATACACAATGTGATTTAGACAGAGATGGTAAAGGACCATTGGAGGTCCTCTTCTTGATAGTTCAGGAAATTTGATTGGCATAAACACTTCTAAGCCTACAAGGTATCTTCATCACTATGCTCAAGGAATGCAAGTTAACATTAGCTTAGCACCAAAAGGTGTCTCCATGACTCTTCATCTACACAAGGAATCTTCTTCAAGGTTACTTCATTTGGGCACTTCAACAATGTTGTTACAATTAGGGTTTATTAGGTCTGAACTTTAACAACTGCTTCCAAAGACTACTTCAATATGACCTTAACAAGGTTACTATCTCAAAATTCAAGGGCTATCTCCAGCACAAACTAAGAGAATTTTCTTTGCTATCACAAGGTATGATCAAACTACAAAGATTTCAAACAATCTGTCTTCACTGCACTAAAAAGATTCCAAAGATACTTCTCCACAGGACATCTTCAATAAGTTGTTTCAACACTCTTTAAGGTATCTTCTAAGATCAGTTTCAGTGTCCAAGATCTGCTTCTAGAATTCCTATCAAGTTTATCTCCAAGGATGATCACAGGGTCTGTTCTATTTAACAAATGTCTTTAAGTGCTTCAAGAGTCACCAACAATGTCTCCAAGTTCAATATGCCCAAACAAAAACAATGTCTCCAACACCTCTTAAAAGGTTCAAGAACTGATTCACTATGGTGTCTTCAAATCTGCCACTAATATGAGATCTGTACTCTTACAAAATGGAATCTGGTATACAAATTTAAGGTCTTACTTCACCAAAGGAGGGTCTGCTTCTGATATGAGGATAGTTCCAAATTCTGAGCCTAGTTTCAACAAATTCAAACCCTATCCACATTCAAAAGGTCAAATGAAGTCCTGAAATGATTGATAGGCTGAATTCCATAGAGTGTAATAAAGTCTGGTTACAGACCTGAGCTACAGAGGAGTTGAGAGCTGCAGGTATGAGATTTCAGGCCTTTAGTAGGCCAAGTTCTATGATCAACAGATCTGCAACTGTGCTACAAGTCTACGGAACAAAGTTGCAGTTTTTTGTATTTTAGTACTTCCACAGGCCGAGTTTCAGAGGTTCCACAAGGGCTGAGAATCTCAATATTACAGAGCCAAAATTAATTGTCTTCGAAGGTCTGAGATAAGGAATGTAACAAAATTTAAATTTAGCTCACAAGATATAACCCAAACACATTTCTTCTTTACTGAACTTTTTTTTATACTTCCTTGACCGAGTTTTTATTGCCTAGGAGTGACAAGGTTACTTTCGTATTTATAGTTTTTTTCCACAATGAAAGGACATGTCGGTTGCCTTAAGAGCCGACTTAAGTGCTAGAGAGCCGACCTGACATTTAGTCGACCTGTTCAACAAATGTATTAAAATTTGCATTTTTAAGGTGTCGTCTTGTGCATGATTATTATTGAATTTATTTCAGTCATTAGATGATGGTGGATTTACAAGTTTTTGAGTGTCTTCAATTTCCACCATAGTAGCCTCATGTTACTACTGCTGTCACTCTTTAGTTTTTCTGTTGTGAAACTCATTTATACACTGATTTCTCTTCTGCTAACACTGTGTGTGCCTCAGGTAGTCCTCAATTCTGTCCTTTAAGACAAATCAGGCTAGCTTAAGTCTGCTCTTTAAATTTGTTTTCAAATCTATTCCTTTTGCTGAGCTAAATCAACCATTAATTTTGTTCTTCAATACTAGCTTGCACAAGCCTAGAACAGGTCTCACTAAAATCATTTGACTGATCTAATTTTGGCCTTCAATTTCTAATATGAAGACAATATTGAAACTATAATAAGGTTTGTCTTTGGAGCTCAATATTCCACAAAAAAATCGTTTTCAATTAGTCCTTGAAAAACAGGCCTAAACAACTCAAAACAACTCCTTTTTTTTAGAAGATAAAATGGTCAAAACAACCTTTGATTTCAGTCCACAGTGGTCCCTTTTCAGTTAACTATTCAATGTTAAACTAGCCCATATACCAGCAGCCTAAGGCATCTTTCTTAAGGTTTTCAATATTAGGACAATTCTTTAACAAAGACTAGGACATCAAAAGGATCTGGGGCTTGTCATCATATAGATAGCGACATATATAACAAGGGTATTTTAACCATTAGGTCTTGCTAGGGCATCATATAGTCAAATATCTATGACATGCTTCAACAGTGCTTGCCATCTTATTGACATTAAAGACAACTTTGGTCAACACTCTCAAACATTCTAAAATAATTCTAACATTACCATTAATTTCATAGCATTAGTAACGCCCTAAAGGTTGAATATTAGGCTGGTCCACTCATAAATTATTGCTTTCTTTTTAAAAATTGTGTTCCAATAATTCTTAGTTACATAGTACAAAACCAGCCAGTTTGGTGGAAAAAGGTTGGTTAGGTACTGAACTGGCCTTTTCTAGTCCCTAGCAGTGGTTCACACCAGTTTTTCCTTGAAAACAGTCACACCAACTAGTTCATCCCAGCCTAGTCTGGTTGTTATAAAGTTACAAAATTGTTTAACATTGTAACTAAAGAAAATAAGGGTTGTTTTACTGCTTGAAATAATAATTTTCAGTTTTGGTTTATGCATGATAAAATTTTACTAGATGGCTGAAACTTATCACAAACACTTCAGTATCTTTTTCTCTTGGATTTCCTAGAAAATCAGGGCATTAAGAATTGAAATATTTTTTATTTTTTATTTCATAACAGCCCTAAGGCAAAGAAATGATTGTGCAACTTCAGTCAAGTTTGGGAAAATGAGAATGCAAGCTTCTAATGAGAGGAAGTAAGCATTCAAGATAGGATCTATGATGAATTGTCCCAGTAAATTGTATCCACCAAAAATATGTTTCCTATATTGACTCTCAACATGTGTCTTGGAGATATGAAAGAATTTGTTCACGTCAATGTCAAGCATTGTGAATTAATGTGAACCAATTTAAAAGGATTGGCGGACTAGTGCATTTGTTGCAAGTCCTTTTGTTAATTTATTTTCTTGGATTTTAGAACAGATTTAAGTTTACATTTTTTGTGAAATTGGGTTATATTTTCTTTTAGATGAATTGTTATAAGTGAAAATACTCTAAAAATGCACAAACTCATTTAGCAGCTTGGAACCTCAGGTTTGGGAAGATGAGTTTCTATTTTGGTGTTTGATATCATGTATATTTTCTTTAATGTACATACATAATATTGTACGTGTGTTCCCAAATACCATCAATCACCCATGTTCTTAAAGGATTAGAACTGGTATTCTCTAGTTGTTTTCAAATATTTTTGCTCTTATTGTCTTTCTTCTTTCAGAAATGTACCTAAGCCAAAACAAATGCAGCTTAGGATGTAACATGCTTCAACCAACTCAGGACCAATTTCATCTCTACTTTGGGAAAGAGAGAACCCTGAGAGAATTTTGGTGCAACCAAAAAAAACATGCTTTTCTCATGACACATCTTGATTACTTTTCTTTTTCTTTGATTGATAAATGATCCACTGATAACAAAGTGGTCTACCTTTGGCTTAGGTGTCACTTGCATTATGTAGCTAACTCACCACCCTATCTCCCCAATTTTTTATGGATTCAGAGTAGGCAGGGAGAGATCAGAGTAGAGAAGTGATGGTTGAGGAAAGAAAAACTCAGAGGGAATCCTTAAAGCAAGAGTTGATTACAATACCTGCAAAGAAGCTACTCAAGATGGAACCTCATCTAGTATCTCGATTTGAGTCTAGACTCTAAGCTAGTTGGTATTTGGGCTGACCAACAAGATGATGAGGACCATAGCCCGAGGCGAATGGAGGCAAACACACAGTTAGAGACTCCCAATATAGGGAGAGTTCAAGCCAACCAGGATAGGGAGAGTTCAAGCCAAGTGCATAGAGGATTTGTTTAAGGGATATCGGGATAGAGTTGGATCTTCCAATATCACCTAGTGTTGGTGAAAAATCTAGATGGACAAGGTTCTTCTAGAAGCACCTTTCTCTTTGTTGGAAATACCGAGGGGGGGGGGGTGGTGAATCAGTATTTATTTTCAATTGTTATCTTTACCAGTTAAGATCACTTATAATTAGAACACAAAGTGAACAATGTAGAATAAATAATTTTATTAGTCAAATATAATGAGTACTTCAATCCTCTTCTTTACAACAATGTGTAGGGCCCCAACCCTGGATGAAGACACCAATCTTCAATCCACCAAGCTCCAACATTTACTTTTCCAAGCACCGACTTGGACTTCACGAGGCTCCAACCTCTAGGGCTCCAACTTGGTCTTCCCAAGGCACTAGCCTTGTCTCTATGAGGCTCCAACCCGATCTTCTTGAGGACTTGTAAATTTATGTAGATGTTCTATGCTTGATGCAACTTTACTTTTATTACAGCAATCACATAAACAGTTAAGTAAAATGCTGATAGAACATACCAGTGGATCTATAGAAGACAAACCAGAAACAGAAGAATGTGTTGGTGCATTACGACGGTCAGCAGGATGCTTCAACTAGCAAATTCTACTTGGTTGACCAACCCAGAATGTGTCACAATAGTCCTCAAATCAGTCACTCAATCAACTCAAAGTCAACCCCATAAAAATTCAACGCAGTCGAGAAAAGTTAACACAAGGTAGCAACAATAAAGTCAATGCAACTCCAACTTCGATCAACCTTTTGACCTCAAATTTTGTGCCAAAGTGTACGGCCTTCCAAGATCGAACTCTCCACCAAAAATTAGCCAATTCGAACCATGCGTTGAACAAAGTCAACCTGGTCGAAATTGCCCAGAAACCCTAACTGTAGAAATTTCATCCTTTTTCCAGTTTCAACAACTTCGTCCTTTTTCCCACGTGAGAACTGCTTCTCAGATACTCTTATCCAATCAGAGGAGGAGATGTGTGTAGATGAGAGTGAGTGAAATGCTCTCCAATGTTGACTATATATATATCCATCATTGAGGTGTGTGACACATCTGCTGGGGGTGTAAAACCTTAAAGCCGACCTGCACATATTTGAAATTATTAAAAATAAATTAAAAATTAATGTTTTTCTCATTAGATTAAGATCAATTTTATATCCATCTTACACCTCTCCGAAAGAGGAACCCAATAAAAATATTGGTATCTTCATCTGAGCATCACAACATGGAGTTTGGACCTAGTTGTCCAATTTTAACACTCCCTCTCAACTAGGGAGAACTCCATCCACCTGTGCAAACAAACATCGTGCATCATCCCGCCATAACTTGCTTTGTTGGCCTCTTTATTTCAGAACAGAAGTGGGTCAGTCATAAAGACATCATCCCCCCAGATTCAGCCCAGAGGTCCAAAACCTCTATCAGACTCACAAAGAGTCTCATAACAACCCGAAGTTGGTTTACCTAACCCGAAGTCAGTTGGAGGTCCGAAACCTCACTATACTTGATCCCAGATCAAGTGGTTGGACCGTGCCATCCTAGATAGAGAGTACAGAAATCTCTGATGCGTCCATCAGTCCTTGCTACTAGTATCTAGATTTTCCCACCTCATTGGCCAAATGAGAGGTACTTCCCATGAGACCTGGACTCAATGGGTAGGATGCATACAGGGCACGGATAATGAGAGGTGAACCAACTCAAACATCATAACAGTGGGGCAGAAGCACCACAAGGTTTGGCAAGCCTAGCCCCGTGAGTGCTTATAGCTCCAAGAAGCTATCCCCAAAGCCCCCCAGAGCTCCCAGAGCTCATCGTCCAATAGGACCCACATCATAGGGTCATTCCACGATACCAAGACTCTCACGAAAGGTTAGTAACTTGACTTTCCCCAGGGGCTTTGTGAGAATATCTGCGACCTGCTCATATGTTCCTATATGATCGGGGCTTACGGCGCCTCACTTTACCATATCCTGGATAAATTGGTACCTGATATCAATATGCTTGGATCGATTATGGAACACTGGATTCTCGGACAAGTGAATCCCACTCTGGTTATCACAGAGTATCACGGTGGTATCTAGCACATGTCCGAACAACTCATTGAAGAGCTTTCACAACCAAACTTCTTCACAACAGACCATACTCGTTGCAATGTATTTGGCCTCTGCGGTGCTCAAAGCCACTGATTTCTACTTCCTAATCATCCATGAGATCGATGCAGAAACAAGATTGAAGCAACATCTCGATGTGCTCTTACGATCCACCACACAGCCAGCCCAATCGGCATCAGTATATCCAAGGAGTGTCACGCTCTCGGTAGTGTATCTCAGCCCATGGTTTATCATGCCCTGAAGGTATCTCAGAAGATTCCTGGCACCAACCTAGTGAAAGTGTGATGAGGCTCAACCATCTGTTGACTCAAAGTGTTCACTGTAAAACATATATCTGAAAGAGTGTTCACTAAGAACATCAGGGCCCCTACAAGTTGATGATACTCATTAGGATTTGACAATACAGGCCCAACAATGCTACCACTCAACTTCTTGAAGTTGAGCTCCATTGGTGTTGACGCAGACTTGCAGTCCACCATACCAAATCTTTCTAGAAACTTCACAATGTATTTTCCTTGAGAAAGGAAAATCTCGCCAGGTCTCTGCCAAACCTCCAAGCCTAGGAAGTAGTGCATCAGTCCTAGGTCCTCCATCTCGAATTCAGCAGCGAGCTCCCTCTTGCACTGATGAATGAGAGGGTCAGCACCTGTCAGGAAGAGTTCATCCACATACAGCACCAGAATGAGAGCCTTTCCCTTGACAACCTTGAAGTAAAGGTTCAGATCAGCATTACTTCGAGTGAAGCCCAGCTTCATCAAGTAGTTATCTATCCTCTCGTACCAAGCTCTGGGTGCTTGCTTCAGCCCATAGAAAGCTTTCTTCAACCTGCGGACATGGGTGTCCCGATCCTAGACTTCAAACCCCAAATGTTGCTCCACATATACCTCTTCCTTTATCGCACCATGCAGAAATGTGGTCTTCACATCCATCTAATGAAGACTCCATCCTTGCATAGCAGCAAGGGCTATAATAGATCGAATGGTGGTATATCGGGCCACAGGTGCAAATATGCCATCATAATCTATGCCTTCCTTTTGGGCAACGAATCTTGCCTTGAACTTTTCAGCACTTCCATCAGATCCATGCTTGATCTTGTAGAGCCATTTCGAGGTGACAACTGCTTTATCCTTTGGTCTTGGAACCACATCCCAAACATCATTCTTCATAATGTACTCATAATCTTCGTGCATAGCATCCTTCCAAACTTGATGCTTTACAACTTCCTCAAAGGATCCAGGCTCGGATTGTACAATAGTACTCATGGCTGCTAGATACCCTTGGTATCTACTCAGCTTCTTGCTTTCACGGAATGTCCCCCTTGGGGCAGCATATCCCTCAGCATCTTCGAGAGTTTCCATGAGCCATGATGGTTTCTTTCTCAGTGAAGGAGGTGGATCAATCAAATCCATTGGTCCTTCAACATCAGGCATTGTTTCATCCTTCGGTTCCTCTTTATTTCCAGGCCTTACTTCATTATCTTCCTTAGATCTCGGAAGATTGGCTACTTTCCCCAGGGAAGTATCTTTGTCAAAGGTGACATCACGGCATATCTCCACTTCCTTTTGACCTGGCACATAGACTCTATAGACCTTCAAAGTTTCACTATAGCCCACAAACATTCCTTTCTTCCCAGAAGCATCCAACTTGCTCCTCTTTTCTTTCAGCACATGAAAGTAGACGGTACATCCAAAAACTCTAAAATGTGAGACGTCAAGTTTCTTACCAAATAAAACCTCTTTGGGAGTTTTGGATTCTAGAGTGGAATACGGGCATCGATTTTGTATGTACACAACAGTGTTTGTAACTTCTCCCCACAGAAACTTTGGCAGAACTTGGTCACATAGCATGGCACAGGCAGCTTCCACAATGGTCATGTTATTTCATTCAGAAACACCATTTTGCTCGAGAGTATAGACAGTTGTGCTCTCCCTCTTAATGCCATATTCTCTGCAAAATTCCTTGAACTCGTTTGTCTCATATTCAGTGCGATTATCAATTCTCAAAATCTCGATCTTCTTCCCTGTCATATTTTTCACCAAGGCTTTGAATGTACAGAACCACATGAAATCCTCATCCTTATTCTTTAAGAATTATATCCAGGTTTTGTGAGAGACGTCATCTATGAACATCCTCCCAAGGATGTCACGGGCAGCATACCAAATAGATAATTTTGGATCAATTGCAAGACATCAGATGTCTTTGTGACACTAGAGGGGAAATATCCCCTTGTATGCTTTCCTTCGGCACAACCCTTACATACACCTTCATGATTTTTTGGAAACTTGAGCATCCCTGTCACCACCTTCCTTGCTTCGGGAAGGGCTTTGTAGTGAAGGTGTCCAAACCTTTGGTGCCATAGTTCAGTCTGTCGGATAGTATCACATGTCATTTCTCCCAGCGGACTTCCTCCAACCTGGTAGAGTGTGTCAACTCTAAACCCAATCGAGATAGCTTCCTTGAAGCTCTTCTTCCACATGAGCTCCTTTCCATCAGTGAATTCCACATTGAACCCTTTTTCTTCCATGGCCGATATAGACACAAGGTTCTTCTTCAAATTTGGTACATAGAGTACATCCTGCAAATGGAGGACTTGACCTTGAGACAAGTGGAGGGTCACAGTCCATGTCCCTTTCACAGGATATGTGGCATTATCTCCAAGGATAGTTTCCAAATTAGTATCCTTCTCAACCATACCAGAAAGTGCTTCCTTGAACCTAGTGATATACCTTGAGGCACCACTATCTATCAACCAAACATCCATAGTGTCGGGTGGGGATGGAACAGAGAGGCCAGATATAAGAATGTACTCATTTCTTTTATCAACAACATGTGATTCCTCATATCTGGAGTTTCTTGACCTTTTGAAAGGTTGATCATTTCCACTGGAGGAAGCCTTCCTTTTTTCCTTGAACCTGTTGTTCCTTTGATTACCATTCCTTCGGTTGTTGTTGTTGTCATCACTATCGGGAGAATCCTTCTTGAAAGGACATTCTCTAGCATAGTGACCAGGCCTATGACAAGTGAAACATTTTCCCTTCTTTCCTTGGGCCCCTGCTTTTCCCTTATTCTTCGGACCACCAGAGTTCTTCTTTCTAGAATGAGCAGTGTATGCACCATTTCCTCCATTTCCATACTCCATTCTTGATTCTTCTTGAACGCATCTTGACAGTACTTTGTCAAAGTCAAGTATCACATTATTATTTAGAATGGTAGTATTGAACACATGCCATTCAGATGAGAGCCCTCCAAGTGCAGTGAGTACCATCTCTCGATCAACTATTATCTCCCAATAGCTAGCAGATTGTTCCTGATTTAGTCAGCTTCAGAAAGTATGATTAGACAGACTTATCCCTGCCTTTCTTCAGATTCTTCAATTGATTCTTGAAGAATAGTACTTGATTCGCATTGTTGGCCTTGAACATGAGGATCAATTTATCATACATCTCTTTGGATGTGCCCAACTCAGAGATGTAGGCCACCAAGGTTTTATGAATGGATTTCCTGATCATCAGCTTTGCTTTGATCTCCCCCTTCTTGTACTTTTTTTTGGTAATAGCAGTAGCAGTGGATGGAGGTTCTTGGATTTTACCCTACACATAGTCCAAGTCTTCCAATTTGAGATCCAATATCATTTTCCAAGCATGGAAGTCATCCTTCCCAGTCAATTTGCCTTCCTCCTTGAAGCTACAGCTTGTGGAACCCATTATCCTTTCTGGTGATTGCTATAAATAAGGCTTAACTTCACCTCAGCTCTAATACCATGTAAATTTATGTAGATGTTCTATGCTTGATTCACTTTACTTTTATTACAGCAATCACATAAACAATTAAGTAAAATGTAAAATGCTGATAGAACATACCAGTGGATCTATAGAAGACAAACCAGAAACTGAAGAATGTGTTGGTGCGTTACGGCAGTTAGCAGGATGCTTCAACCAGCAAAGTATTCTTGGTCGGCCAACCCAGAATGTGTCACAATAGTCCCCAAATCAGTTACTCAGTCAACTCAAAGTCAACCCCTGAAAAAGTCAACGCATGGCAGCAGCAATAAAGTCAACGCATCTCCAACTTCAATCAACCTTTTGACCTCGAATTTTGTGCCAAAGTGTACGGCCTTCCAAGATCGAACTCTCCACCAAAAATCAGCTAATTCAGACAATGAATTGACCAAAGTCAACCCTGGTCAAACTCGCCTAGAAACCCTAACTGCAGAAATTTCGTCCTTTTTCTAGTTTCAGCAACTTCGTCCTTTTTCCCACGTGAGAACTGCTTCTCAGATGCTCGTATCCAATCAAAGGAGGAGATGTGTGTGGATGAGAGTGAGTGAAATCCTCTCCAACATTGACTGTATATATATCCATCATTGAGGTGTGTGACACATCTGTTGGGGGTGCAAAACCTTAAGGCCAACCTGCACATATTTAAAATTATTAAAAATAAATTCAAAATAAATGTTCTGCTCATCAGATTAAGATCAATTTTATATCGATCTTACACCTCTCCGAAAGAGGAACCCAATAAAAATATTGGTATCTTCATCTGAGCATCACAACATGGATTTTGGACCTAGTTGTCCAATTTTAACATGACTCCTATCCTCTAGGGCTCCAACCCATGAATTCAATTCTTCAATATGGATTCAATGGTTCTTCAAGGCTTCCAATATCATCTACAACAATACTTGACAATCTTCAAGAATCCTTCCTTAATATGCTTCAACAATGGATGCTTCTCAAGTCTTTAGTCGCACAAGCTATGTCACATGCTTTGGGTTCGACAATAATTAAGTTTGATTCGTGTTCGAATTTTTTGATGAGATTTGCCATTCGGTTCATCTATAAACATTTTTTATATATTTACATATACTAATTTTTAAATGAAAAATAGGATAAAATAGTTATATATCAATATCAATAAACATTAAAAAATGCTATCATGATCATGGAAATTGAAGGATACATTACAAGCTCAAATTATGACATGAGGTTATGAGTTTTGATCTATGCACTTGGTCAATGGCTATGAGGTTCGATGAGGTTTTCCGAACATCAAAAAAATTTTAAGGTTCGCCAAAATTTGAACCTCAAGGTTGAAGTTCGTTGAGCCTTGTGACATAGCTTCTATGTACTCTCCATCAAGAACATCACCTAGTGTGGGATTTTGAATTCTAGTAGATCTTTAAGTGTCATTGTTGATCAGTTAGTAAATTTTCAGAAAATTACTTGACCCATTTTGGGTACTAAATTTTCACTGGATGAGACTGTTGAGCAACTGAGTGTCACTAGAGTTCTGGTGCTTGATGGTCTTGTAGATGGACCAGCTGGAAAAGCTAGACTGAAAACAACAAAATGAGATGCTTATGGCCAACCTGTCTTGGGAGACATCATTACAACTGTAAATGGGAAGAAAGTATGAAATGGAAGTGATCTCTATAGATTACTTGACCTAGTAGTTTTTAAGGTAGGAATTTTAGTTCCTCAAGGGTGGGGTCCTTAAACATAATTGCATCTGCCTTGGTCCTATCATCCAAAAGAAAAACTTAATCAACAAAGAGTAAATATGTCAAGTTTAGGGTAATTCCTATTTGTATAGTTGTCAAGCTTATAGTTCTTTTTGACTCTCTTATAACTCTATTGAGACCGTCTACTCTATAGTCAAAAATAGCAGAGGAGCCATTAGTCATACCTACCCATGGTCTCTTGTAGGTATGATAGAAGAATAGGCTGAGCCATTAATTAGCATTGCAAATATATTGAGGAAAGATAGTTCATTATCTTGTTAACCAATTGCACATTGAACCATATATGAATGAGTAGCCCTAAACAAAGCCAATTTTCTCTATCATATGCCTTGGAAAGACAAACTCACTAACATTTCTTGTAATTTTTTGGTTTGATGTCAAAAATTACTTGTTGGGCTACTCCTATTCCGTAATGGATTTTTTTCCCAAGAAGGATGCAAAATTGTTCTAATGACTTGGAATCAACTTAGTGGATTTTGACCCTACATGTAATAATTTTTGCAATGATTTTCTAGATACAATTACATAGTGATATGGGTTCGAAATCATCTCATTCTTGTCTAATTTTTGGGATTAAAGCCTGAAATTTTGAATTGAAAGCTCACAAATCCTACTTGTATATTTTAATTTATCAGCAATTATTGGTTTGTTTGAAGGAAGTCACAGAACCACTAGAATAATTCGATTGTCCTACGAAGTGACTAAGGGTTTTCATACTTTTGGAAACAATGCAAAATTATTCGTAATTCATCCTTTTATATTTGATCCGTCAATGCCTCATTACCCACCTTCCCTACAAAACTGGGGAAATAAGAAGTCATATTTAACTATCTCTCTTAAATTTATTCTATCATCCTCTTTATAAATTACCTCAAAATGGTTGGTTGATGAGCAAATTTCTCCACAAGATAAGACACCTTCTCATGAGGAAAATTTCATTGATAATCAACATCTTGAGGCAATTGTTCAATACAATTATGAGATGTTGAAGAGAGAAAAATATCTTCTATTTAGTAAAGGCTATGCACAAATGTTAGTGATTTGGTACAAGGAAAGACATGGGCAGCGAGGGAATTGTGGAGATTCCCTACAACTCTTTTCTCAAATGTGACATGTGAGGATGTATGCTTATTAAACAACTATATTTGAGAACATGCACCATTTTGAAGGAAAGACAATTTCGGATGTAGGCACGAGAATTTTGATGCAGGCTCCTGCACCTGACCCAACATCCCACCTGCTTACCTATGACTACGATCTATGTGCTTCCCTGCTTGTCAACTGCAGTTACTCCAATTCTCGATCGAGTTGTGCCTGAAGGCCT
>CM076584.1:1374439957-1374612896 GCA_034641835.2 Pinus albicaulis
TCATCTAGCTAAATAGTCATTAGTATAGTTGGTGTGTTGAAGAAATCATAGAAGAATACATTGTTGAGAGAGAGTTTAAGCCCATTGCCTCATTGAGTCGAATTCCAAACAAATGCTTGAGACGTGCCCTACTGAACCTGTCGAAGGATATATGCAACGTCAAGGCATAAGGTTGTAAACTTATTTTTATCTATCAATAATACATGACTGGTTTCTAGTTCCAAATTTGTTTCCATTTATATGCAAAGTGTTTAGCTCTCCTTGACTAGCTAAATAGCTGTAGATGAATATATATGCTTGTATGTTGTCATCGTTTGTTTGATCTTTGTGCAGATGATCCGGATTTATGTAGGAACGCAATAAAATATAGAAATAGACATAAACACAGAGATGCAGTGGAAATAAATCTTCATTTCATTAATATCAAATAACATAAATATGCTTACAGACATAATGGAAATCAAATAGCTAGGACACTGGTAGCTTATATATGAGAAGAGATGTGGCAGCTACATGCCTCTGAACTGGGTTACAATGAGGCTCAAAGGCCTATTTATTGTTGAGAAACAATGCAAAACCATAAACATCCAAAAACCTAACTGTAGGAGATTAAGTGCCAAAACTATGGGCCTCGTTTGGGTAAATTGGTGTTTCAATTTCCCGGGGATGTAACTTTGGCATACTATCTTTGTTTGATGCACATGATACATCATTAGAAATATCTATCCGAGGACTACAAATTTAGATTGTAAATATCAATTTTGGAATGAAATCATATTTTTCAAATGTGTGATGCCAAAAAACGTCGTTTAGGACCTCTAAACGGTTCCAGAAGTTCAGGACCCAAAAAACTGCTAAAAATAGTAAGTTGTGTCGAAACTGAAAACTGAAAGAACCGATGGTGGGGGTTCAAATGGAATAGCTGGGTGACCATCAATATCCACGTGGCTCATTAGGGCCTCCAAACAGCTCTGAAATTTCAGGAACTGACAACCTACTAAAAATAGTAAGTTGTGCTAAAAGTGAAAAACTAAAAGAAGTGATGATGTGGGTCCAAATGGAATAGGTGGGTGGCCACCAATATCCACATGGATCAGAAGACACGTAAACATCGTCACCAACATGGAGCGCAAGGCATGAGGACAAAGATCGAAGGATTTTTGTTGCGTTCCATGACAAAAGCATTGGACCGAGGTAGGATATTTGTTCCGATTCATATTCCATTTATAAGCTATGAATTCAAGAGTCTAGCATGTTCCCTTGTTTCTAGACCCACCCTAGGGCTAGAGGGATCACCTCTGTCTGTAGAGGGGATTTTCCTACTCAACAAGTTGGCGACCATACTGGGGATCATTGTGTCTATCGTCTCTCATTGTTCGTCTAGAGTTTTTTTTTTCTGTCTGACTTTGATCATATTTCCATTTCTCTACTTTTTTTAGCTTATTTAACTATTTCAAGCCATCTTACCTATTCTCAAAGTGATAATCCTAGACTTCTCTTAGCTACTTTTTCATCTTTCTTGGGTTCCTTATTCGACTTTGTTTTCTTCATTACAGTCGCGCCGATTAGCGTGGGTTGCTTGTGTTGTGGGTGTGATTTCCCCTGTTCATCGCGAATTACAACCAAACAGTTGTGTTAAATCCTATAGGTTTGGATTTAGGCCTATTTTCTGAGTTTTCCAGTGCATCTTACCCTCTAGGTTGGTTTTTCCTCTCTAGATTAGTCCACTTGGATTGTTTTTGACTTCTCTTTCTCGTTCTTTTCAATTTATTTTCTCTCATCTAATCAGTGTGGCTTATCATCCTAGGGTTTCTAGGTGCCTTTGATTGCTTGTTTGGCCACATGTTCACTGAGCTTCTGAGTTGTTTATGATTCAGTTTAGTCTTTCATTTTTTCAGCATGTTGTTTGATTACTTGGTCTTTTCTTCTGATTCTACATGTTGTTGGATTGTTGAACTGTCATCTGGGTGTCTGTTTGACCTTCAATCTGTCACCCTTGAGCATAAATCACATTGCTTATTGAGTTGATCTGAAAATGCTCTCTCAACGTGAAGGAATACCTATTTGGTTTTGAGTGTGTTCTATATTCGTTTTGGATTGGTCTCTTCGTGTTTTGGTCATTTCATTTGAATTGCTCAAAGCTAGTGTTCTTTTTTTCCTTTTAGTGTAACAGTGCATTATTGCTTCTCATTCATATAAAAGAAAAAAAATTGTATTATTTCTCTCTATTTGAAAATGAAAAGTATTCTTTTTCATTAATAGCTTTATTATTTAAAATTGAACAAGAGAAAATCCTTTCGTTTTCTGCTCGAATGTGTTAGTAGCATTAGGAAAAGTTCTTCTTGCATTTGATTGATTATTTCTTCATTGTGAACTTCTATCCCTCTCTTAGCTATTTTTTCATCGAATCGAAATGATATTCTTTCTTATGTAGTTGTGCATTAGAGATTTGATATTACATTCATTAAGGCCTTGAAACTAAAACATAATTTCAAGATAAACTTTAAAATGAACTCAATCAACCTAAGGAAGCATTGAATCTTAACACTCACTTTTATAAGTCTAGGCTAGTGACGTGTTCTGGCGTCGTTAAATCTAATAGTTGTTATTCGCCATCTGGCATTAGATAGCACTAGCACGGACTTGTGCTCCCTATACCATCAAGTATATAAAGGGATATCCTCATAGGTTGCAATCCTTTATCCATAGGAAGTCGATTTTGTCGCCCTGTAACCGTGAGACACTGAACACAACATTCAGGGAGACTGCTTGCATGTACGTTAAGGCCTTGGTCATTTCTCTTTCATTTGATCAACCAAGTTGCATATTAAAGTTCACGGGAGCTTGGTACACCCTCTTTCTTTGAGTTCCTGAGTAGTCATTTTGATCTTTCCATGACTCTAAAATTTTAAAATATCATCGAGCACTTTTCCTTTCAATCTCATCCAAACTGAAAGTGACTAGAGTCACCTTTTTTCCTTTTCTTGACTCTTAAAATATGAAAAGGAAAAGTTTTTTTTTGGTGTCAGTAAATTAATTACCTATGATCACAGGCCCATTAAAGTTATTTTCTTGTATTATTCATAAATAATTCCTTAGTGATTGTTCCTAAAGCCTCGAATTGATCATCTCTTTTCTCTCTTGTTTTTTAGAAAAAGTGACGGTGGCGAAACCACCAGTTTCGTCGTCCCCTTCATTACCTCGTACTGAAGAATCTCCCCCTGAAGTTTCTTTGGAGACACCTCACCCTATTGGGACTCTAGGCTACTAGCGTGCCATTATTCCGAAGGTTCAACCTCTTGCCACCCGATCTCCTCCTGAGGAACCATTTGATATCAATTGGCAACCTCCAAATGCTTGGGCCTTTTTGAGGGAAGATCCCTCACAACCGCCTGAATCACCATTAACACATGCTTTACTTGCCACTTCTCATCGCATTTTCGTTGAAATCATGTCTTCATCTGACATAGATGCCACAAGTCCTATTAGTAGTGAAGAGACTTATTTTTCTACGGGAGAATATCAGTTCCCTCCGGAGAATTTTCCTTATGTCTTGGGTCAACCTTCCTCGCATCCCTCATCTCTCCCAGCTAGTTATTGTTCTTTGAGTCTAATGATTTCTAGTGCTACATCTTTGTATCAGAATCCGATATGGTCAGGTACATCGGATCCTTCGAAGGAGTCATTTGTATTAGGTTCATCCCCTTCGACTCCGATTGTGTCAACGATCATTACGTCTGTCCAAACCCAACCCACTATTTGTGTGGCTTCATTCGCATATTCTATTAGTGTGATTCCATTATTGTTTCCATCTTTTGTTGTTTGTGGGATGCTTCCTATTGCTTCCGCGATACCTATTGGACCCATTGTGAGTGAATCACAGCCTCACGTATCAGGAGTCCATCAACCTACTGGTAGTGTACCTATATCCTCTAATCTTATTCTTGGAGGTTTGATGTACGACTAGTATATGATGGCCATTCAGCAACAGAATTACTTCCCCCAAGGTTCTCAGCAGGTTCAAGCTCCCATCAATCCTCTGCATTACTACGATGAGCACGAAAATCACATCTACTTACATAGGCCTCTCCCGTAGGGTCCATTGTATGTTCAAACGCCACAGATGCTGGTTTACCCCAACTATTTTATGTACCTACAGGGAAAACCCTATGGTCCATAAGGACAACCCTTTCAGGGACAACCTTTGGTCCAACAGGGACAACCCTACAGTCCTACTGGTCAACCTTATGTTCAGCAAGGAGCACCCTATGCTCCTCAGGGGAAACCCTATCCACCTCAGGGAAAACATTTTGTTCAATAGAACCAGCCTTACGTTCAGTAAGGCCCAAATTATGTACAACAAGGTCAATTTATAGTTTCCCAAGGTCAAAATTCGATGGTAGAAGGTCCACCCCGAAGGCACTACTTACATTCTGCAACAAAATCCAGATGTTGCTCAGACAGGACCTCAATGGTTCGCTCATAATCAATATCCTGGTCCTCAACTAGTGTATGGGTAGAATTATCAAAATTATAACCCCTACGGACAAAATCCTCCCGGAAAAAACATATGGGGTCAAAATTTCTCCTAGCCTGGTTGGAATCCCAATACTGGTCTCTATCAAAGGCCTGCAATGCCTTTCAATCTGAAATTTCCATTTCTTGCTACGTTGGAACTTCCTGATGTCCAAGTTAACATATGATCCCATACTTCATAATCCATATTGGCCCCCAGTTTCTACCAAGATTCCTAGCGATTGTCCCAAATTTTAAGGCAAGTACGAAGAAGACCCCCAGGCGCATGTTATGACATACCATATTTGGTGCTCCTCTAACTCTTGGTTTGAAGATTCAATTCGACTATGTATTTTCCAAAGGACTCTCACTGGTGCCACTGCAAAGTGATACATTGAGCTCTCCCATGGCATCTTTCAAGATTTCAACTCTCTAGCCATGGCATTTCTCATGCACTTTCAGTTATCGGTTCATTATGAAACTGGGACGCACCTCCTAACATCCTTTAAATAGGATCGGGCTATTCATATCTCCGATAATATTCATGAATGGAGGCAGTGTTGTCATTTGATCAAGTTTGAGATTCCTGATCAACTTATGACTGATTGGTTCACTACCTCTTTTATCGGTCTGATTGCCAACGACGTCACTATGGGGGCATGTGTTACTGAGGAAAAATCCATCACTCTTGCCCAGTACCTCAATCTTGTGTACTCTCAATCTGGCACGCTTTATGAAATATTTCTCGATTCTCCATGACATGGAACTACCAAAGCACCAGCGACGCTATCCGTCGATGGTATCAATGGTTCTGTGTCTCAGAATTCTCGTAAGTATTCTCCAAATCCTGTGAAGAAAAAATTTACGTCTTCCACTGATCATGCTTCTCAGCCACCTCTTCATCCTGGTAAGACCACGGAAGTAAATTTCATCTAGTCCACCCCGGTGGATAAAGCTTCCAAAGGTAAGAATAAGGGTAAAGGTAAGGCCAAATTTGATACCCCAAAATAGGATTCTCCTAAACCTAATGTTGATGATGGTTCAAAATGTAAACCGAAGGATCCTTGTCTGGTTTGTGACGATGAGCATTACACCAAGGACTGTCCACGATGGGCTGAGGTGAGTCAACTGCTCAAAGGCACTCAAGGCACTCCATTTGTTCTTAAAGAACCATTCCCATCACAGCAAACTCGGATGGTGGAGAAACCTCAGTCCTCCTCCCCTTTTGGCTCTCAGGTTTTCATGATGAATGGTGTTGCACCCATATCTATTTCTACCATATCAAACGATTATACCAAACTACATAAGATAGTAGGGAAATAGATCACAGATGGTCCTCCTCCCCTGCCTGCTTCTAGCCCTCTTCACATTAAATGCCTAGTCCCGAGCCTGTTGTATAGCCACCTTCTAAAGGCATACTCCATAAGTCTTCCTATAACCTGAACGCTCGTGCTGCTCAGCATTACAGTATTGTTGAGGATTTGGCTCAAGTGTCGTCTGCTATGTCTACATTGGAAGTACTTCAGATTTGTCCATTACAACAGAAGGCTTTGTTATCTGCTATCGGAGGGGTTGACCCCACCGATTCAAGCCTTATCACTTTTGATCTAGAAAATTTTGTTCCGTGTCTCCTCACCAGCTTGCTCTGATTATCCAAGTTGGGATTAATGGTAATAATATCCATCGAGCAGTCATGGACAAAGGCGCATCTACTTGCATCATGTATGTTGCATTTTGGAAGGCCATTGGTTCTCCAATGCTTTACAAGCTTTCGACGGAATGGAATCTCGCCCTCCTGGTGTTCTCGCCAACTTACCTATAACGTTAAATTTTTTGATGCCAAACTCAATTATAATCTTATCCTCGGTCGTAGTTGGACTCATGCTATGTTATGCATCCCATCCACTCTCTTTCGTGTTCTTCGATTTCTGCACGAAGGAAAGATCGTCACTATCAATCAGTTATCCTTTTTCACTTCCACCTCCTCCGAGAGAAATGTTCCATATGTAGACTGTATTCCTACACCTTATGAGAGCATAGGGTAGGGAATTTTCAAAGATCCCACCCTTATGGGTCTTTTTTCTCTTCCTCCACCCAACAATGCTCAGGTCAACATGATCTCCATGTCTTATGATCCGTCGATCATCCCTTCGCTTGAGCAGGTTGATTCTTTTAGTGACGCGATGCCATTGAGCACAATAGAAATTGATTATTGTGAATTTATCTCGACTTTGGCTCCTCCTCCCTCCAATCATACTCCTTTGAGTGTGTCTCTCAACACGTATTCTCAATCCCCTTGGCTCGACACTTCGGATTCTCCTAATCCCTTGAATGAAAAGTTTCCAACTGATGAGGCCATCATGGAAACCATGTATCTTGAGGATCCTTGATCTGAAAATTTTCTGGATAACTTGTATGTATTTCACGAACCTACCACTCAGTTTAAATTAAATGATCTAGCTTGTACTTGACAATTTTGCAAAATTATTTACTTGAAAATGGTGTATGAATTTTTTTTGTTTGTCTTAAGTTCATTTTTTCTTGCTAAAATTTAACATGTAACAGCATCATAATGCAGCAAATAAACATTTAAACACAACAGCAAACTTAATCTAGGAGTTCACCCGAAATCTCGTGGGCTACGTCTCCTTTGAGCTTAGTCATCTTGACTCGGCTCTTTGGGATTACGGTAAGATTTTTTACAAGTAAATACTTAACTCCAATGAATACAAAAATGATCCAAAGGACTGAAAATACCATCAATATCCCTCTAATGGTTTTCCAAATTCTGCAAACAGCTTTAGGCTCTTGTTGACACGATTCGTTCTGTCAGTGCACTAAGATACTCTAAGCTTATAAATGGCACAAACTCACTCATAATTATGGTTGTCACTGAAAAAAATATTGATATATCTAGAACACATGAGACACCAAATACCAACTGATAAATTTCTCAAATCAAGTACTGCATCCCCAAAATAGGCTATCCTCCACGGTTTTCCCAAGGCTTCCCAAAACTTCACATTAGTTTCTTGAGCTCTAGAAGTTCTCAAAATGTTATAAAACCACTTCAATTGGTTCCAAAATGTCCTGAATAGTCAATATAGTCTTTTCATCAATCAAAAATGGCATCCGGCCGCTCCGGTTTCACCTCAATCACCTATCGGCACCCCCTGGCACTCGGGTCAATGAAAACTTCTCTGCTGAGTTTTTGACCTCTAGAAGTCTTCAACACTTGTTGAAACCTCTATCATTATATTCATAATTATTTTTTCAAACAATAATGACCACTATTTCATGCATATGGTCTCAAGCAGCTTTGGCTAAGCCCTGCACTGCTGCTGGCAAAAGCTGACACTAATGGCCCCTTAAACTTTACTAGAGATTTTCGGCCTTCAAAATTTATCTATAGGCTCTTAAAACCATTTCATCAGATTCAAAACATCTTAATTATACAATTTATACTATTTCAACTCTGGAAAAGGACTCTAGCTCCCCTTGCTAGGCCTCAAACTGATTTTGCCTCATGGTGGCCCTTATGGCTCCTTCATCTTCCTTGAAGAAAAAAAAAGATTAATATCACCTCTGTTTGACCTAAAACATGTTCCAAACTGCTCAGAATGTTGAAGATACCCAAAATTGACTAAAATTTCATCTTTTTTTGTTGAAAATTGAGAAAGTTATGGCAAAAACAAATTTTTTCCCAGTATACCCCAAAATCCTCCTCCAAAACTATAGGAACTCCAGTTAACTCGACTAAAATGGCGAACAGGTGGAAATGGCGGAACTGTGCTCTAGATTAGCGGAGGCATTAAATTTTGATGGTTTGTGGTTGGGCACATTCACATGCTCATATTCCGGTAATGGTAAGTTCGCTGGCGGATAAGGATTAGGTCGCGCCTTTTGTCACAGTGAAGGGTCCTATGCATAGGGGCTAGCCCTGTGGGGCTTTTATCCCTTTTATTCCACCGGTTAAAAAATGAGTTACTGCCACAGTTCCTAGGACTAGGTCTTATGTTGACGGGGTTTAGCCCTAAGGGCTAACCTGAACCATCTTTCTACCCATTTCAAATGTCAACCCGACTTCACGTTTACTGTTGCACGAACATTCAACAAACTTGCCACAGGCGAGCCGGTCGAGTTGCTATGCCCGAAGTGTCGAGTCGCTCTGCCCGAAGTGTCGGGTCGAAGGTTCAAAACTCATAAACCTCAAACTTTTTCCAAGCCATTCAAACCTTAAGCCTAGGGCCACGTGGTAGCCTCTGGGTAGGCCACGTGGCACCCTCTGATACGTTGTCAAAATATATATATAAATTATTTTTTTGACTTATATTTCTTTATAAAAATTTCATAGTCAAACTAAGACAAAGGTCAATTTTTAGATTTTATTGGAGATTTCAAACCTCAATAACTTACTCATACTACCTCGGTTTTGAGAACCGTTCATGGCGCCATAATACAGCGATGAGACCTTTCTGGTCGTTCAGTTTTGGCACCCTTCTGAGCACTTTGAATTTTGAGCTATCATTCTGGTCCATGATCCAGTTCTGATCATATCTCCCCACTGGGAATCTTTTGGACCCCAAAATACTGATATACTGAAACTGATCTGTACAGTAAATGAGAGTACAACACCCTCTTCTCTTTAGCCTCCAAATACTTGCCTTGCATGGCTAGTGACTTTGAACCACAACTAGAAAGAAATTCACACTTCCCTTTCTCGATGTGCTTGTCCTCCTGTCAAGCACTGTCTTTCTTGCACTCACTCTAAAAATTTCTGGCGATAAATTTGCAGAAGGAAACTGAACATCGTTGCCTTGATCAATGATCCAAGGTGGCTCAAACAAACGAGATATTACATCATAAAATAAATGCATACAACTGAAATTTTCATATGTACAAAATGAGTATGTCTTACTATGCTAAGAAGTCCATCCACTTCTTACCAAGCCACTTCCATGGCGACTTTTGCTACTGCAACTCTTCTTCATGTGAAACTTCTATTTTCACATCAATAATGGAATCCTTGGTTCAACCTTCACCAATATTTCAATCCTCTTGCTGAATGTGCTTAGGATGACTAGTTGGATGCAAAGTCCAACAATGGGAAACAACATGTCCCCTCTTTTGGCAATATGTGAAAATATTATGCACATTTTTTTAAAGTTTCCTTTTCCTCATTTGCTTCCTGTATGCTTTCTTCCTCATCCAACATCTCGAAACATCATGGTTAAATCAACCACAATATGTACAACAAATCTTTCTTCCATTTAAGCATGCAAAATTATCATGCCTTGCAGAAACACAATCAAATTGATCATAGGAAAATTTATACCTCTTGTGTTTCTTGCATTTTCATCATTTTTTCCTTCATGAGGAGATGAACTAGTAGATGCTACAGCTTTCATTTGCAGACTAACATCATCGTTCTTGTCTTGAAAACTGTGTGAACTTGCATGCTCGCCATAAGCTGCATGTATACCATCTTCTTGCTGCAACAAAGGCTTAAATAAATGGCAATCATCTTTGAAACAAATTTGACATATTTGCATCTTAGAACTTGGAACAAAAGTTCTCTTTGAAATAGCCTCACATGCCTTCATGGCTTTGGAGTCTTCACTATTAAACTACACATAACCAAGACCAAGATTCTTGGGTTGTTTCTCAACCGAAATAGGATCAATCATGCCTTATGCATGCTTGCCTAACCCCTTGCCTTCATAGCCCATTTCAATAATTAAATTGGACCCTATACCTCTCGTGTGCTTTTCGAAAGAAATAATATATCTTTCTAAAGAGGAAACTGAAGACAAATTAGAATCGATTACCTCTTCCTCACGCATGTTCTTGGTCAAAGATTCTTGAGCTTGATGGAGCTACCTATACATATCATGCAATCTTTGAAGAATTTCTTCCTTATATTTTTTCATGGCAAACAATTGTTCATGAAGTTCAGTGCTTTCTTTTTTATCCTGAAATAGAATCTGCACCATGTCCTTTAATATAATAAAGTCATGCTTCATACCATCATCGAAGAATCTTGTGAAGGAGTAAAATTCACTTGTAGAAGTTGTCTTTATGATGTCAATGAACAAAAGTAACTTCAAAAAAGTTCTCAAAGCTTTTAAAAAAAATGACAAATATTTTTTAACCAAATGATTGTAGAGACAAACTCTTATTCAAGCAGCCAACAACAAACAAACTCCAAGAGTTTCTTAACAAACAATCGTCAACAGGGTTTGTTCCAAAAGTGACCTTGAGGTCCCTTGGGGTAAGGAAGATGCCTTCATGCCTTTTCTTCCTTTTTTTCCTCTCCAAGACTTATCTAATCAATAGCTATCCCAAAATCTCAAGCAAACTCAAACAACAATCAATTTTCAAACAGTAAAACAGTGAATATTTTACACCGTTTAAACACCTTTCAAGCTATACAATAAATAAACCAA
This sequence comes from Pinus albicaulis, assembly GCA_034641835.2. Lineage (NCBI taxonomy): Eukaryota > Viridiplantae > Streptophyta > Pinopsida > Pinales > Pinaceae > Pinus > Pinus albicaulis. The sequence goes on from CM076584.1 coordinate 1,374,450,919, forward strand.
GGGCTCTACAATAAAACCACTATGCTCTAATACCAACGTGATCTGAAAATGGTCTAGATAACTTGTATATATTTCAAGAACCTACTACTCAGTTTAAATTAAATGATCTAGCTTGTACTTAACAATTTTGCGAAATTATTTACTTGAAAGTGGTGTATGAATTTTTACTGTTTATGTGTCTTAAGTTAATTTTTTCTTTCTTAAATTTAACATGTATAATAGCAACATAATGCAGCAAATAAAAATTTAAACACAACAACAAACTTAATCTAGGATTTCACCCGAAATCTCGTGGGCTATGTCTCCTTTGAGCTTGGTCATCTTGACTCGACTCTTTGGGATTATGGTAATTTTTTTTACAAGTAAATACTTAACTCCAATGAATACAACAATGATCCAAAGGACTGAAAATACCATCAATGTCCCTCTAATGGGTGTCCAAATTCTGCAAATAGCTTTATGCTCTTGTTGACACGATTCCTTATGTCAGTGCATTAAGCTACTATGAGCTTCTAAATGGCACAAACTCCCTCAAAATTATGTTTCTATCACTTAAACCACTCCTTCTATATCCAACACACATCATAAACCAAATAAAAACTGATAAATTGCTCAAATCGAGCACTGCATCCCCAAAATAGGCTATTCTCCACGGTTTTCCCAGGGTTGCCCAAAACTTCACATCAGCTTCTTAAGCTCTAGAAGTTCTCAAAATGTTCTAAAACCACTTCCATTGGTTCCAAAATTTCTGAAATATTCAATATATAGTTTTCATTCATAAAAAATGGCCTCCGGCCACTCTGGTTTTGCCTCAATCACCTATCGGCACCCCTTGGCACTCGAGTCAATGAAAAATTCTTTGCTGAGTTTTCGACCTCTAGAAGTCTTCAAAACTTGCTAAAACCTCTGTCATTAAATTTATAATGATTTTTTCAGTAAATAATGACCACTGGCTCACTGCATATGGTCTCCAGCAGCTCTAGCTAAGCCCTGCACTGTTGTTGGAAAAAGCTGACACTAATGGCCCCTAGAACTTTACTGAAGCTTTTTGGCCTTCAAATGTTCTCTATAGGACCTGAAAATAATTTTTTCAGATTTATAACATCTTAATTATCGAATTTAGACTATTGGAACTCTGGAAAATGACTCTAGCTCCCCTGGTTAGGCCTCAAACTGATTTTGTCTCATGGTGGCCCTTATGGCTCCTTCATCTTCCTCAAAGCAAAAACTATAGAAGATCACCGTTGTTTGACTTGAAACCTATTCCAAACTTCTCATAATATAGAAGAGACCCAAAATTGACTAAAGTTTCATCTTTTTTGATCAAAAATTGAGAAAGTTATGGCAAAAAAAAATTTTTTCCCAGTGTCCCCCAAAATCCTCCTCCAAAACTGGAGGAACTCCAATTAACTCAACTAAAATGGCGGACATGCAGAAATGGTGGAACTACGCTCTAGATTAGTAGAGGCATTAAATTTTGATGGTTTTTGGTTGGGCGCGTTCACATGCGCATATTCCGGTAACGGTCAATTCGCTGGCGGATAAGGATTAGGTCGCGCCTTTGGTCAAAGTGAAGGGTCCTATGCATAGGGGCTAGCCCTGCGGGGCTTATCCCTTTTATTTTGCCGGTTAAAAAATGTGTTACTACCATGTTTCCTGGGACTAGGTCATATTTCTACGGGGTTTAGCCCTGAGGGCTAACTTGAACCAGCTTTCCACCTGTTTCAAACGCTGAGCCGAATTCACGTTTACTACTGCACGAACGTTCAACAAACTTGCCACAGGTGGGCCAGTCAGGTCGCTCTGCCTAAAGTGTCAGGCCAAAGGTTCAAAACTCATAAACCTCAAAAATTTTCCAATCCATTCAACCCTTAAGCCTGGGGCCATGTGGCAACCTCTGGGCAAGCCACGTGGCACCCTCTGATAGGCTATCAAAAATATATAAAAAAATTATTTTTTTGACTTATATTTTTTATAAAAATTTCATAGTCAAATTAAGTCAAAGGTATTTTTTTGGAGTTTATTTGAGATTTCAAACCTCAATAACTTTCTCATACGACCTCGGTTTTGAGAATCGTTCACGGCGTGAGAATCACAGCGAAGAGACCTTTCCAGTCGTTTGGTTTCGGCACCCTTCCGAGCACTTTGAATTTTGAGCTATCATTCTGGTCCATGATCTAGCTCTGATCAATCCTCCTTGGAACAATATCCATCATCGTTCCTCCTTTATTCCTGGCCTTGGGGCCATGTCTACTTGTCTTCAGAAATTTTCTTTCCAAGCTCCTTCCCATCCGCTTTAGACGCTCATTTTGACACATGAAGTTTTTGCAGAAGGTAACATGGGAAACATTACACAAATGGTGCATATTGACATCTTTGTTAAACTAGGGGTTTTCGAGAACATCCACATTGGGGTGACCTATTCTCCTGATGAGATCGAGTTATATACTAGTCTCTTCTGTGAGTTTCGAGACATTTTCGCTTGGTCCTATGAAGAAATTCCCGGCATCGACCTGAGTATAGTTGTGCACGAGATCCCTACTTATCTTGTGTGAAGCCTATTTTCCAGCGTCTTCATCCCATGCACCCTAGAAAGGCAGCCACCATAAATCGAGAAGTTCAAAAACTTATCAAAGTTGGCTTTATTTATCCGATCCACCATAAAACGAGAAGTTCAAAAACTTATCAAAGTTGGCTTTATTTATTCGATCCCCTTGACAAATTGGGTCTCTAACATCGTTTATGTGCTTAAAAAGAAAGGTAATATTCGTGTCTGTGTGGATTACTACAACATTAATCATGCTTGTCCTAAGGATAACTATCCCACTCCTTTCATCGACCAAATCATTGATGAATGTGTTGGGAGTGAGATATTTTCCCTTATGGACAGGTTTTCTGGTTACAACCAGATAAATATTCTTCTGGTTGATCATCACAAGATTGCCTTCATCTATCCTTGGGGCACCTTCGCATACAAGAAGCTCCCTTTTGGCCTTAATAATGCTAGTGCCACATTCCAAAGAGCAATGTCATACGTTTTCCATGATATTAAGCACATTTTTCAACCTTACCTGGATGACCCTCCCGCTCATTCCGCTAAGCATAAGGACCACCTAACTCACCCCTGTCAAATATTTCTTTGTTGTAGACGCTACAACATTCGGCTCAATCCGCATAAATGTGTTTTCTACATCGATTCATGTAGACTCCTTGGGTTTATCGTTTCTAAAGACAGAATTCATCTCGACCCTCTTAAGGTTGAAGCTATTGTCAATCTCCCCTCCCCTTCATATTTACATCAGTTATAGAGTTTACAATGGAAAGCTAATTTCCTGCGCTGTTTTATGCCGAATTATGTTTAAGTAGCCAAAGGATTCACGCAATTGGTTAAGCAAGGTGTCTCATTCCTCTGGGATGAGATTGCCCAAAAATATTTGGATGCAATGAAGACATTTTTTATCAATGCTCCTCTTTTGTGTCCACCCAATTATCATCACGACTATTCCCTCTATTTGGCTGCAGCATTTATCACTATTTCCATGGTTCTCATACACAACGACAACGATGGTGACGAGCATGTCATTTATTATTTGAGCCGTAATATTCTCGATACCGAAATGTCTTACGCACATGTCAAGAAATTGGTGTTGTCTATTGTTCAAGCCATCCAAAATTTTCACCATTATATTTTTACTTTGCACAGTACCGTGATTTCTAATTGCAACCCCACAACCTATATATTAACTTGACAATTGCTGAGGGGAAAATACTCAAAGTGGATAGTTATCCTCCAAGAATTTGATTTGGAGTTCACTACTTCCAAATCGAAGAAGTCATTTGTTTTTTCCGATTTTATTTTCTCTTTACCTTTTGCCTCTACTCCCTCTGGTTCTGAGGAATGCATTCCAGATGACACTCTTTTCTGATTAGCACCCTCGATCCGTGGTACGGTGATATCATTTTTTATCTCCAAACTTCCACCTTCCAACCTGAGTTGAAGAAAAATTCTCGTCAGTGTATCTATCATCATTCGAAACCTTATCACATAGTCAGAGATACTCTATACCACATCGGAGTTGATTTTGTTCTCCGCCGGTGTTTAACCCTCGAGGAAGCTGAAAAATTCCTCAATGAATACCATTCTGGCGCATGTGGTGGTCACATGTCTGGGTATGCTACTACTCAAAAAATCATTTTCGATGGATATTTCTAGCCTACCATTTTCGAAGAATGTATTGTCGTTGTCCATAAATGTCACGATTGTCAGATTTACTAGCGCAAGATGCACGCGCCACCTGCTCACCTCCATCCCGTCATTACCATTCTTCCCTTTGCGAAGTGCGGCATCGATTTTATGACGTGTAACCCTCACTTGGCCAGGGGGCATGCTTATATTATCATAGCCATGGACTACTTCACTAAATGGGCAGAAGCAATGCCTACATTCACAACTGACGGTAAGACGGCTGCACAATTTATTTTCAATCATGTGATTACTAGGTTTGGTGTTCGTCAAGCCATTCTCACCGATCATGGCTCCCATTTTCACCATTATATGATGGTTGAGTTGACTTCTAATTTGGGTCTGCATCATGATAGCTCAATGATGTACTACCCCCAGGCCAATGGCCAGGTTGAAGTTGTGAACAAGGTTCTAGTCGCTATGCTTCAATGTGTGATTGGGATGCACAAGTCCAACTGGCATCTCATGTTTTTTTCAACTCTCTAGGCTTACCGAACCTCGGTGAAGGATGTAACTGGATTCACCCCATTCCAGCTTGTTTATGGTCTAGAAGCTACCCTTTCGATTGAATGTGAAATCCCTTCTCTCAAGATAGTTGTTGAATTACTTCCTAATACCTCGCTAGAGGAATAATGTCTTCTATATTTGGAGAGGTTAGATAAAACTCACCGATTTGTTGCTCTAGTCATAGAAGCACAGAAAAAGTGGGTCAAAGCTCATTTTGATCAGACAATTTCCCCTCGTACCTTTGTAGAAGGAGACTTAGTCCTCTTGTATTACCAAGCTCATGATAAGCTGGGGGCAGACAAATTTGAACCCATGTGGCATGGGCCCTGCGTCGTTAAGCATGTTTTATAGAATGGGGCCTATGAGCTAATAGATTATGAAGGCTATCCTTTGAATAATCCTAGAAATGGGTTGCACCTCAAAAAATACTATGCATGAGTTTCTCGTCCATTTCCTTTTGTAAATAAGTGTGTTTTTTTATTTTTGTACATTTTTTTGCTTGGTGTGCTTTGCGAGCAGTTTTTACTACTTATTATGTCGTTTCTTACTGTGCAGATGTTTGTCACTCCTTATGTTGGTTTCGCGGATGGTGCCTCCCACAGTCCCTGGAATCTGTCTATCGCAGCCTAGGTGATTTATGATCCTAATGGTGAGTTGATAGACCTTCAAGGTATTTTTCTAGGGTGAACGACCAACAATGTCATTGAATACAGTGTCGTCATGAACTCTAAACTGAAGCCATTTCTCTCGACATTCATGAATTAATTGTGAACCTAGACTCTCAACTTGTTTTTCTCCAGCTCAATGGGCATTACTCTGTTATAAATCCTCAGATTTTAAGGTTGTATTTGTGTGTTTGTTTATTAGAAAGGAATTTTTATTATATCACATATCAACATATTCCTAGAAGAATGAATGCGTTAACTGAAGCAGTAGTCAATATTGTATTAGATAGAAATTTGTGTAATTTGTAAAAGCATCATCATCACATAGTAAATTTAGATAGGAAAATAAGAATATATATATATATATATATATATATATATATATATATATATCGATTGTTTGCATCCACATGCATCATAAGTTCAAAAAATATGTATGTTTTGGTTACATCTCGAGACATCATGTCTCTCAAAAAATATGCAAAAATAAAGCCTAGGCGTCTAATCAACATGATGCTCATGATAGCATGTCACTGCATGCATGACCCGCCTCAGTAAACAGTGGATGTGGTTAGACACCCCTGCATTTTTCCTCTGATACGCATGAGGAACATCCTCGAATCTCACGTAATCTGGGATCCTGCTTGTGAGTCCCTCCAAGTTGCGTGTGATCTCTTCTTCCTCACTTCCCTCACCTTGAAGGACCGCCTCGAAATCGTGTGGGACCCTCTGTGCTATGGGGGACATCCCTACAGGTCTCTTTGGGCCAACATATACAATGCATGGATAAATATCAAGACATATATAACCAAAAAAATCATAATACTCATCAAAATAAAAACTGAGTTTTTACCCAAAGCTTCATCCCAGTCCTCTCCTTCCGGGAGTGGAAGGTCCAGATCACCCATGAAATTGGTGTTGGTGTACGGCCAGTACTATACGACAATGAGTTGTTGGTGGAGCCAGTCAAAGAATTCTGGCTTCCATGACATATGTTGACCCCCACCTAATTGAGGCATCAACTCCGCCCAGCGGGCCATCCATGGCTCTTGTGCTAGTGGTGTAGGTACTATCACCTCCTGGCGTTGGAATATCGGCAACCGCTCTAGGATGAAATGTATTAAGATGGACCCATATCCAAATTGTTTTAGCTTGCCATTCTTGCACTTTGTTAGCTGACGCTTCAAGTTGATTGTTACGACTTCCACCCAATTGTAAATGGTTGGAGCCATTCAATCCACGAAAAGTTGAAGTTGTGTCTTTGTAGCTTCGTGAGGGGCCTGAGATCCAGCTACTCGAGTTATAGTGTGCAGCACTACCCGTATTGCTAAGCCAGGTATTTTCTGAATATCCACTTTCCCGCTCTTTGATCCTTTCTTTACTCCTGGGCAGGCTCTGTTTATTATCATGCCCATGTTCTCACCAAGGGATTGGGTACCTGTCACGATCATTTTCGCTCCCCTCCGTGATAATCCAATGATGAAATATATATCAGAGACTTCGATCTCCAACTCTTGGTTATACAGAAATATTTATCGATCGGTGTCCCACACATTGATCAAATACTATAATAGTTCCAGCTAAGCTTGTAGACACGGTGTTAGGAATAAATTCAAGAGCCCACAATTTCTCAGAGCATCCCTACATGCTTCGTTTTCCATGGCTTGTTCATCTTCCTCCCAGTGTTCTCGTTCTTTCCACTCGATGACCATTTTGGCTTTTAATTTCCTGTAAAACCATAATTGAGGCTACCATTAGCCATATTATTGACACTTGAATCATTTAAATCGATCCTTTTAGGAGAATTTTTGTGCTTTTATTGGCCGAGAAGATTGGCATTGCTATTTTACAAATAGCAGCTCCGATTGGCGCCTCCCCTTTGAAATTTTAGGCGGGTTGGTGTGACTCTGTGCCCGGAATCCGTGCTGACTTCCGCAACCAACCCATGAAAAACTTCCCCCAAAATGCATCAAAAACTAAAATGAAGTAAATGAAACATGGTTTAAAATGCGAGAGGAGATGAGATCTCTTACCTGGAGAAAGTGGATTTGCAAATGACCTCCTATATTTCCTACTGTCAGCTCCACAAGATCACAGTTAAAAATGGTAAAATGCTCACGAGAAAGTGAAAAGGTGAAAAGTAATTTGTTTTTACTATTTCTATCATTTTATAACCTTTTCGAAACCCTAATTAGGTTTCTAAGCTTATTTTTCGATTATTTTATTATTTTATCTCGAAAAATGAGTTTTACGTTTGTTTCTTGTGCAACAACAGGTCCTAGATGATGATGATGATGAAGTGACGAGTTTTATTTTATTACTTTTTCAGACGGTAAAAACACGAAAAATTCATCCCCTAGAGTAATCTTTCAGCTCTTTTCTGACTCTCAAAAATTGAAAAGATTGTCGAGACTCTTTTCATTTTGAACTTGTTAAAGGTTGTGAAATGCCATCTTCCCAATATAAATTTACTCCTTTTTTGGGTTGGGACATATTATTTATGAAAAAGGAATACCTTAGTCGAACATGGCTAAGAGGTTCTCAGAGATATTTTTTCTACCTTTTCGGATCTTTGGGACTATTTACGAAAAGGGATCTGCTGGATTTTTCTTTTCTGCTTCTTTTCAAACTCTCTAAACATGAAAAGATGTCAATTTCTTCCTTTGTCAGACTCATTAAAACCTAATGACATCGGAAATTTTCACCATGACGTTACCGAGTTCCTCCTTCCTAGGGCTCGTAGAATGTACTAGGATGGATTTTTCTGAAGGAAAAACTTATATGAAAAGCATATGTTATCCCCTTCAATCTTATTTCCAAAAATAATGGGGGTACTCTTCATAAATGGTGGGGGGAAATGGAACCAGTTCTCAGTCATGTCGGTAGTATGTCGCTCTTGAACATGACACTTGTCTGCAATTGGCGTCAGGTTGGGGACATCCCACATTCGTCATTTTGCCTCCATGGTTTTGGGTTATCCTTTTTGACCTCTCATCTGCTCTTTTCCATGTCACCATGAACTCATATCCCTTGATGTCAAATGCTTCCAAATTCCGGAGTCGTGTCACCAATATCTTCAAGATAAGTACCTTTTGCAGCTTTCAACCCCTGATCCTTTGTTTAGTCCTAATTCACTATAATCTTATTTCTTTGTCTTGTGTCGATGATGTGGGAAGAATTATGGCCCTCCTTCGACCAGTAACTTCCTATTGACTTCAGCTCATTATCCAGGAAGTTGATCTAGAGACTCCCTTCCGGTACCCTAGAGCTTGCATGCCTCAATGGCAAGTTCTTTGCATTCGACGACAGGTTCTAATGAATGGCCTTCGATCAAGTGATTTCATGGGTGTTTGAATCCATATTATTGTTCACATTTCATGGATTGTACTAGTTGTACCTTGAGAACCAATGTCATTACTGGTGGTTTCTCTCGCACCTGTTATCATCTTTCATCAGTGGCTAGTAATCAAGTGATTTTCTTTCATGTTCGACTTCAGCTCATTCATTCGCATGCTTTAATTTGTACTTGTTTGGGTTGAGGTGGAGCGCAAGACCCTGGGTTTTGTCTGATAAAATCTAGGCTGTGGAACGATTTGGTTTATCATGACTATATGCATGACTCTTTTGATTGGATGGTTGCAACCATACCTGAGTCTATTTGATGATCCTTCTTACAAGATGGCTACGTCCATACCTTGGATCTTGTTATATGTACTCTATTATGGATGGTTGCGCCCATACCACACATTCATATATCAGATATATCATTTGTAGTTGTTCTTGCATGTCTTCTGACGGTGGAATTTTCGTTTGGGCATGTTCTCATAAAGCATTTCACCCCTCCCTCTCTCTCGGACTTCATGCTTTAGGGGGCATCTGTTAAACAATATTTTTTCACCGTCCCTGCAATCCCCATCCTGAACATTGGAGGACCATTTTGGTGACCTATGTGTACTATCATACATTTCCATAAATTTCATTGCATCCTTTAGTATGTCAATATCATAATCTCTATTAATCATTCCTCAAGCAGACCTTCAAAAGCATATGATTTTGGGTCGGCACTGGTAGGCAGTTATGGCCTCATGCCCATGGATAGATTAACATTGGGCCCCGCGCCCTTTCGCACCCTGTCTGAGAAAGGCACCCACACTAAGCTGCTTTTGGAAATTTTTTTAAAATATAAACGAAGCTTCCATGCTTAACAACTTCATGAGCGGAGTCATCATGGTTTGTTTGACTGAATAAGGTCGAGTTCCTCCCTTCGCCTTGTTAGTTACTACAATTGTGAAACTCCCCAAAGGGATATACCTCTCCTCCACCTTATGTGAGATCCCAAACCACCTCCTCCTATCCTATAAATTCTTCCTTCTCACATTGATTCAGCTAGCTGAACAGTCATTAGTATAGATGGTGTGTTGAAGAAAGAAAAGAAGAATACATTGTTGAGAGATATTTTAAGCCCATTGCCTCATTGAGTCAAATTTCAAACGAATCCTTGAGATGCGCTCGACTGAACCCATCGAAGGATATCTGCAACGTCAAGGCATAAGTTTGTAAACTTATTTTTCTCTATCAATAAAACATGACTGGTTTTTGGTTCCAACTTTGTTTCCATTTGTATGCAAAGTGTTTAGCTCTCCTTGACTAACTGAATAGTTGTAGATGAACATATATGCTTATATGTTGTCATCGTTTGTTTCTTCTTTACGTAGATGCGTAAACATCGTCACCAACACAGAGCGCAAGGCATGAGGACAAAGATCGAAGGATCGCTATTGTGTGCCATGAAAAAAGCATTGGAGCGAGGTAGGATATCTGTTTTGGTTCATATTTCATTTATAAGCTAGGAATTCAGGAGTCTAGTATGTTCCCTTGTTGCTAGACCCACCCTAGGGATAGAGAGATCACCTCTGTCCGCAGAGGGGATTTTCCTACTCAACACATAGACATGGCTGAACCTAATATATCTTTCAGCCAGTCACCCTTATGTCATATTCCAATCATGCATGTGGGATCTCATAGATAAACCAATCCAAAACAACCAAGGGAATCTAGAGGTTAAACCACCTCCACCTTCACCATATCTTGATCTCACCTAAACTTGTAACGAGATCACAAAACCAAACCAAGTTTGGAATGCCTCCACATCTCATCACTATCCTTGAGTAATTTTCCATCTCCTTGTTTCTAGGCTTTACTGCAATCCACACTGGATCACTAGGCCCTTACCAAGACACACCTTAAGGCTTTACCGTGTATCCCTCCAAAACTAGTCCATTAGGGGAATTTTGAGGTCTAAAATTGGCCTCCTAAAGAAATTATAAAATAATAGTGGAAATAATAATAATAAAAATTGATTACATCATCAAATTTTATAGGGAGAAAATAAAAAATTACTTTTTAAACTCATATTTTCAACTTATCTCCCAAAGTTTTTACTCAAATTTTGAGCAGAAGTACTTGTTGGATGAAAAATTTAATTCCTCATCCAAGGAGTACCCATGTTGCATAATTTCAATGGGTCATGCTACATGAAAAATGAGAAATACATGAAAAATGTGATTGTAGTAACGTTTTGTATGTATTTCTCATTTTTCGTGTAGCATGGTCCATCAAAAGTATGCAATGTGGTACTCCTCGGATGAGGAATTAAATTTTTCATCCATGAGTACTCCCACTCGAAATTTGAGTAAAAAATTTGGGAGATAAGATGAAACTACGAGTTGAAAAAGTAGTTTTATTATTTTATTATTTTTTAATCTTTTTACCCTTTTACTTAAAAAATGGTGAATCATCCCCCATGGTTGATATTATTGTTACACCATTTTTTGGTCATCTAACCTATTATCATTAGATGGACCTAAGTACACCATGTAAGACCAATTTTACCCTAAGTAAAATTGCTTTCACTATGTGAAATAACTTAATAAAACACATTTATTAGGTTGTGTATGGTCTAAACAGGAAACCCCAAAAGGAAATATTAAACAAATCTATATTTGTTTGACTTTCCTCATGGAATAATTAATTAAACAATAATTTAATTATTATTCCTGGTCATGTTTAACCCAAAACAAGGAAATCAATTAGATAAATCCTTATTTATCTTATTATTTTCTAGGAATAATTATTTAAATCTTATTTAAATAATATTCCTTGTTAAATATGACTAAATCATTTATAAATAATTAAATAAATCATTATTTATTTATTTATCATTCAACCACTGCCTTAAAATAATAATAAATCATTTATTTATTTATTATTTACAAATAAAGGGATTTGACCCAAGTCAAATGCATTTTCCCTCCAACAAATATAATAAAATATTCCATAAAAGGTGGATCTAGATTTGGTTAATATTATTTTAATCATGCACCAAGATCTAGAATAGCTTGTCTTTATAAATACATTTCCATTGTTTATACCCCCTTTGTTTCCCATTAAATCCTCCTAGATCTGTGCCCTTGGTCTGACTTTGAAGCCATTATCCTTTATCACATTCTCATTATTTGCTTTGTGAGCTCCTTTAGGTTCTATGTTTTTAGGTTTCTACACGAAAGCAGGAAATACAGATAAGGCCTTTGAGGACTTTCAACAGCCCATCCTGTTGGAGAATTGGAAATGAAAATCCTTTTCAGCACCACTCTAAGGTGCCTTAATACAAAGTGACATAAAAATATTGACTACCCTTAACATCTGTGTGGATGCATGGGCAAAGCCTTTTACAGCAATATCTTTTATGCATAGATCTGGATTTGTGCAGCATTTTTCTTGATAAACTAACTGCATATCTAAAGATATTGGCAGCCATATTTGATGTTACGGCTATAAGTTATGCGTAGCTAAAGTGGTATTTTTCCATACACTTCGACAAAAGATTCATACTAACAATTGGCGACTCGACACGGGTTTTCAATTACGACCACTATCGTTTTTCATATTCTTTCATATCTGGCTGCTTCAGACCCTAAGGTTTCTTTTTAGCTTTTTGTTTTTTCTATTTTTATGTCGTTTTTTACCTATAAAACCCTCAAAAATTAAAATTTTTAACTTCAATGTGTTTCTGGCCCTATTGCGCAAGTAACTGACATCAGCCGCAACTGAGACGGTAAATTTTTATGAAATATGCCACCGAGACACCTGGAGATGCAGGTCACACTTTTCAGCCTAGAACCTGTGACCTAGACTGTAGGATGCACTTTTCAGCCCAGAATCTGCGACCTGGACAGAAAACAGGTCAGAACCTATGACCTGCACTTTTTTCTGCAATTTTTCTGGGTTTGTCTGAAGCTTCTGTCAGGGTTTTCCAGCCTTTGTCTCAGGCCATTTAGACCTGTTTATGATTTGTTTTACTCAACTAAGTGGGAATATAACCCCTTAGGGCTTTAATACCCTCCACTTTTTATGGAAGAGTTTTAGCTATTTCAGCCGTCTGAATTTTTAGAGTTTCAGCCTTTTTCTTTTCAGATCTGATACCTCACCTTCAAATCCCTCTTAGATCAGCTCTTCTCCCTTTCAAATCACCTCCTATCTTTTTGTTTCGGTTTGCCTCTAGAGTAACCTCATTTTCCCTTCTGCCTTTAGCTGATTTCCTCCTCTTTGCAGCAACCTTGCCTCTGCCTCTTTGCTGTTTTCTGCACCTCTTTCCAGCAGATTTCTCCTTTAGATCCCTGTCCCTCCCGACCTTAGATCTACTGGCCCCTTTTTAGTGTGTTTTGACTAGAATTTTTCCCTCTTTTAGACTAGTTTTGAGAGACCCGCCTTCTTGGGTTAGATTGATGCATTGTTAGCTGTTAATTTTCTATTATTTCAATTTTATATATTGTTTTCTGCATATTTATTTTCAGTTACGTAGCACACTTTTTTCTTTTTACTCTCAAAACGTCTTGGTTTAAAAATTAAAATTAACACACGCCACACACTGACCCTAAGTGAAGAAGAGCCTTGTTAACACCGCTAGGCAAAGACTTTAAAATCAATTGACACTGCACCTTTCTTCCCCTGTTTCGACATTGTAATCACTTGATTCTGCACCTCCCTGCCTTTATTGGTCATTCTTCTTCCCTTTGTGTCGTCATCATTATGCCCCCAAGGCATATATCCCAGAGACTTCTTGGCCTTCACCCTCAGTTTATGGTTGGTCAACTTGCTCCTTCCCACCGTTGTCGAGTTAGTCCTCCCCCGAGTCCGCACTCCGACTCATCTTCTGATTCTTTGGGTTCTCCCCCTACTTCTAGTTCTCCCCTTGTTACCTTCACCATGTCTGGTCCAGGGCCTAACGCTAGCGGTAACCCCAACCCTAATGTTGGGAATGTTACTAGCGGAACCAACACAGGACCTCCCTCGACTTCCCCTTTGCTCCCCTATATGGCAGGTCTCAGTCTCCCCGATTTTAATCAGTTGATCAATGATCCTATCCACCACAATGTTGGTTGGCCTACTATGCCAACCAAGCTCCCCTCCGACATTCCCAAGTTCGAAGGCCTTGCTGGAGAAGATCCCTCCAACCATATCTGATATTTCCACATGTGGTGTTCATCCAATTCCATTACTGATGATTCCATCCATCTTAGATTGTTCCAACGCACGCTTACAAGAAAAGCTTCTAAGTGGTATGTTGATCAGACCGCCTCTTCCCATAACACCTTTGCGACCATTGCCCAAGCCTTCTTATCTTATTTCCATCTCCCTCTCCAATAAGACACTGGTACCAAAATCTCAACTTCTTTTCGTCAATCATCTTTGACCCGCCTTTCCACTCATGTCCAGGAATGGCGGAGAAGAAGGAGCTTATGTCGAGCTCCCACCTTTGAAGATCAGGTCTACATGGACTGGTTCCTTCAATCTCTCTTACCCTCCATCGGCAAAGATGTCGCATCCCAGTTCCCTCAAACAGAAGAAGCCACCCTCCAAATAGCCTTGAAATATGACCTCATCTATGCTCAGTCTGGTTATGTTTATATCGTCCTTCCTAACCTCCCCAGACCCGGTGGCACTAATGCCCCAGGGGAATCTCACTCTACCAACGGTATCGTTGGAGCTCTTTCGCATCTGTACGCTCAACCTCCTATGGGCTATGGTTTCCCTCCGGGAGGGGCCAGCACCTCCAGCACTTTCCCCCCTTCAGGTAGCATGTATCCAGGATACGGCTTGCCTCCTCATTTTTCCCAGCTTCCTGCTTACCTCAATGTTGCCCAACCTATCCAGTATCCTTATCCACAACCTGGTGCCCTAGCTCCTTCAAAATTTGCACCTCCACCTCCCTTGCCTTCTCAACCCCCGCAACAGCAACTACCACCCTAACTGGGGCAAGTATTTGCATAGCAGGGCGCGACTAATCCTCCTTCTTCTCAAAGAAATAGGAAAGGCAATAAAAATCAATCTACCCCTAGTAATCATGGATCTAATCCTTCAGGTATTGACTCTAACACCGCTAACCAGCAACAGGGCACTCAGCCCAAGCCGGACAGGCCTCTTCGTACAAATAATCCTTTTTCGTGTTGTGGTGTTTACGGTCATTACACTCACAATTGTCCCCTATTACCGCAGATGCGGTAGATGTGGGAATCTTAGGCCACATTGTGAGGACAGCATGCCTCCCCTACTGTTCCCCCCAATGCGGCTACTTCTCAATTGGCTGTGTTTACCGATCCTTTCCCTTAGCAAGGATTCATGGCTACTCAACCACCTCATGCACCAGTAACCACTCAACCTTCCCCTTCTGGTTCCTCTGATTACCAGATTCTCATGATGAATTCTAACCAACTTCTAACCGTCGACCTTAACCTTAAAACTCAGTCTCGTCAGTACCCCAAGCCTCTCGCTCCGTGTTTCCCCGAGTCACCTTCTTCAGGTCCTACAGAGCCTCTTTCGACACCCAATGGTCCTTTGCAGATCCCTCAGCCCAAAGTTGAGGTTCCTACCAAGGTTTCTTAAGGGCCCATTACGTCGAAATGTTGCTTCTCAACGAGCTGCTCATTTGTATAGCATAGTAGATGATTTGGCGCAGTCTCCTGCTGCCATTTCAACACTGGAACTCCTTCATTCGTGTTCTTCTCAAAGGAAGGCTCTACTATCCGCCATGGGTACTGTAGATCCTGCTGATGACCAATTGATTTTTTTCGACACCCGTTAGTCAGACCATCCTCTCCTTCCTACTTCCGTTGCTTTCCAAATCCCAGTCAAAATCTGGAACGCTAACGTGTCTCAGTGTATTATTGATGAGGGGGAATCTACCTCTGTGATGTCTGCTTCGGTTTGGAAACAACTCGAATCTCCTAAGCTGGCCCTTTCCACAATCACCCTTCGTGCATGGGATGGCCATGCCTCCCAGCCCATTGGCCTATTCTGTAATTGTCCTATCACTCTTGCAAGGAAGATTGTTTGCGTTGATGTTGAAGTCATCGACGCCCTTCTTAATTATAACATTCTTTTAGGGCGTAGCTACACCTATGCCATGTCTGTTGTCCCATCCGTGGTCCACCGCAAGATTTTTTTCCCTCATAATGGAAAGATAGTCACCATTGACCAGTTGACATATCATGAGCCAAAATATCAGACCTTCCCTGAGTCGACCATCTCTTCTGTGGCCAATAAGCAAACCGTTGATTCTTTGACCAGTGTCTCCCCCGGCATCTACAAAGACTCCTCCTTGCTTGGAACCTTCCCTGGTCTTCCTCCTCCTCCTCTCTCTGATCACATCTTAGCGAATGTTTGCATGATGCAATCGTCTCGGGCTAACCTTAAGCTACCCACTTCGGCTAGTCAGCAAGCTCAACCTCACTCGCTGCAACCTGCTCCTAGCCCTTCGCTTCAGCCAACCAGACCTCTTCCTTCTGGACCTTCTCATACAGCTGGTACCCATGAGCCTCTCTACTCTCCTGGGTCAGTTCCACCAGGTCTCAACCATCTTGGAGCCATCCCTCCTGGCCATTACCCCACTGGTCAGATACCTTTCCTTTCTCCCCCTCCCAGGTCTATTCGGTCCCCATCATGGCCACCCTTTCCCTCCCCAATTTGACCCTGGGAATACCCGTCTGGTACGTTGACCCTACAGCCACTACCCCACCAGGTCACCCCAAACCATACCTTGCTTTAACACCAGTTCAATCGGTTCCCCTAGCTTCTTCTGTCACTACAGTGCCACCAGCACCTCAACAGGACCCTTCTCCTGTTGTGACAGCTATGGGAAAGAAAGGCAAAGCTCATAAGGGGGCATCCAAAGACAAGGCCACCCTGACTGACCCTACCCCTCTTCCACCCACCAAGCCTTGTGCCTTGTGTGATGGAATCGGTCATGCCACCCATACTTGTCCTGAGTTGCCCCGTATTAAACCCATGATTAAAGTCGTGTTCCCTAAGTCTATGGTCCCTGAACCCTCTGTTTCTTCCTCGTCCGCAGCCAAGAACCCAAAGACTCTTTGTACCAACAAAACCTATGCTCTGTGTGGTGTCCATGGCCATTATTCCCACCATTTTCCTCACCTAACGCATTACCGAGCCTCTTTAGAGGTCATTCCTGAGTATGAGGTTGAACAAAATCAATCTGCCTCTCCCATCCTCGCGCAGTATGCATCAGGTCAGCTCGAGGATCCCCTTGCTACCATTGACATTCTGTTAAGTCCCTATATTAATAGTATAGCCCCTTATTATGTTAGTGTAGCCCCCCTTATTGTTATTATTGTACCCCTGTAACCCCCATATTTTTATTATTGTTCCCTTACATTATTATTTTTAGGTCGGCTAGGATTACATTGTAGCCCCACTAGGATTATATTGTGGCCCCATGGACTCCTATATATAGAAGGAGGTTTTGTTCATTTGTATCATCCAAGAATTTTTCATTTATGTAATGTATTGGAGATTGCCCCCTCGAAGTGGCTTATTTCTAAGGCGTTGATATCTTTTTTCTTCTATTTTTGGAGCTGGTTACACAACATTTGGTATCAGAGCTTTGGATTCTAGGGTTTCGCTGCTCCAAACAGGTCATCGTGGCATTTTCGCTATAACTTTGTTTCTACGAAGTTTCAGAAGCTGAAATTTTTAGGGTGCGAAGCTGAAATCCTGAGGAAGATTGTCTAAAAATTTCAGAGCTTGGTTCGCAATATTTTCGGAGATATCATCTGTGGAAGTTAGGTCTTTTTTCAAGCTCCTAAACAGGTCATCGTGGCATTTGCGCTATAACTTTTTTTCTATGAAGGTTCAGAATCTGAAATTCTTATGGTGCGAAGTTGAAATCCTGAAGCAATTCGTCAAAAAATTTCAGAACTTGGTTCGCAATATTTTTGGAGATATCATCTGTGGAAGGTAGTGCTTTTGCAAAATCATGAATTTCATCTCAAAGTGGTGATCGTGGGAAAAGTTCAACAACTCTCTCTCTGGGCATCAGATTGGAGTGTCGTAAAATGTGGTTGCAATCAAACGGACTGTTGTTTCTTGGCTATCAATTTTAGAGACAAATGACGAAACAGTGACACGTGGCAAGTCGTACAAATTCGTTCTACTGAACTAGTCCAGAATTAGGTCATTGTGGGAGATTGGACACAACTTTGTCTTGGAGAATCCAAATCAGGTCAGACCTATGGCATTAGAAAGATAATTCAGAGGGCTACGTTGGTACCAAAATTCAAATATTAAAGTGCTACAATCACAGATATAATCCAATTTCAATATTGAGCTCCTCAAAAGCAAGAAAAAGGTGTGTATTTTTCCAAATTGCATAAGTCTTGTTTGAAGAATCAATTTGAATTGATTCCAAGGGCATATTTTAGAATTTTTATCAGTATTGGGTTCTATAATGCCTCCAAAAAATAATTCCATACCCATTAATCCCTCAAAAATATATTATATGACGCATGAAGAGTAAGAGTTGCAGTATGAGATATCAAAATTACGGTACCAAGTGCAACAAGTTTCAATCTTACGAAGAGAAATTGAAGATGAAATAGATGGTTTAAAAGCAGAAATGGAGGCTAATTTGGATGGTTTGAAGGATCAAATAATAGCAAATATGGATGATAAATTAATGGAATATCACATCGAGCATCAACAACAAGTTCTCCAACTCTCGAAGGATAACCCAACTTTGGTACAGAATCTAATGAAACAACAGGAAGATCAACATCACATCGAAAGAAGTTATGAAGCATTCAGTCATAGAAACAAGAACACGACAAGTACGATAAATTTCAGAGTATCTCAGCAAGTGGAAGAACTTTCCTATAAAATATTTCACATGGGAGGATGAGAATTTTATACAGAAGCATCAAGAAATAATCAAGCGTTGAGGACAACACTTGTTTGAAGGAGAGGGGCATGTTAAGTCCCTATATTAATAGTATAGCCCCTTATTATGTTAGTGTAGCCCCCTTTATTGTTATTATTGTATCCCTGTAACCCTCATATTGTTATTATTGTGCCCTTAAATTATTATTCTTAGGTCGGCTAGGATTACATTGTGGCCCACTAGGATTACATTATGGCCCCATGGACTCCTATATATAGAAAGGAGGTTTTGTAAATTGTATCATCCAAGAATTGTGCATTTATGTAATGTATTGGAGGTTGCCCCCTCGAAGTAGCTTATTTATAAGGCGTTTATATCTCTTTTCTTCGGAGCTGATTTATGATCCCGGTGGATATTGGTGGTCACCCGCCTATTCCACTTGGGGCTCCACCATTGTCTATTTCAGTTTTTCAGTTTCGGCACAGTTTACTATTTTTAGCAGTTTTTCGGGTCCTAAACTTCCGGAGCCGTTTTGAGGCCCTAAACGACGTTTTTTGGGAAAACAGAGAGCAACATGGGTCCATGGATCGATGTTGCTCATTCCAAATTTGTAGTCCTCGGATAGATCTTTCTAACGAGGTATGGTACGCGTCAAACGGAGATCGTATGCCAAAGTTACGCCCCTGGGAAGTTCAAACACCAATTTACCCAAACGGGGCCCATAGTTTTGGCGCTTCATCTCCTAGGGTTAGGGTTTTGGCTGTTTAGGATTTCCCATTGTTTCTAAATGATAAATAGGCCCTCGAGCCTCATTGTAACACAGTTCAGAGGCCTGTAGCCGCCACATCTCTTCTCAGAGATAGCTACCAGCGCCCTAGCTAGTTTTTATTTCCATTTGTCTGTAAGCAAATTTCAGTTCTTTGATATTAATGAAATGAAGTGTTATTTCCGCTGCATCTCTGTATTTATGGTTATATGTTTATTCTGTTGCGTTCCTGCATAAATCCGGATCAGTGGTATCAGAGCGGTCTGATTTTTCTCGATCCTTCTTTGCATGTCCCCAACGAGGTCGGGGTATAAGGAGCTAGGGCTTGATCTGGTGGAACCTTTGCAAGATCAGCCTCGTAAACCTCGACGGACGCCCATGGGGGACGAAAAGAAAGATGAGGGAGCAGGAGATCCTATCAAAATATTGCTCAAGGAGGCCCTCGAAAAACAAAGGAACGTGATGATGGATAGCTTTGCTCAGATCCTTCAACGGCTGCCCACCGGCGGCGCATCTGCATCCAGTAGCCACTCTGGAATGGCGACTCCTTTTAAGGTACAAGTAAATTTTGACATTCCCATATTTGAGGGTCAAATAGACGCAGATGCCGTAGATAGATGGTTGAATTTGTTAGAAGGATATTTCTCGGTTCATGACTTTTCAGACCGGGAGAAGATTATTTTTGCACTCCTCAAAGCTACCCCCCATGTTAAGGACTGGTGGGAAACCTACTGTGAGAACAAGGACCAGACAGAACCCTCTCTGTTCTCGGCCGTACCAACTTGGAATTCTTTTCGAGACGCCGTCAAGGAATAGTACTATCCCGTGGGGAGCTATGAGGAAAAGTACATACAATGGACCACGCTGCGACAACAAAGGGATCAAGATGTGCATGAGCTGACGAATCTGTTCCATACCCTGCGCACAAAGTTGGGTATCAAAGATTCGGAGAAACATCTGGTGCTAAAGTATCGCAGCTGTCTGCACAAATACATTCAGGAGGAAATGGAGTTCCTTGACATCTCCTCGCTTGGTACGGCATACCGGTATGCTGCCAAGATTGAGTAGAAATTCAAGCAGAAGAAGCGAGACTTTGGATCTACGAATCAAAAGCAAGGGAAAGGTGCTTTCAAACCGCAGAACAAAGGACCGAGCCAAGGCATGGTGGCTAAAGACAACTCATCGAAGCCACAAGAAAAGAACAGCACCGCAAAGCCAAAGAAGGACATGGGAAAGTGGTGTGAGTTCCATAAGAGCTCCACTCACAACACAAGTGAGTGTCGGGCCAAGCAGTTGCTAGTGGCCGAGATGAGGGCTTCTAAGTAAGATGCATGCTCTGACTCCGAATCAGAACCTGAAAAGGCGAGTGAAAAAGGGAAACAGATTATTGATGAAGAGCCCAACGCCACTGTTGCCACTGCAAAGATCCAAAAGGAGGAACCGGAAGATCCAGAGGAGGAGGAACGTCTCTTCCACTTCCAGATGTGGGTAAAGGGCTCCCCGGTATAGTTCATTGTCGACAATGGGAGCCAAAAGAACCTCATTTCAGCAGATGTCGTGAAGCGGTTGGGCTTGCCGACCACAGCTCACCCACATCCATACACCATCGGGTGGCTTCACCAAGGACGAGATCTCCGCGTCAGCCAGCAGTGCCGCCTTCCCTATAGCATCAAGCCCTTCACGGATGAGCTATTATGTGACGTTGCTCCTATTGATGTTTCTGATGTATTATTAGGACAACCATACTTGTGGAAGCGTCATGCTGTGTATGAGTCTCGACCTCGTGCTGTTATTATTACTTTGGGAAATAAGTTGTACGGGATACCAGAGGTACCACCTCCTACGACTATCTCTTTGGTTACTGCAAAACAATGTAGTAAGCTCATTTCCCAAACCAGGAAATTCGTTTTCCTGATGATCCGCCCCCAGGGCAAGAAGAAGACTGTGGCCACGACCTCCAGACAGGGCTCCTCTACACAACAACAACAAATGGATAAGGTTGTGGAGGAGTACGGGGACATATTCACCTCACCCACAGGGGTTCCTCTGCACTGTCAGGTCAAGCACCCGATTGATCTGACCGCCGGTGCGCCGCTACCTAATGGACTGATCTATCGGCGCTCTGTTCTGGAGAATGATGAAATCAGGAGGCAGATTCAGGAGTTGTTGCAGAAAGGTCACATCAGACCAAGTTCATCACCCTGTGGGAGCCCGATCGTGTTGGTACAGAAGAAGGATGGGACGTGGAGACTCTGTATTGACTATCAGGCGCTGAACAAGATCACTGTCTGGAATAGGTACCCAATCCCACGGATTGATGACCTTCTGGACCAACTCAAAGGTGCAAAATATTTCAGAAGGATCGACCTGAAGTATGGGTATCACCAAGTACCAATTGAACCCTCCGATGTGTGGAAGACTGCCTTCAAAGCCAAGGAAGGCCTTTTCGAATGGCTGGTCATGCCTTTCGGGTTGACAAATGCTCCCGCCACCTGCATGAGGATGATGGATGACATCTTGTGGCCATTCACCAACTCATTTGTAGTGGTGTACTTGGATGATATTCTGATCTTCAGCCAGACTTGGGAAGAGCACCTTCACCACATCCGACAAGTCCTCCAAACACTGCGGCAACACAAGTTGTGTGCCAATTTGGAGAAGTGCACTTTTGGCATGACCCAGGTTCAATATCTGGGATACATTATTGATGAAAGGGGGTGCATGTGGATCCAGCCAAGATACAAGTCATTCGGGATTGGCCAGCCCCAACCACTATAACAGAGCTTCGCAGCTTTCTGGGTCTTGCTAATTTCTATCGGAGGTTCATGTTGGGATTCTCTCATATCACTTGGCCCTTGAGTCAAGTTACCAAGGGAGGAGCGAGAGCAAAAAAATTTTGGTCGGAACCTCAACAGAAGGCGTTCACAGAACTGAAAAACCGCCTCTGTTCTGCCCCAGTGCTCACTTTACCAGACTTGCAACAGCCATTTGAGATCGAGACAGATGCCTCTGACTATGCTATTGGGGCAGTTCTTACTCAACAGGGACATCGAGTGGCATTTCACAGTGAGACATTGTCTGACACAGTTCGCAAGTACCCCACATATGACAAAGAAATGTACTCCATTGTGAAAGCTTGTCGACAATGGAAGCATTACATTTTTGGGAAGGAAACAATCATCCACACAGACCACAGGCCCCTGCAGTTCATACAGACACAAGGGAAGTTGCAGAATGATCGCCATCAGAAGTGGTCTACATATCTGCAACAGTTTCATTTGAACATCAAGTATAAGAAGGGTAGCACCAATCATGTTGCAGATTGCCTCAGCCGACCACCAATCGTGGCGCTCACCACTGTGCTCAACTCTTGTGGGCACGAGACTTCTGATTGGCCGCTTCTCTATGAGAGTGACCCAGAATTCGGCCAAACTTACAAGGCACTCTTGGGGGGTACGCAAGTTCCAAATTTTCACCTCCAAAATGCACTTTTATGTCACATGGGACACCTTTTTGTTCCTTCAAGCGAGCGTGCCAAGATGATATGGGAAGCACACTACAGTCGATTCGCTGGGCATTTCGGGGTCGAGAAAACAGTAGCAATCCTGCAGAAGTATTTCTATTGGCCGAACCTTCGAAAGGATGTCGAGAAGCACATCAGATCCTGCACTGCTTGTGCCATTGCCAAACCGACCACCAAGAAGCAAGGCCTATATACTCCTCTACCTACCCCTAGTCGACCTTGGGAATCCATCTCCATGGATTACATGTCGGGCCTGCCTTCTACTAAGCAAGGAAATGACTGTGTTTTTGTGGTCGTCGATAGATTCTCGAAGATGGCCATTATGGCGGCCTGCAAGAAGAATATCACAGCAGAAGCCACTGCTAAACTCTTCTTTGAACGGGTGTGGGTGCACTTTGGGATCCCACAGTCTATCATATCAGATCGGGATAGCAGGTTCCTCAGCACATTTTGGTCCAGCCTCTGGTCGATGTTGGATACCAAGCTCACCAAGTCCACAGCTTTCCATCCCCAAACAGATGGCCAGACAGAGGTTGTCAACAGAATGATTGTACACATTATGCGCATGTACAATTCAAATCATCCACGCACATGGGACGAGAGCCTCCCTTATGTACAACATAGTTATAATCGGGCTCTCCACAGTTCAATCGGCCATAGCCCCTTTCAGGTGGGCTTGGGATTCCAGCCACTATGTCCCATTGACGTAGCCA
The DNA here is from genome assembly GCA_034641835.2 of Pinus albicaulis. NCBI lineage: Eukaryota > Viridiplantae > Streptophyta > Pinopsida > Pinales > Pinaceae > Pinus > Pinus albicaulis. The sequence continues at coordinate 1,374,474,567 of CM076584.1, forward strand.
TGCCATTTGCAGCTGCTCAGGCCAATTTAGCTCATGTTCAGTCTGAGGTTGACAAAGCCAATAGCTTCATTGAGCACATTCAACACATCCGCCAACAGGTTCATGATATATTGGATAGAGCCAATGCCAAGTACAAGCAACGCCATGATCAACACCGGGTGCCACACAACTTCCAGGTGGGTGACAAAGTATGGCTACATTTGCAGAAGGAGCGCCTCACTGGACCCCACCGCAAGCTTCGCCCACTCCGATACGGGCCGTACACCATCACCAAGGCTGTAGGGAACAATGCATTCGAGCTCAGTATTCCACCATTCCTTGGTCTGCACCCAGTCTTCAATGTGGATCGCCTTCGTCCTTACTTCCCACCTCTACTGGACACCTCGGACATTGCAGAACAACTCACACCAACTGAGTTAAATCCAGACTACATGGAATAGGCCACCACAGATTGCATCATGGACATGCAAATCAAGAACACTCGCCAGCAGAAGATCCAACTATATCGGGTTGTCAAAGCTGGCCAACTCCTGCACCAAGGAAAGTGGTTCACCAGGGACCAAGTTCGGCAGAAATTTCCTCATCTCATGGAGGAACTTAACGCAATGGGGACCATTGCTTCCTAAGGGGGGAGGAATGATCCAGGTGGATATTGGTGGTCACCCGCCTATTCCACTTGGGGCTCCACCATTGTCTATTTCAGTTTTTCAGTTTCGGCACAGTTTACTATTTTTAGCAGTTTTTCGGGTCCTAAACTTCCGGAGCCGTTTTGAGGCCCTAAACGACGTTTTTTGGGAAAACGGAGAGCAACATGGGTCCATGGACCGATGTTGCTCATTCCAAATTTGTAGTCCTCAGATAGATCTTTCTAACGAGGTATGGTACACGTCAAACGGAGATCGTATGCCAAAGTTACGCCCCTGGGAAGTTGAAACACCAATTTACCCAAAAGGGGCCCATAGTTTTGGCGCTTCATCTCCTAGGGTTAGGGTTTTGGCTGTTTAGGATTTCCCATTATTTCTAAATGATAAATAGGCCCTCGAGCCTCATTGTAACTCATTTCAGAGGCCTGGAGCCGCCACATCTCTTCTCAGAGATAGCTACCAGCGCCCTAGCTAGTTTTATTTCCATTCTGTCTGTAAGCAAATTTCAATTCTTTGATATTAATGAAATGAAGTGTTATTTCCGCTGCATCTCTGCATTTATGTTTATATGTTTATTCTATTGCATTCCTACATAAATCCAGATCATTACACAACACATTCCCCCCCCTGATGTTGAGATGACGGAACCTGTCGCCCCCATCCTCTACCTATCATCATTCGTGCGACCCTCGGAGTACATTCCCTTTGAATCCCCTCCTTCTGTTTTTCTTGATCTCTCTTCAAGGACATTCTTGGGCTCCACATCATTTGACCATATTTTTACCTGTTCTTCTGTCATCCCCCGTGATGATTCATATGTGAACCTCTCTTCCCATGCTGATGATTTAGGTAGCTTTGCAGCATCATGTGGTTTCCCTGACCTTTTCTTTCCCACCCATAACCGGGATGGTACCATCTGTATCTATGATGTTCTCCACTGCATGAGCACCAGCTATCCCTCCTGTAGCCCTCGTACATCCCCCTCTAGACGGTTTATGAATCATAGCCATCCTATCCAGACTACTCCCTCCCGTAGTTGTCATTTGATTTCTACTATACACTCATGCTGCCATCATCGTTCTTGCTCCTCCCATTTCTTGTCTTGTGACACTATTTTGCAGGACCTCCCATCCACACCTTATGTCGGCTACGTCGATGGGGCAAGTCACTATTCCCAGAATCTAGCCTCGGTAGCTTGGGCCATCTTTACCCCCTTGCATACCCTCGTTCTCTCCAATGGGGTCTGCATTGGTACTGCCACCAATAATCAAGCCGAATATGATGCAGTGTGTGGCCTTTTAGCCAATGCCCTCTCTCATCGCATCCTCCATCTGCATGCTCATTTATATTCCCTGCTTCTTGTCCTGCAACTCAATGGTCTCTATCGTGTGCATAATCCTATCCTTTTTAGAAGATATTTACGAGTGAAACTTTTGATACGTGGATTTAATTCATTACTTTCAGTCATGTATCTAGAGAACAAAATCACTACGTAGATAGCATTGCAAACCATGTTCTAGATTGGCATTTATCACACACATTTCCTACAAGACAATAACATTCAAAATCACCAAAACAATGCATATCCATAATATGTGTCATACAACATGTTTTTAGGTTCCATCTACTCTAATACATATGAAATGCCCATAGCATGTTAAAACAAACACATCTCAAAATTGGGGGGCACCACTTGCCCCTACATACACACTAGGGGGCACCACCTGCCCACATCTAATCACTATATGGAGGATCCCGAGCCAATGGATCCACTCCTATAGCTCGTAGATCATGCACAGTTTGACCGGCCATCACCATGCGCCGCATGACACCTCACCATTCCGAGGGTAGACCAATACATAGCTCTATGTATTGGTCGTCTAAGTCTTGCCAACCCCGCTCTGAAACACCGGTAAGCAACCCCTCACATCTACAAGGGATGTCCTCCAGGAGGGTGTTCATATCCTCATTTTGTGTTGTTCTCGATCCACTAGCGCCTGCAGTTCCTGATACTATAGGTCGTCCCATATATCCGGCCGATTTTACTGGAGCTATATCTGCATACCAAAAATATAAGAATTAGTACCATATATACTATTCACAAACTTTAACATGCACATAAAATATTAATCACTTGTCACTTAACATCAGGCCCCCATACTCACCCAGGTGGAAGTGGCAAGTCCAGATCTCCACAATAAATCATCCCACTATAGGGATAGTCGTCTATGTACAATGACATCTGATCCCAATGGGCAAAGAAATCCAGTCGGAACACCCATCCAACCACCCCTCCTCCTCCTCTACACAGTATTCGCCCCCATTGGCACATCATGGGTTCTCTCGAACCCCCATCTGGTAGTTGTAAACGAGGTCACAAGGTCAGGATCTTCTCAAAAAAGAAGGAGCATAATACGGTCCCATACGAGAAATCATGGTTCACTTTCCGCTTGCAAAGCGACAATTTTCGTTTCAACGACACCAACATCATTTGGGCCCACCCATAGTAGGTCCCACTCAGCACTTTCTCCATGATCATCATCTGCCTCCCAGTGATGTGGTGGAGTGCCTGGCTGCCCAAGAACCGCAACACCACTGCGGCTACTACACAGGTCTCTAACCTCTCTAAGTCCCCAATCGGTATCCGAGTCCCTTTGACTTGGAAGCCTGGTCGACAATGTCGCTCCACAAACTCCATGATGTTCCGCCCCTACGGTAACACTAGATGTGTATACCAGTCAAGAAATACAGATCTTGTACTGTCAACTCGATCCTGTGCCCCTGCACTATAAAGACCTCATGATCTGGATCCCAATAATTGACAATCCGGGCCAACAAGGCTCCCCAGATCTCATCAGAGGGTTCTCCACGAATTTCAGAACCCAAAACCTGGCCAATGCATGACAGACACCCTGATCTGCTTGGATCTCCAACCGTAATGTACCCTAGTCTCTCTCTCTCCAGTTGATCCGTATATCTGCCATATCTAAACAAAAACATCATCTTTGTCAGTATACAGATGGGAAAAACTGTATCCACTTACAAAAAAACCAACTCTCAACCCACCGCAGCACTAAAATCACCTCCATCTGACAGGTCGCACTTTTTGGCCAAATCCTAGGACAGGTTGTACTTTTTAAGCCAAAACCTGCTTCCCAGGTCACATTTTTTGGCCCAAATAGTGTGACTCAAACGTGAATATGAGGGAGGGGTTGTTCCTGAGATTTAGGACCCTAATCTGAACTTTCAATCCATCAAAAATAAATAGTAGGATTAGGCCTCTTACCTGCAACTGATGGATCTTGATTCCAACGGTCGGTTTGTCTACTATGATCACCGCAAGATTTAGGGTCTTCTCTCCTCTCTACATTCACCACAACTACACAAGAAAATGAATGCATTTGGAGGGAAAATGCCTTATTAGAAGAGAAACCCCTGATTTTACTTTTCATCCGCTGCGACCAAACCGTAGCCCTGTTTGATACACCGTCTACACCGTTGGAAAGCTCTCACTAAGCACTCAAATGGGTATCTGTTAGTTTTTCATGATTTCATACTTCACGTCGACCTATTTTTTCCACGAAGGGTTTATTCACCTCTCCTCCAAATCGAATTTCCTCACTTACAACACTTGTACTAGGGGCATCACTCTGCCTCCTTACTCGTCCTTGTTCGTGTTGATTTTCGTCATGAGTTACCCTCATGTACTCATGTTTTTATGGTCCCCCATTTGGACCTTTACTGTGTGGCAGCACCATTGAGTCACCCTTGTTTAGAGCATCCAAGTTCAGTCATCATCACATTCATGGAGTCTATCCCAAGTCCCTTTGTATCCCGATATAGTCCTCCATCCTTAATTGTTTGGTCTCTCTCTCGCGTCGCACATTATGGCCTTCAGTGCCATTGTCCCCTATCCCTCATGATATTGTGTCAGTTGCTACCAGTTCATCCATGCCCTTTATGCTTTAACAAGGGAAGTCATCCATTCGCTACTCAGTTCTCCCCATTTCATCATCATCATTGGTGTCAGTCTGTCAGTCACTCTACTATTTTCTCTCGTGCCTTAGTTAAGGATTCCTTATTGCCTCACCTATGGCAGACCTCCTTCTGTCGACATCATCTCATTCATTCCAGAAGATAGGTCTATAGGGCGGTGGACCTTGGTTCCAGCTTCCACTCTTATTCGGTGCCCCGGATCAGGCAAAGGGACTACTTATTGCCCTTTTAATTGGTTGTTTCTCAGCCACAGCTCCTTTTAGCATGATCAAGATCCATATACTTGATGGTTCTGTGACACAGCAGCTGATATCAATGATTCCTGGGTGTGTGTGAGATGTCCCAAACCTCATGAGGGACTGGCCCTCCAAGTAGCCCCCACATGCTCGGATGACCTCTTCATTGCAGCCTTTGATGCAACTCCATACATTTGATGATTTCGGCCTTAGTCGCTTGCAGCACCTCTTTGATTTGCATGTATCAGTCAGGTTTTGCAAGCCCTTCCCCATTTATAGGGGGCATTTGGGTTGTATTTGTATCTCATGTACTCAGATATTATTGTATAAGTCCTGGCTGTTATCCCAAGCACCGCATGTATGTGGGATTTATCATTATTCTCTTATCTTTCTCATGTTTATGCCAGCATGTACTTTACAGCTCGGTCCCTTGATTACTAGACACACTATTCTTTTGTACTTTGTCTCGGCGGGCATAGGTATGCCTCCCCCGCCGCCTCTACCACAGGTACCCTCTCATAAAAAGAGACTTTTTGCACCTGTAAGTCTCGTCTCCTCAGGGTCTAGTTCTCCAGCACATTAGGCTACCTTACATTTCTCTCTCTGACTTCCCTTTTGATGTCTGGTGATTGAGTTCTTACAGCGTACTTCGGTCATACGATTTTCTCCTAACACTCGCACGCTAGGGGGCAATCTGTTACACCAATTTTTGGTCATCTAACCTATTATCATTAGATGGACCCAAGTACACCATGTAAGACCAATTTTACCCTAAGTAAAATTGCTTTCACTATGTGAAATAACTTAATAAAACACATTTATTAGGTTGTTTATGATCTAAACAGGAAACCCCAAAAGGAAATATTAAACAAATCTATATGTGTTTGACTTTCCTCATGGAATAATTAATTAAACAATAATTTAATTATTATTCCTGGTCATGTTTAACCCAAAACAAGGAAATCAATTAGATAAATCCTTATTTATCTTATTATTTTCTAGGAATAATTATTTAAATCTTATTTAAATAATATTCATTGTTAAATATGACTAAATCATTTATAAATAATTAAATAAATCATTATTTATTTAATTATCATTCAACCATTGCCTTAAAATAATAAATAAATCATTTATTTATTTATTATTTACAAATAAAGGGATTTGACCCAAGTCAAATGCCTTTTCCCTCCAACAAATATAATAAAATATTCCATAAAAGGTGGATCTAGATTTGGTTAATATTATTTTAATCATGCACCAAGATCTAGAATGACCCAATATTTTGTTATAAATATAAGGGTTTTTCCATTCATTTGTCACCTTTTGTTGCCCATTAGATCACTCTGGATCTATGCCCTTGGTCTGACTTTGAGCCATTATCATTGTCACATTCTCCATTATTTGCTTTGTGAGCTCCCTTTGAGTTCTATGTTTGTCTGGGTTTTCTACACCAACAAGAGAGAGAAATGCTAGATCTAAAGCGTTGAGGACTTTCAACAATCCATCCCATTGAGGAGAATTGGAAACACCTTTCTTGTTTTCCTATCAGGTGACCTTAATATAAAAATTCTTTCAAAAATATTGTTCTTGTCTTGTCTATTGGATGCATGGAGCAAAACCTTATTTTTTACTGCTTAATGTCTTTTTATGCATAGATCTGGATTTGTGCAGCATTTGTCTTGATCAACTAACTGTAGATCTGAAGATATTGGCAGCCATATTTGATGTTAGGGCTATAAGTTATGCGTAGCTAAAGTGGTCTTTTTTCGTACACTTCGACAAAAGATTCATACTAACAATCATCATCTTGAATCCTATTGATTCTTATAAAGTTTATTTTTTTGGTACATTTTTATTAGGAGGCCCATTTTAGACCTTAAAATTCCCAAGGGATTCCAAGGCCTTTTGGAATGAACATAAGACCACCTTTGCCCCAGATTCCAAATCCATCTGGAAATTCTAAAGCTCTAAACCAAAAAACAAAATCCCATCACACCATGTCTATCTGGAAAGAGGTAAGAAAATGTTGAAAACCACTGTCAAAACCTACCAAAACCATGCCACTGACATCAAAATAACCTAATACCAACATGCACATACCATGCATGTCAAAACGAGCTAGGAAATAATATATGCAATTTTTTACCTCCAAGTATTCATGTTGAATTTTCTTGATCTTGCTCTTCCTTGCTTGATCTTTGCTTTGCTTTTCTTTCATTATCCTTCCTTTTCTTGATTTTCCTTTCCTTTGTTTTCTTGATCTATTTCGTCGCTTGGTGCTCTTATCCTCTCTGAGTTTAATTCTGAAAATGAACTGACAAAAACCTACCACCTGATGCTTTGAGGTATTTTTACCATTCACGCCTCTAATTTCTTCAATTGTCCTCCTCATATGCAGCCTGTGACCTTTCACCTTCCTTTTCTCCTAATTCCCTTTATTTTCATAAATAAATGTGCCAAAAAAAAAATCATTTTTAATGTGTTATCCATTTCCTTTTCCAATTTCCCCTCAGCGATAAACACATCCAGTGATTCCCATTAGGATATATTTTCCCAACATTCATAGTGGAATAAGTGTCCCTTAATCATGGTATTATTTTTTCCTTTATTAACTTTTATTATATGAAATTTTAACCCGTGTTTGTTGCAAAACCCTCCCCTTTGTGGAACATTGTCCTCGGTGTTAAAGCACACCTATACTTCAGAAAAACCTTTAAAAATCAAATGTACTACCCATGGAGCTTTATAACTTATCTAGATGCAGTATTTACAATGAATAACCCGCTCAAAAGCAAAAACCATCATGACAACATGACGATATAACAACCATACTGCTTATTGGAGCTTTATAGATTACCTCATGGAGGTATTTACAATAGAAACCATACATAAATATGTATAAATAACAAAAAAAAATTTGCCTCAACCGGAAAACAATGAAGGGTACATAGCCTGCATATGATCTGTCATCTCCGATGTAGCTTCTTTGGGACCAAAGTGCTTCCACTGCACTTTAACTTGATTTATGTCTTTGTTCCTGAGCATGCATTGTTTCTACTGCAATATACACTAAGGTTCCATCTAGAATTCTCCTTCTTGTTCCACCTGCAATACAGACCAATAAATAACATGTTAAAAATCCTTTATATACCTTTTACATAATGAAACATGAAAAACATCATGGAATTTCATTGTTGTAGGCAGTGAAAGTCGATAGGCCATTGGTCCAATCCTATCAAGGATCTCAAAAGGTCTACAATACCGTGGTGCTAACTTGGCACATGAGATGGTCTACAAGGATATCTTCTTGGGCTTGATGCACAAATAGACATGCTCCCCAACATGAAACTCCTTAAATCCTTTGTGTTGGTCTGCATAACTTTTTTTCTTTTCATGTGTTGCCTTTAGATTTTTCTTTATAACTTGCATCTCTTGTTCCATTTCTTCCAACATTTCCGATCCAATAAGTACCATGTTCACTAGATCACTCCAACTAATGGGAGTATTACAACTCCTCCCATATAGTTCCTTAAAAGAACTCATCCTAAATGACTCATGATAACCATTGTTGTATTCAAACTCAACCAATGGAAGATACTCCTCCCATTTCCTCGGTTGGCGCATCACATACATCCTCAGTATATCCTCCAGGATCTTGTTTACCCTCTCCATATTTATATATGTATGTGGATGATAGTTTGTACTAAAGGCCAACTATGTCCCCAATCCTACAAGAAACTCCTTCCAAAACTTTGAAGTGAAGTTGGCATCCCTGACCGACACAATCTTCTTCAGAACACCATGTAATCTCACAATATCCTCAATGAATATTTGTGCCACCTCACTAGATAAATATGTAGTCTTCACTAAAATGAAGTGAGCCGCCTTTCTCAACCTATCGACCACAACCATGATAGAATCATGTTGCCTCACTTCCCTTAGAAGACTTGTAATAAAATCCATGAAAATGACCTCCCATATCCATTCTAGAATCCGAATAGGTTGTAGTATACCACCTAGATGCTTAAATTTTTCCTTCACATGCTGACAATCCAAACTCTCTAGCAACCAACTCTTCCACTACCTTCCTCAGATTCGACCAGTAGTAGAACTTCTTCACCGTCATCAATTTCTTATGATATTCTGCGTGACCTGAATATGGTTTCACATGAAAATCCCTCAATATCACCTTCTTGATATCACTATTTTCTGGCACATATATCATGTCCCCTAATCTCACCAAACCATATGTTGTGAGACGATAGTCTGCATCCTGATCACCTGTACCTACACCTGCACTTGCACCCATAACTATACTTGGTTGTAACATGTTCCTAAGCTCCACATACATGTTATCCTACTGTCCTTCCTATAAGATACTATCCTATAATTTTGTCCCATAGGAAATCATAGCTCCTATATATGGTTCACTTGTACTTTCTTGTTGATAGATTATGCAACCATCTTCTCCTTTCCCTTAATGTATCTGATCTTGAATTCAAACTCACTAAGTGTGGCCAACCATCTAGCTTTCTTGGCATTCAAATTCGGTTGGTCAAACAAATATCTCAACCCAAGGTGATCACTCAGCAATACAAATCTCCTGCAAAGAATATAATTCCTCCACATTTTCAATGTGTGAATAATAGTTGCCAACTCAAGATCATGAGTCGCGTATTTTTGTTAATGCTCATTCAATTTCCTGGACTCGTATCATACCAATTTTCCCTCCTACATAAGGACTCCACCAAGTCCTCTTTTACAAGCATCTTTACACACCATGAATTCTTTATCCGGATCTGCAATCTTAAGAACTGGAGCATCGGTCAACAACTACTTCAGCTTCTCAAAACTAGTTGCACATTATTTTTTCCATTCAAAATTATTACCTTTTATCTACAAAGATGTAATAGCATATGCAATGCATGAGAAGTTCTTGATGAACCTCCTATAGTAACCTTCTAATCCCATAAATTATATGACTTCCTCCACATTATTAGGAGCTTCCCAATCCATAACAGATCTTATCTTTTTTGGATCTAATGCTATGCTTTCCTTGGAAACAACATGTCCCAAGTAGTGTACCTATGTCTGAAAGAAACTGCACTTGCTAAGATTAGCATACAACTAATGCTCTCTTATAAATATCAACATTGTTGCTCAATTATCGGAATGTTCTTCCTCATTCTTATAATATACCAAGATGTCATCAATGAATACATTAAAAAACTTGTCTAGATCATAATAAATCAGTGCATTATTCAACAAACACATAAATTTAGCTAGGGCAGTAGTCAAACCGAATGGAACTACAACAAACTCATAATTCCCATACATGGTCTTGAAGGCGGTCTTGTAGAAGTCCTCTTCTTTAATGTGTACCTGATGATATCTTGATCTCAAGTTGATCTTAGAGAACATTGTTCCCCCTTCAACTGATAAAAAAAGTCATCAATCCTCGACAATGGATACTTGTTCTTGATCGTCACTTTGTTTAGATGCATATAATCAATGAACAACCTGGGAGTGTCATCCTTCTTCTTTACGAACAACACTAGTTCACCCCAAGGTGATAAACTTGGACTAATGTATCCCTTTTTAAACATTTCCTTTAGCTGCAACTTCAACTCTACTAACTTTGGCCTACTCATCCTATAAGGTGCCTTTGATGTTGGTGTTGCCCCTGGTACCAACTCAATAGAAAATTCCACTTCCCTGTGAGGAGGTAACTATGGAATCTATGCTGGAAACACATACTGAAATTGTTGCAATATAGGATACATTTGGAATATTTTTGCATACTCGACATCCTTACCCTTGTCTCTAGAAACATGCACTGCAAACATCACACAACCTTTTTTGCAATTGTGCTTAGCCTGCATAGCGGTGACCATAATCATTAATGTAGGCTTCTTATCTCCCTGCAAAATTATCTTTTCTCCATTATCATCCAGACACTCAATGGCCTTTCCATAATAGTCTACATTGGTCATGTGAAGGTACAACCAATCCATACCCAAAATCATGTTATACTATCCCAATGGCAGTACATTCAAATGTGATGTTGTAGGCATACCATTTAACTCAAATGCACAAGCTCTTACCCAATGGTGAAATCTCTTCTTCGTACCTGTATCCAACTGCACCAACCAAGATTTTTCATGCACTTATTTTCTCAAGCCACACTTATCCACCAGTTCAGGATTAACATAACTATAATTAGATCTAGGATCAATCAAAATAAAAATAACTTGATCACAAAGCTTACCGTCCATCTCAATGATAGATGCCTGGTGATATGCTTGCCTGTTGTTCGCAACTACCTAAATTTGAGGAATGTTATGACCAACACCCCCAAATGTATGTGCCTCCTGAGCATTATAGATCTTGGATCTACCACCCTCATACTATGGACAAACCCTCTTGCGATGATCCTTGCTACATATCCCACACTACAATGGTGCTCTACCATCACCTCTCTTATGTTTCCCTCCATGTTGCGATCCATGTCCCTTCTCAGCTATATTTAACTTCTTGTAAGGAACCACATTGTCTTTCTCACATGCATCTTGAGTTCTTCCCCACTTTGGTGGCCATATTACTATATCTTTCTCATTTCCTTTCAAATAACACTTAGGATAAACCTTGCATTTTGACTTCTCATAACAATGCTTCAACTTTCTTATGGATTCCAATAATGATCTAGGCTCATCAAAATCAATCTGGTCTCTATATATTTTTGGTAATCCATTGATGAATCTCTAAATCTTAGCCTTTTCCTCCTTGAGATATGGCATATACCTCAATAGCTCCAAGAATCTACTAGTATACTCATCACCTGTCATAGAACCGATCTATAGCTCATAAAACTCCTTAGCTCTATCATCATAGTACCTCTCCGACAGGTACTTCTTCTTGAAGAGCCTCTCAAACTCATCCCAAGTCAAGTCATCCTCCTGAATAAATTTAACATTATTTACATCCTCCCACCAAATATTTACTTTCCCTTTAAGGCTGAAATTGGTTATCTTGCTTTTCATGTTCTCTGTATAACTATGCAATCTAAAGAATTTCTTCATCCCAAGAAACCATGACTTTGCATCTTCTGACTTATCATCTCTCCATCGAATGTAGCTGACTTGAATTTCTTGAACTCCTCGGGAAATTACTCACCTATCCTATAAGGATGATGATGGTGATGACTATGATGATGTCTCCTGGAAGAGAAACTATAATGATGCCCATAAATATCAGTCCTCCTATCAAATGTGTCCAGTGATCTGCCACCTATAATTGTGTCCGCTCTATCCAACTGGTGTTTGGACCAAGACCTTATACCATAGGCTCCATTAGTATTTTCTTCCTACTCTTGACTAATCATCATATGTTCTTGTTTCTGCAACTGTGACAAGCTCTGAAGAATCGTTTCATTAACCTCTATATGTTTTTCTTGATCCCTTGCAAGTATTTTCTGAGCCTCAACTGACTTGTCAGTGTCTGCCTTACAATTTATGATATCTACACTTAAGTGCCTCAATGTATCTGCCACACCAGTAGAATACTCATCTCCTTTCTACCCAGTTGATATATAGGGAGAGTCACGAGAACTATAATCTACCATTTTGCTCGTCATCCTTGATTCTCTTCTTCCTGCAAGTATATCATGTTAGAAAAAAAAATATATACCAAAATAAAATCCATACCTTATTGTTTCTCAGGGGAGGCTTATCTCATATGCAAGATCAATCCACATTAGAATGTACATGTATAATCATAAACATATCCAGATAAGCAGTATATCAACATATAACATCAGGCATGACCATACCAATAGTATACCCTGATCCCATGCATGATGACACTAATCTTGAAAACATCAGACTTTTACCAAAGAGAAAGAAACCACACTCTAATACAACCTCTAATGCACACATCCACCCACTTTCACTGGCTTACCCTGGTAAACATCAGATGAGGGGTATTTATGACCAGACTCAACATCCTAGGTGACCTTAAGGAAATGGATTCGACAAAAAAACCTTACTGACTTCCCTTATGTGCCACAGGAGCCTCCAAGAGTAACCCAACCCCTAGAGGTGTCCATCCCCTGGGCCAAACTAAATTTTCCATGAGTTTTACCCCCATTCGCTCCCTTTCCAAGGCACCAGTGCGACTGGAACCTCCTAGTCACATGCATAATCCTACATCAATGCGACTGTGGACTTTTTCACTCAGTGTTGTGCTGGCGACTGCAGATTTTAAGGCTAGATTCCAGAGTTGGGGCTAGACCTCTACCCATAAATCCCTATAACTTTCATAAATCATAAATTACACAAGGAAAATGCTTGTAAACCAAAAACTGACACCAGGACTAGGCTTGACCATTCCCAACCGAGACTGACATTCTATCAAACACTTGGAAACAATGCAATCTACAGGTGATGAATAAAATACTGAGCATAAGGGACTATAAATTCATATGAAACTTATCAAGAAGGATCACCTCCCTCTCCCATTAGTTTCTTAACATTAATTTTTTCTTGTATCCATTATTCTTTTAGTTACAAGTAAAAACATGAAATGAATCATGACTATAACTAGCCATATAACCATGCTTATAACCAACATATAACCACATAAATAACCATAAGTTAAAAACCATTAAATCCATATAAATTCAAGTATAAAAGCAAGAGAACTTAGCTTTCATTAAACATAAGAAAGAGCCAATCAGTTTCGAGACTTCCACGTACACCCAACCATAGACATGGTTGAACCAAATTTATTTCATCCAGTCACCCTCATGCCATATTCCAAGCATGAATGTGGTATATTATGGATAAACCAATCCAAATCAACCATGGGAATCCATATTCTAAACTACCTCCACCCTCACCATATCGTGATCTCACCTAAACCGGCACCAAGATCACAAAGCCAAACCGAGCTTGGAAAGCCTTTGAATCTCATCATTATCCTTGAGGAATTTTTTGTCTCCTTATCTCTAGGATTTACCACAATCCACACTAGATCACTAGGCCCTTACCGAGACACCACCCTCAGGCTTTACCATGTATCCTGCCAAAACTAGTCAAGGGTTTCCTATGCCTTTGAGAATGAACCTGAGATCACCTCCGCCCCTAATTCTAAAACCATCCAGCAATTCCAAATCTCTAAAAAATGAACAATCCCATAATACCATGGTTATTAGGAAATATTCAAGGAAAGGTGTTAAACCACTGTCAAAACTTGGCAAAACCATGCCACTAACAGTAAAAGAACCAAATGCCAACATGCACATACCATGCATGTCAAAACCAACTAGGAAATCATACATGTACTCTATTACCTACAAGTATTCATGTTGAAGCTGCTTGATCCTTATCTTCCTTGCTTTATTTTTGCTTTTATTTCCTTTTCTTGTCCTTCCTTTGCTTGCTTTTCCTTTCATTTTCTTGCTTGAGCTCTTTCTCCTCTTGGTGCTCTTCCCCTCTCTAAGTGTAATTCTGAAAATGAACTGAGAAAAAGCTACCAACTGATGCTCTGAGGTCTTTTTATCGTTCATGCCTCTAATTTCTTCAATTTTCCTTTAATCTCATCCTCACATGCAACATGTGACGTTTCACCTTCCTTTTCTCCTAATTTCCTTTATTTTCAGCAATAAATGTGCCAAAAATACTTTTTTTGCCTTTTAAATGTCGTAGTAATTGCCTTTTCAAATTTCCCCTTAGCTATAAACACATCTAATGATTCCCACTAGGATATATTTGACCAATATTTAGCTTGGAATAAGTGTCCCTTAACCATGGTATTTTTTTTCCTTTATTAAATTTTATTACATGAACTTTTAACTTGGGTTTGTTACAATAGGTATCCATCGTTGAGGAGGAAGTGGAACCATGGGTAGGTTCAAGGCAGATCCTTAATGCATCTCGCAACAGATGGAGCTCATGCTCTAGGACTGAGTAATAGAGCAATTAAAGTATGCAGAAGCACTTTCAGGCCGAGGAAGCTACTTGGTAGATGGTTGATCAGATGCAAGTATGAAGTTGGTTTCTAGGCATAGTTAGATTCATCAAGGGAATTGGAATCCATTGAGAGATGAGATGTGAAGGTGTATAGTTCCAAGACAACATGTTGGGTACAATAGGTAAGGCAACTGATATATTGTTATATTTATTTATGCATTGACAATTTTTTGTTTATGGAAGTATGACGCAAGGAATTGCATTGAAAAGAGATTGCCATGAATTCTTGAAGAAGATTTGGGTTGATATTTCCCTTGGAGGCATTGGGAACCATGGGGTTGAGTCATGGTGTTTGTTGCTAATTTTCTAATTTCAGTAATTTATGATTTGTTTGCGCTTGATTTGCGGTTTTGATTGTGTCTAGTGCATGGTCATGCAACTTTGTTTGTGGTGTTGTATTGTTGTTTGGTTTTCTTCTTATTTTATTCTTGTTCTCGACTTTTATGTTTTGAGGGTCTTGGGAATTGGTTGGAGAAACATGAAAGTTAATGGAGCTCTGGTAGAGCTAAATGAAACCTAACATGTAATGTAAGACCTAGATGAAGCTCGGTGCATGAGTAAAAGGAAGTTGAAGGCAAGAGTATGATAGCCAGTTGGGCTAGTTGAGTCCATTGGGATAAATCGACAGGGGTAGGACAATCATGAGAAAGGTAACACGAAAGGTTAGGTGAATGGATTTTAGGCATTATATGCCTTGGCTATTTTGGTAATTGTTGTTTTCAAAGTGGTGCATGTGTTGCACAGACGAAGGGATTTCTCTTAACCTTGACCTTATGATATCTAGTAATTGTGTTATGATCATGATTATGATAATGTTTATATATGTATATATGTATGTATGCATGTAATTTTCAAACAGGGTCGTCAGGATTCATTCTTGTGGAGGAATGATAGTCTTATGCAAGTGAATGGCATGGAAAAAATATTTTTTTATGAGGAATCAAGTGGGTGAGTAGCCCTAGAAGATCTATGAGGTTAGTATCATGTGGATATGATTTTGATATTATGTGTTTATAACTATGCCTATGTTTATGTTATGGCAGGAAATGTGAGGGACACATGAATGGAATGAAAGTAGTGTGATCTACGGCCTGTTGGGACAAGCATGGATAGGGAAAAGAGCCACAGACCTGAGATTTGGATTGTGCATGCATGCTATAAGGTGTGGGAAAGACACTAGAGGCAAGATTTCCTTGCAAAGACGAAGTCGTCTCTGGATGTGCAGTATTGTTGTTGTGTTGTGTACATGTTGTGCATGTTGTGTTGCATACATGTGATATTGTGTAATGTGTATTGAGTAGTTGTTGTATTATGACATGTGTATTCGTTGTGTTGTACTTTGTGTACGTATATGCATTGTGTTGTACACTAGGTGTAGGTGTATGTGTGGTGTTGTACACTAGGTGTAGGTGTATGTTTTGTGATGTACATTGTGTATGTGTATATGTTAGGGATCGATTCTCTAGATCCCTGGAAGATGTGGGTTGAAGCCCTGTAACAGCTTGGGTTCCCTTTCATCTATGGGTTGAGTTATTAGTCCCTAGAGCTTGAGGGTTGGGACAAATGCTTTGGAGCTCTAAAACATCTTGGGTTCCCTGGAGGTTGGGGGTTGAGTTATTAGTCCCTGGAACCTGTGGATTTAGACAAACACTCTAAGGCCATAGACAGCTTAGGATGAGACCAACCTTGAGTTACTGATATTGAGGGTAGAGGAAATATAGTCTTTGGATTCCCTTGTTGTTGATAATAAAGAGATGAGAAGGAACTAGGTGATTTTCAGGTTTGGAAACCTATCTAGTGTGTGTACGTGGTTGAAGAGAAGAGAATGCATTGGGTGCTTGTTGGGATTGGAAACCGATTCAGTGTGTGTATGAAAAGAAAAAAGAACAAAGGAAGGAGCAAAGAACCATTTGAAAGATAAGTATAAGTATTTTATTTCAGTTTTAATTGTGCACATGATCTATGATCTTAATTTATGATGGTTTTGTTTTGAGCTAATTGGATGTGATATGTTTATAAATGATTAGTTAATCAAGAGCTAGTTTGACTCGTTGTGATAGGAAGTAAACATAATTTTAGGTGTACCTTATTGACGAGCCATCAATGAGGTATGATTTGAATTTATTTCAATTCCTTTTTAGTCTAATCGAAATCATGTGCTTGGTACAGGGAAGCATGTAAAATGTGTGGTTTGGGTGGTTGGAACT
The DNA here is from genome assembly GCA_034641835.2 of Pinus albicaulis. Classification (NCBI taxonomy): domain Eukaryota; kingdom Viridiplantae; phylum Streptophyta; class Pinopsida; order Pinales; family Pinaceae; genus Pinus; species Pinus albicaulis. The sequence continues at coordinate 1,374,491,681 of CM076584.1, forward strand.
GACTGCAAAAGAATGTTAGCGAAAACAGTAAAAGGAACTAGAACATGAAACAGTATGTTAGTAAAGCATTCATGAGCAGGGCCATTGTGGGACACTAGTACCCAATAGTTTCCATTGATTTCCATGAGCATGCTACATTGACTGGTATGATGATTTTGAGGCAGGGATGTGCCTTGGTTTTGACCTTCCGATGCTAGGAAATATTTCCAATGGATGGATCACCCAAGAAGGGGATGCCAGCGGAACTTGGAAGGTGTGTGACTGTACAAAATGGGGTTACCGAATTTCCCGAGAGACTATGTAGAAGAGAAGGGAAGGTCATGGAATACATTTGTTTTGTTCATGAGAATTTCCAGATGGAATCAAAAGCACATTAGGAGTGTGTCGCGGAACAATGAGTCAGTAATTGTTCACTAAGAGAACAAGTAGTGTAAGGATTGTAGCGTTGGAAATTGGATGTGAACTTTGATTTTGACAGTGGATTCTGGACTTCCTGAGAAGGAGGTGAATCTTGGTACTAATTTTGCGGGTGGAGATGTGAGCCTTTGGATTCCCTATTTGTTGATGCAAGCATCATATCCTTTTTTGTTGGTTGAAGCAAATTTGCATCTATATATATATGTATATTATTGTAAATGTTATATTGAGTTGCATTTATAAAGCTCCATAGATATTATGATTATTTGTTGGTTGAAGTAAATGTGCATGAGTATATGTGTTTGTCATTGTAAATATTTCATAGAGTTGGGTTATAAAGCTCCATAAGTAGTATGGTGTTCATGGTTTTAGTTGTTTGGTATGATGTAAATGTTGCATTGATTTTTATTATAAAGCTCCATAGGCAGTATTTATGTTTGTTATAAGCATCATTGAATACCGAGAACAGTGTTCCCCCAAGGGGGAGGGGTTTGTAACAACCTTTGGTTGATTTCCCATGTAAATATAATAATACCAAGGTCATGGGACACATATTCCAAGCTTAATTGTGGGTAGACATTATAGTGGGAATCACTTTCAGTTTATTTATGGTTATGGAAATTGGAAAATTAAAAGAGGAAATAATTGGCATTTATTTATGAAAATAAAGGAAACTAAGAGAAAAGGAAGGTGAATAGAAACAGATTTGCATGCAAGGGAAATTAGATGAAAAATGAAGGAAAAGGAAGAAAAAGGAGACAAAAATAATAAAAAGGCACATGAGAATCACTTGACAACTTTTGGCTCATTCTTTGATCAAGACCAGCATAGGAGAAGGAACAAGCACTTGGACAAGAAAGCAAGGAAAAAAAAGGTGAGAAAGAGGAAGCTTGTACATTGACAAGGACAAAAATCAGTTGTGGATTGTAGGTAACAATGTGCATGTGAGATTTAGCATGCTGATTTTTGGATGCATGGCATATGCACTTGGCTCCTTGGTCATGTGTTGTCATTGGCATCGATATTTTCCTATATTGATAGGGTTTTTAGATTTGTCTTTCTATTTCCTAGATAGCCATGGTGTTGTGGGTTCTTCCACTTGATTTTTAATTGGTGCTCAAGTTCCCGATGCTTGTGGGTTGGAATAAATGCTCTGAAATCCCTGGAACATCTTGGGTTGAGTTACTAGTTCCTAGAGCCTTAGGTTGGGACAAACGCTCTAGGGCCCTTGGTGGGTTGAGTTACTAGTCCCTGAAGCCACGGTTGGAACAAATGCTTTAGTCCTAGAAGGTTGTGGATTGAGTTACTAGTTCCTAGAGCCATGGACAGATTAGGTAGAGATTGATTTGTTTGATGTTAGTGATGTCCGAACTGTAGAGGTGGAATCATTGTGGTTGATAGTTGAGGTGGTTTGGACTTTGGAACCCCTGGATATTTTGTTTTGGTTTAATCCATGAGACCCCACATTCATGCTTGGAATAGGTGTGAGGTTGATTGGTTGATATAGATGTTTGGTTTAGCCCAATCTATGGTCGGTTGGTACATAGAAGTCCCTGACTTGGTTGGAATTTTCATATGTGAATAAGAAATTTTTTTCCTACTATTATTTATGAATACTTGCACTAGTTATGATGTTGATATTATGGTAGATTTTCCATGGTTTCTATGATGGTTATTTGTTGTTATATGATGTAATCTCTATATGGATCTTGACATGTTTTGATAATTATTGGTATGTTAATGAATGCATGGACTAATAAGTGTTATCGCAGCTATCATGAGAGGGAAATATACCTTCTTGGTGGTTCTTAGATGAAGACTCTAAGTTTGTGATCAGATATGCATTCATGACTTGTAGCTTACATGTTTTCCATATATTTGATGTAATTTTCATAATGGATTAGGAATATTTGGGTCAAATTTGTTAGAAAATTATATATTACAAAGCAATGCAACACATAAAATATGCAGAAAACACAAGCACACAAAACACATAAAACCAGAGAGACACATATATATAGTGGTTCACCCAGTTTGCACTATGTCCACCCCGAAAAGCCAGTCCTTCCTTTCTATTATCCAGCAAAATGAAGAGACAACCTACAGCAGATCCGTTGTAATATACTTTGTTCTCTCTCATAGTCTCCCTATCTTTTTCTCGCTCTGAGAATACACATACAATACACAGCCGCAATACAATGCCCTCATACAAGCGAGGGGTTGCCTTCTAGGGAAAAAAAACCCTAAACTAAACATAACTTCTACCATCAAATCATCCGCCTAATGAACGTCCTAGATTGACTAGAAATTACTATACTTTTACAAGGCAATTTTACATCTGTTTTTAGCTTTAGGGGCGCTACCCCCGAAACCCCCCGCTAGGGGGGGCTCCATAAAGTTACAGTCACCGCCCCCTAGAACCCCCAGGCAGCGTTTAATTACGGGCAGTGTTGCCGCCACACAAGCTTAGAGAGTTTGGTCTACTCTCTAAACTATTGGTAACAGGCAGAAAGTGGGGGAGCTCAAAAGCATAAAACTTAATGGAAATAGCATGTTTAAGTATGCTCTAGTTAAACTAAAACTAAAAACACAAATATACAAAATCTATATAGAGAGTTCCAAATGATAATAATGCAAATGATGACTCGATGGCCTCTTCTTATTAAACATTTGAAATGGAGAAGAAATTTTACCCACTTGCCAAAGGGCCCCTAGGCAATGGCTCTAGGTCCCGATGCAAGGATGTTGCCTTCCAAGCTCTACCTCTGATGCAGTCTCACTCTCTCTCTCTCTCTCTCTCTGTTGTGGTGGACTAAGATGTTGGGTGGCCAACTATCGAATCCTCTTTAGTTCCAGCTCTGGGTCACACACAATGCTGGTGTTGCTTGGGAAACTTTGGCCAGCATAACACTATGATCACCCTTTCTTCATCTCTTGGTGGGTTTATATAGGTAAGCATCAAATCCTCCTTCCCTCCCTTGGTACATGATGGATGGTGACCTAAGGGAGAGGTGTGATTCCATTGTGTGCTCAAATATTATTTTGTGTGCTCACATAATGTCTAAGGAGGCACTGGTGGTTGTCCTTAGGCGGCGTTCACATAAGGAGTAATTTTCCTTTGCTTGGTGTGGTCCCAGAAAGTGACTTTTTTCCATTTCCAAGAATGCACGCTGATCAGGCAAAAAGGCGCGCAGAAGGCACTCTTCTTGAAGGATAAAGCGCGCATTTGATCATTTATGACTAGTTCAAATATAATTTTCTTAAAACCTTAGATATTTTAAATACTTCTTGATTTCATAATGTATTTTTGTCCTGTAAATCCTTGGGCTCGACATTAATTGATGTCGTATTCTACTGTACGATTTTCCAGAGCTAACATTTTCCCCCTAATGTGTGAGGTCTAGGAAGGACTGTATAGCTGAGATACATTATAGTTTCTTTTCTGCATCATACAGAGAGAGAGAGAGAGAGAGAGAGGTCTGTGTGTATTTTGGAATTGACAACACCTTGCACTGTTTCCGAGATAACCATGACCTAAGGGACCCCCTGCAAGCAGACAAAATATACAACATATTTAAAAAAATTCAACAAGGCGAGCATGTCCCATGCTCGTGATGCTATGGCTAGTTAAATAAAATTGGCAGATACATGTGATGTTTGTGCCACTCCTATGGTAGTGATGTTGGTGTTTTTTGACGACGACTACTAACACCCTCAGGGGCGTTTTTTCTTTGACGATAGGTGGAATGTGGTACCCATATGCGTAATCTTGGTATGGAATATCATTGCACAATGTACGCATATGTACTGGCTGGGACCTTCCTGTGTAAGCATTGTTGTCAGAGACGCTTATGGAGGCATGGGTCTTCGACAGATCTGATCAAAATGCAATGGTTGTAAGGTACGATACCATCGTGACATGAAAGCTTTTGATGTGGTCAAATGTCAGGAGGATCGATGAAATATGTGGACAATGATGTCTCCCACAGTGCCACCTGATGATACCCCTTTGCATGGGGAGGGGTTATCCAAGGTATCGCTCCCTTTTTGGAAAAGAGGTGTTGAGGTCGACAAAAAGGAAGCCTTCACCGAACCATGAGTCACCGACCTGAGGGGTCGAGGACCGAGATATGATGTTTTTAACATAGGAATTTTGGTGAGAGGTGACTGAAAACAGATGATGCGGATTCAATGGCCCAAGGTCAAAGTATATTTGAGCAACTTGGCGGCATTCATAGTTATTTCTGAAGGGAAAATCTCCTGGAGTCGGTAGGACTTCTAGGGTGGGTAGAACCAGCTATGAATGTCGGGATGGTGCGTGCATGACATGAGTAAAATACTTCGACCAAGGGGAATGAGGGACTACTGCCATGGGAGAAAAGGTGAAATATGAGGGAAAAGTTGCGAAGGGCAGTGTTTGCAGTCTTTGTACACTTACCAAAAGAATAAAATAATCGGGTTTGGTTTGTACAAAACATAGAGATGGGTACCCCAAAACATGAAAGAGGGTCGCTCACTGCAGGTGTGAGGACGGTGTTTTGCTAGGGGTTAGGGGTCCCATTGGTTGGTCTCATGTGTGGGGTTGATGAAGTGGAAGATGTCGCAGATAGGCTTATGTTGTTGGAGGTATGGCGGGCCAAATGCGGTGCGTGGACGTGCGGTTTCAATCTGCTTATACAACCTGATCGTCTGGGAAGTGGGTTGAGTTTGAATAGTGAACTTCACCTTATGCATGATATATCGATGGGCATAAGGTGCTTCCTGGACTAAAATGGTATGGCCATGGCATCACTTGTGGGGTGATGTATGGTCTACTTTGGATGATGATCGCCATGGAGGGGAGGCTCTACTGACCAACGCGGGCGTTTATCATATGCAGGGTGAGGTGATGATAAACGTGGTCGGGTATGAGGACCCTATGGTTTATTTCTAACGGAGAAATGATGTCAAGATATTAAAATCTCTATGGGACTCTATCATGATGAGGGTAGAATGATACCTGCTCTGAAACTTTCAGTGAATGGTGTTGTGAATGGTTTGTGGATTCTTCCTACAAAAACAACTACCTCAAGTGAAAGAATCTTCTTTTCATTCGATATTATTGAAAAACATGAATTTTGGAAAAGAAGATGGGAGGGTGCATACCTTTCAGTGCTGAAAAAAATAAATCGGAAGGCGAATGTGGGGCATTTCTTTCGTTCTTCATGGCATACTGATGATGGTGCAACTTACGGTTTGTGGAATGGACCTTCTGATCTCCTGTTACTGACCTCTAAAGTTTTGGGGAAGGGTGATAAATATGGGATTATGGACCTAATCCTATTCATTTGTACTTGTTGAGTGTTGGGAGATCAGAGGTGATTGCAGAGCCTTTCTTGTCGTTGCGGTCAACCTGTGTACCGGGATTGGCGATATTATGCCGAGGTAACTTCCATGATGTCTTGCATTTCATTTTTTTCAATTTAATGATGTCGGGGGCCGTACAAATTGGGTTTGTACGGACCCAAAGGGACTTTTTCTCCTAGATTGGGCAACTGATCTAGACAAAGAGGCACCCCTCTTGCACTTATTTCGGAGGAACAGCCACGTGAGGGCGCGTTGTTCCCTCCTTTTTGCGCGCAAGGGCGCGCCTGTGAAAAAAATAGGCACGCAAAGTGTAGGCTTTTTGTAAAAACTTGGGGTTTTTGTCCCTTTTTATGTTTTTCTCTATATTGATGGATGCATGTTGCTTGGCAGGTTGGTGTGGAGAGAGTGAGACTGCCCGATATCCGGACCGCTCTGGCTGCTGATGCTGGTGTGCACCATCAATTGGCCACATGGGGCCTTCTAAAATTTGCTGAGAACGAGCTCCTTCAGTCACAGGACCGATTGTTACGTTATATTATATAGCATTGGCACAGGAGGTGCAATATGTTCGTATTGAGAGGGACGAACTTGAATATCCATCTAGAGATGGATATATACTTTGTGACCGGGTTACTGCCTTAGGGTGAGGCACTGAGGTATCCAATCCCTACTGGGAGAGTGAACCTAGATAGGTTCTAGAGGAGGCATTGCAGTGGTGCATCTCTTACTAATGGGTGCATCAATATTGCATAAATGATAAATGTGGTCGAGCATTGTGCTCTAGCCATTATTGTGCGACTGGCAGGGTCGTTTGCTCCACATCGGGCATCAGGCCCACAGGTGGGAGTTTTACGCCGCTTGAGGAACGAGCATTTTTTCGATTTTTCCCACTTCTGTTTTGATGGTATGGTGTCGCAACTAAATAGGGTCCAATGTGGATCCAAATCATTTGCATATGCTAGCATCTTATGCAACATTATGTATGAGAGGGTGGTGCTACTGAGGCCCCTTGTGGCAGTGCCTATTGGGGGGCTGAGGGAGCCACGCATGAGGAGGTGGGCTCTGGTGATGCCACGCGGCGGTGGTGGCATGGTGGGTCGTTAGTGGAATGACATGATGGAGGCCTGGTTTGAGGCCAGTCCGCAGATGTTTTTTCCATACCTGTATGCGGGGATGGACTTTCAGGGTGATCCAGATATCGGTCTCCCTTTCGGTTATGTTTGGGGTCCCGCAGGTATGTGCTATATATATTTTTTTGCATTTGTTCGAGTTTTTATGTACTTGTGTGTTTTTTTATTGACACTGACATTATTTTTGTTACTCATGCAGATGTTGGCGAGGTGGGATTCCCAGTGGCACGATTGGTGGGTCATGATCCTCTGCCACGACCGCAGGGTGGTCGGGGAGGAGGTGTCGTAGGTGGACTGGGTGGTGGTGTCGGTGGATCTAGCAGGGATGGTGCTGGCCCTTCTGGTGAGGGCAGTAGCTCGGCTGCAGCTGAGGTAGTGGCCAAGCGAGCTCATGCAGATGCGGCTGAGGTGCGCATCATTGTACTTACGTCCCAGGTAGCCACTCTAGAGGACTTCCAAGGTCGAGTGGACCATTTGACCCATGGGCTGCCTGCTCGAGGTTTTATGGATGACCTAGAGGAGGTTTGGCTAGAGACGGTGATGGCCCGCGAGAGGGATTACTGGCCCATTCTACGACAGGTAGCTATTGCAGTGGCGACAACAGCTCCAGTGGTGGCCCCAGGAGCCGTGGTGGGCCCAAGTGCCCCTCTTGAGGGGGCACCCCCCTAAAGTAGTTTTGTACACAAGGAAAGCACCCATCATAAGGATGATTCCCTTGTTTTTGATGACCCTTGTATTTTTGGGCTGGCCAATGGGCCAGTGATACTATTTTTGTACTTAGATAAACATATTTTTTTATATATATATGAGAGATATTTTTGTGGCTCTACATGGTGTGTTATCTATTTCAGTTTATGTATTTTGTGTTATGCTGATGGATATCTTTGTTTTTGGTTTTTTATGTATGGTAGTTTATTTGCGATGCATTCCAGTCTAGGATATTGTTAGCAATGCGATCAGCTGCTTGGTTTTGATTCCTTGATACATGTGAAAATATAATGTAATCAAATTGTCTACTTAATCTTTTGGCCCGCAAATATTTTCTAAACAGGTTTGTGTCTCTCGTTTGAAATGTTTGGTTTAACTATGATACCACAAACTGGGAATCGAGGTAGACATGCATATGGCAGATGCCCTAATGGAGGGCCTTGCACATAATTCTGATAACGGCATCATATTCTTCCTGATTGTTGGTTGTTGATCTGATGCACATGCTGTTTGAACACAGTGTTGATCGGTCGGGGTGGTAGATGACCCAGGCGGCTGCAGCTAAGTTTTGAGACCATCGCAATGCTCCATCAGCAAATCTGAAATAGGGTTCAAGTTGGTGATCCGTGGTGGTACTTTGAGCGCATTTAGGTCTTTGGGTCGAAAATATTTTGGTGTTGGGATTTTTTTGTACCCTAACTATAGGGGATAAGGGTTACTGGGGCCCTTGACGGGGTTAGTGAGGTAGGTCCCGTCTGGTTCTGTCAAGATGTATGCCCCCTGTCGAAGACAATGTTTGATGATATAGGGTCCTTTACACAAGGTTTCGATCTTTCCTGGCCCTAAGGCTTCTTTTGCGACATCGTAGTGAAGGACTAACTCTCCCTTGGTAAATGAGGGAAGGGTGATGTGGTGGTCGAATGATGCTTTTACCCTTTTCTTATGGGCCTCATTGTGTTGTAGCGATTGTCGTCGGCTTTCGTCAACTAGCTCTAGTTATACTAGGAATTGTTCTAGAGGCTGGGTGTCATCAAGGAGTTTGATGGCGGCATGCAAGTTTGGGATCTTGTAGAAATATATGCAAAAGCGTAAGGTGCCTTGGTATTTTGCGACAGGAATAAAGCAGAATTCCTGTGACGAGGGGGTGGTTGAAATATTGTCTTGGGTGTGTGATGATACAAGTCGTATGTGGTGAATTGTGTCACTGGCATGCGGTGGGGGAAGGGTCTCGGTAATGGAGTCCTACGTGAGCCTAAGGTCATCTTTCCCGCTAGGATAGTCAATTTATAGTAGGTGGAAGTTGTTTTTATCATAGAGGTTCTTGAACGCTTTTAGCAGCGGGCATACTTCTGCCGTGTGATCATAACCAGTGCAAATGGTGCATGGTATCACAGCACTGACAGAGTAGATAGTGTGAGATTCCACGCTACTCGATGTTCCTGATGTGGACGCTTGGAAAGGGTCAGTTGTGGGCGAGGTCATCTTCTGATTCCATTTTTGCGTCATAGGTTGAGACTTGCCTCCCTCTTTGGTGGGTAGTTGACTTAATACCGCTCTAGCTACTCTCAACTTGGGGAGATGTGTACACTTAAACGTATGATGAAAGTGTGAGAAAATTCGGCAATAAGTGCGTGTGATCCTCTCTTGATTGGAGAGAAGTTTTTGAGGGAGAGGCGAGACTATGCGGAGACTGTTTGCAAGGGGTTTGAGTTCTCTGCATTGGATGACTCGGTGATCGTTCAGATCACATAGGCCGCATGTTATCCTACGCTTGGCTTGGGGTATACGTGGTTGGTGTGTGGTCTTATCAGGCTTGACACACCACTACGGTGGTGGGGACGTTGAGCCGGCGATGTATCTTTTATGCCATTCCTAGAGGTCTCTCGTTCTCTTTTCTACGGCATTAATCATGTCGATAGTGGGACAGATCCATGAGACATATGTACAATGTCGGTCATAATTATTAACCTGACATATCAGGAAAAATATATATGATATGGGGGTCCCATCGTGCGTCATCTAAGGCCAGGCGGGGAACCAATGTCGTAACGTTGCTAAGTCAGGGAAGATGACGACTATATGGTCTGTTTTCTTGCATAACGTGCATGCAGGTGGGTTTCGAGAAGTACCTTTGGGGGTAACTAAGGGTTTCCTGCTAGGTCGTTCTTCGGCTGATAAGAACATTATGGACTCGCTCATCTCTTCTACTTGGGTCATGGAGCTACTAGTGGACTTGGCTTCCATATCGTCTTCTTGGGAAAGATGAACTATGGTTGAGCAGAGGCTAGCAAGGGCTAGCCGGAAGCGAGTTATGTAGTTACAATCCTCCAATAGGTGATTGTCAGCACATAACGGGCATGTGAATTCTGTTGTCTGTAGCCCCACGTAGTAAATCCTTTTGATTGGAAACCATCTATGAATGAGTTCCAATGTGGCACACTCTTCGAGGTAGTGGCCACGTTCATCGCATAGCGTGCAACAGATAATGGGCATTACTGGGGGGTGCTCTACGAATTTGTGCTCCTCTTGTAAGTATAGGACGGTACGTGGCTCGTCATTAATAGACTGGATGGAGGGATCCTCTTGATAGGATCGCTCGATCGCATGTAAGGCGTCCCTATATCGTGGTATTTCTGGACAATGGTGGGTATAGTGCCCATAGGTGTCACAGATAGCACATGCGTTATTGGTACGCAGTGGTTTGCTTGTACCTTTTGTGGGAAGTTCCTTTTTATGGGAACATCGTGTCGAGGTGCCTGCTTCGCAGCCAAGGAGTGGTTTTAATTCGTCCAACTCCGAACATATGTGGGTAGGGTGCCCTGTGACATCACATATAACACAGGTTGATGACTCCCTTTGCATGGTGGGGGTCACCGCTTTCTTTCCTCTCTTGGCAATTTTCTTGGTCGTGATCACTAGTTTCGCAATGGAAATTTCCCTTGTGGGGGTGGTTTTGACCGTTCCTTGGGTAGCCTGGGTCTCCTCGGGACTAGGGGGCTTTAACCCAAATGCAGTAATGTTGGTAGCTATTGTTCCTGAAGGGGGAACGAGGTACCAAACTGGGAATGCCAACGATATGTTGGGTAAAACCAGTGTTGCCAAAACCTACTGGGAGGCGAAGCCAGGAGGTGGGTAGAGGAAATGGGTTTGGGAGGCGGTGTATACTAGGGAGGCTATCATGGTCGATGCCTCGGTGTCGTTACTTCTTGAGTTTGTGTCCTGACTAAACTCGGTGCTTGATGTGGACATCATGCATACCGGGGCCCCTGTGGCATCGGGAGATACCTCAGGGATAATGGGAGGATCTCCTAGGAATGACCCTAGGACGGACGACGGTTTGAGTTGGCCAGGCCCATATTCTTGAAACCATGAAAGACTATCTGCAGTTGTATCTACATAGGGTAGAATTATATCCGTGTTGGTCAAGGGACGCTTTTCACTATGCATCAGCTGGTCTACTATGATGATTCGGTCCTCGTGGGGGAACATCATGATGTGGAAGACAGAGGATGCTATGGCAGACATGGCGTACATGTAACTCCGCCCAAGGAGTATATTGTAATCCAAGTGAGCATTCAAGACATCGATGTCTATGGTGACCGTCTTGTCGGCTAAGCAGACCAATACATTTTGGAAGAGATCGACGGGGGTTGAGGGACGACTGTCATATGCTCTGAGTGTGATGATGGAAGGTTTGAGTTTGGGGGTTCCTAACTTCTGCCATACATTCTTTGACATGATGCATGTAGATGCACCCTCGTCAATGACACATTGATGAATAGTGATATTTTGTACCAATACTGGTATCTGGACGATGACCATGGAGGGAAGCCTAGGGGTGGCTTTGTCTAAGTCAAAATCTAGCATGCGCGTGTCGGTAGGGTCGAAAGCGCCTAATGCGGAAAGTAGGGCTTTTCATTATTTGGGCACAACTGCAGCACTTCCAATGCAAACATAGCAGCAGGTGATTGAGCAATCATCTACGATGCTATAATTGTGGGCCGCTTTGGAGTAGTTACCTGCTCGCCTATTAGGCCCTTTTACCATTTTTGGCAATGGTTCCAAAGGAATCTTTGGAATGGTTAAAGGTGTAGTTAGCGTGCTTGTACTAGCCCCTGATGTACTGGTGTCTAGTGGGTTGTCATAGCTACGATTCTGAGTTTGGAAAAACATTTCTTCCCCAGCCATGTAAATTTCATGGTTGTTTTTCCCAGAATCGTCGAGGTTTTGTTTTTGAGTGTTGAACATTCCTTGATGGGGGAAGGGTTCTTTCATCACCACAGTTTTCTGCGAAGATCCTCCTTGTCCTTGGTCACTCTAAAGCTTTTTAAGTTCAGGGAGTTCGGAATAATGGTGAGTATAGTGCCCGTACTCACCACATATTGAACAAGAATGGTTTGTTCATAGAGGTGGAATTTTTCCTTGCCTTTGGGCATTGCTTGGCTCCTGGTTCTGATTCCGGTTGGAGTTACCTCCAGCTTGGGATCGCGGTGGGCATTGTTGGTTGCTGCCCCCCTGTCCAGGGTTCCATTTGGGCTTGCTTTTTGCCTTTTTCTTAACCACGATAGGAGGGTAGTTATCCTAATCATACTGGTGTGGTTGATTTTGCGACGAATGCACAAAGTTCACCTGTGCATTGTTTCATATAGGTGGGTTGTGTGCTTGGGATTGAGCATATTGCTATCCCATGTTTGCACGTGGCTATTGGGGGGGAGCTCTTCCGTTAGTATTTTTTCCTGCGTACTGGGTCCCCTCATTCGGAGGATAAGGTCCTACTTAGTGATACGCTGGCGCCCTATTAGTCAAATTTTGCTGCTGCATGTGATGACTTTGAAATCAGGATTGAGACATATTCTGGGTAGACCCATGTGTGTAACCGAGATTCTGACTGCTGCTGCCTAGGTACCCTTGGGTCATTGACCCAATAAGTCCATCTGCAGAGTTAGACACACCTGGAAATTCTTGATAAGATTGCAGGCGCAGGGCATTGGGCAGGATATTGTATATGTATTCTAACTGCATGTAGATCAGTTCAAGTTGCTGGGCTTTATTGATTGCGTCCTCTTCGGATGTGGGGTTACATTGCGGCACATCCTTTGAAATATCCACCGTTAGAGTTTTCAAGAATAAATCTAAAAGGACTCGGTCATCGAGTTTTGATTTGCATAAACTGCGACGTCGCCTCCATTCATGGAGATGCTTTGAAAAATGGGTAGACGGGGATTGTCTGAAATGAGTCAGTAACTCCATTCCCGAATCATGGTGAATGGGAAACTGAAAGTATGTGAGGAATGCAGTAGCAAGGGCGCTAAAGGTTCCATGTGAAGCAGGAGGTTGCTCCACATACCATTTCGCAGCCACTCCCGTAAGATTGCGTTGAAATAGCCTCAACTGAATAGTATCGTCGATGGTGCTATTCGATGAGAACCACAGGTGAAAGGTCATTATATGGTTTCTTGGATCTTCTGCTTGCTTGCCTTCAAATTTTGGTATGTCTGAAGGGAGCTTCATGGGCATGGGAGGCCAATTAGGGTCATGTGCGATGGGGTCATTGGTGAGCTTGGTCAAATCTGGTAGATTCAACACTGCTAAGAAGGGTGACTGGGTGGTTGACGCCATGGCAATGTGTGAAGACACGAAGTTCTGGTTAGAACGATGGTTATTCTGTGACGTACCCTGTTGTGAATTCAGCTGGCTTCCCGTATGGGATGCGCTCCTCTACCCCCCAGGGGACGAGGGGGGAGTGGTGTGTGGTGTGGTGTTGGGAGACCGATTAGGGTTCCAAACTAAGGTTTCTCCAAGAAAGGAGGAACCAACAACTGTGGAAATGTTCCATCTTTGATGCCTAAACAGCGAAAGACCTAGAACCCCTCCCAGTAATGGGGGGAGGTCTAAAAGATGCCTGGACCGACGAGGTTCTGTTGGAACCGTTTGAGTGTCAACCAGGTTAGGTTTTGGAAAAATTTTGAGGGGATCAAGTCTGTGATCACGACAAATTTATGGCCACATACATAAAACAAAGTGAAAATATAATGAATTTTCCCTTTAACTTAATCTATGTGGTCAATCAAGAAAAAAATGTTTTTGTTTGTTTGCACATGATACTAAAAATCCTAGAAGACCTATTACGTCCTCACACACTCAAAAGTAACTGGGCCTTGAGAGGATTTCTTGCGAGTGCTGGCACAACGTTCCGTAAGAGCTGGCGACGCCCCCAGTCAGCCGAAGAGAATCAACCAAGGTAAGGGTATAGGGTCTGGCGCTTGCCTGCACCGTCACCTATAGGGTAAAGGATGCCCTAGTTTTTGCCACTAAGAACCACCGTCCCACGTGAGCGTTTGAGTCTTGGGCTTCTTGGTCATCAGCTAACAGTACCGAGTATCAGCCAGGTTAGGTAGCCCCAACTGATACCGCACGCATTGCGCCTAAGCCTAACCCCCTCTGAACCGGGTCTCTGTCGCGCTCGGGTTTTCTTTTCTGTGGGCTGATAGGTGGATTTTAAAGCTCCCTAAATACACAACTTCTATGTTTCAATGTGAAGTGTGATCAAGGTGGCTTATTGGATGCCTACCCCCTTCATCCTAACTTAATCTATAAATTCTTTTGTGGCCCCTGTGGGGAGAATTTAGTGAGTTAGTTTAAGTTATTTTTAGGTGGCCTTCTTTTCTTAGTGGGTGAATGTGTGTGAGCGTATGGTGAACAATCTCATAATTTGAACATATGGATATTGGTGATCCTTTAGAAAACTCCCCTAGTTAAACTATGTGACGTTGTTCCTTGCTTAAATGGAAAGCATTTGCAGATAATGGGTCGCTTCCAAATATTCATAATTTGTCTATGTGAGTGACTAGAGGGAGATGGCGAATCACAAATGTAGAGCATTCATATGCTTTTCTAGGGTCACCAAATGGTGAAAAGACAGCAAATATTACTTGCTCTAATTGGCGATTCAATCCTAGTCCCGTAATTTCCTAAATGAAAAAATTGAATTTAAACTAAACAATTTCTACACTAGCTTATGCATGTGTGGTCTTGAGCCACTTACTTGGACTAGTTCAACTAAGTGTGCATACCAGAATGTGCAAAAACATAATTTTTTTGGGAAGAAATGGTTAATTCGCCCCCTAATTAAATTATGTGAACACTTTTTGCAAAAACCAACTTAAATGAAAAACTAACTAAATGCCTATAGAAAGAAGCAAAAAGTGAGTTCTCAGAAGCTGTGGGGTATCAACACAGGTGTTGGCAGATACATTAGGGGTTGCCCAACACACTTACAAGCAGAAAAAATGCAGAAAATAGGGGGAAAAAATCTCTCTGCAACTTGCGTGCAAAATCCCTTGACAGGTGTGCCTTCCTGCACGCAAATCAGTCCTGAACGGGCGCAATGCGCCTCCGTGTGGAAAAAATGCGTGCAAAAATCCTGTAAGTAAAATATTAGGAGCTGCCTTCTCCAGTCTGTCACTTCAGTGAGTCTAGGGACTGCAAGATGGGTCAGAGGACTATCAGCTCCACTCCAGCATAGACAAAGGGTCTCCTGTAAAATATGGCACAACCACATAAACTTGGAACACATCAGTGGAGTCTCCAATCCTGTTGTTGTGGATTAGTCGCACGGGTGTATGAAATCGCACAAGCTTAGAGAGTGTGGTGTACTCTCTAAACTATTGGTAATAGGCAGAAATTGGGGGAGCTCAAAAGCATAAAACTTAATGGAAATAGTATGTTGAAGTATGCTTTGGTTAAACTAAAACAAAAAACACAAATATACAGAATTTATATAGAGATTTCCAAACGATAATAATGCAAACAATGGCTCGATGGTCTCTTCTTATTAAACGTTCGAAATGAAGAAATTTTACCCACTTGCCAAAGGGCCCCTAGGTAATGGCTCTAGGTCCCGATGCAAGGATGTTTCCTTCCAAGCTCTGCCTCTGATGCAGTCTATCTCTCTCTCTGCTGTGGTGGACTAAGATGTTGGGTGGCCAACTATCGAGTTCCCTTTAGCTCCAGCCTCGGGTCACACACAATGCTAGTGTTGCTTGGGCAACTTTGGCCAGCATAACATTGTGATCACTCTTTCTTCATCTCTTGGTAGGTTTATATAGGTGAGCTTCAAATCCTCCTTCCCTCCCTTGGTACATGATGGATGGTGACCCAAGGGAGAGGTGTGAATCCATTGTGTGCTCAAATATTCTTTTGTGTTCTCACATAATGTCTAAGGAGGCATTGGTGGCTGTCTTTAGGCGGCTTTCACATAAAGAGTAACTTTCCTTTGCTTGGTATGGTCCCGGAAAGTGATTTTTTCCATTTCCAGGAATGCGCGCTTATCGAGCAAAAAGGCACACAGAAGGTGCTCTTCTCGAAGGATAAAGCGCGCATTTGAGCATTTATGACTAGTTCAAATCTGATTTTCTCAAAACCTTAGAGATTTTAAATACTTCTTGATTCCATAATGTATTCCTACCCTTTAAATCCTTGGGCTCGACATTAATTGATGTCGTCTTCTGCTGTACGATTTTCCAGTGTTAACACGCCCCATTAAGGTACAGGAGTCCAATGCTGTGATACAAAACAAACAAGATAATCAAGCTCCACACCCAACAAAATTCTTTCTTGAGTTTTGATTTATTGACATTTCCATTACATTTTATTGCATTCTGGAAAGTTTCATGGAGTTTTGGGCAGTGGTATAGAGGTTAGCTTGAAAAAGTAACTCGAATCTCGGAACCGCAGGCACAGAACTAGATATTTTGGGCCATAACCGCATGGAGGTAAGCTTGTGAGTGTGGTTATAGCCTCATAACCACATGGAGGCAAGCCTATGAGTGTGGCTATAGCCTCATAACCGCATGGAAGAATTATCAAGGGTGCGGTTGTGGGTCTAGGTTAGTGAAGAAAATTTCCAGCTTAGGGATGGACACCTGGGGTAGTTGTTTAGCTCCTCAGTGGTCTACAACACATGAGGAAGGTCAGAAAGGTTTCAGCTTGTAGGCCCCACTTCCTTAACTAGAACTTGGAGGTTAGTTCATGTCATAGTGACACCTGTCTCATGTTTACCCTGGCAAGCTTCTGAAATTGGGTAAATGTGGGAGGACGCATTATAGTTTAGGCCATTGTTCACTCAAGAAATGTGACTCACGCACCCTAGAACTTAAAAATGGTGAAGGAAGGTAATAACATATGCAGTGTAGGAAGGATGTGACTAGGTTTTCCTAAAAATAATACTATTATTGATGTTATCGACCTCAGGAGGGCCAAAACCCAAAAAAAGTTTAACAATTAAAGATGCAAACAAACACAATTATACATACTAAAGACGGGATTATAAAGGATGCATCCCACTACAAACAATTACTGCACTCCAAGTACTATGAATAGGAACAAACATATGTTATGGTTGAATGATGGGGTCGCGGAATTTAATCCTTACCCCATCCACTACCGAAAGGGCTCACAACGAAACCAAACAATAAATAACCATAGATAAATTCCAAACTGAGTAAATCCTTTCATTATCAAAGAGAGAGATTAAATAAAATTGCAAGTATGTAGAATGGGAGTCCTAGGGGGGCACCCTCTCCCGGCATCACATTAAAAAACTGAAGCTCAAGTGAATCCAGTCACCTTCAAAAAGGAATTAAATGCAGACAATGTGAACAAAAGTTGTCCACGCAACAAGTAAGCAAGGTAAATGTAGTGGCCATCCTCTCATCATCATGTCGAGGGGAAAAAGTTTTGGAGCAAGTCCATGGGATGATTTACTCTTTCCCTCACCTTGTAGCATAGTGTTGATAGACTTCCACTACCAAATGACAACCATCCTACCCATACCACACCAAGAATGATTAGCACATTATAAAAAAAAAAAGAGTAAATAAATATTAAAATTCTAAGTGAGACAAAAACAAAAAAGGGTTACTTGTAATGATGTTCCATCCCATTAAATATCCACACAATGCAAGAAAATTCCATCAATACAAGAATTTCATATGAGGGAGAAAATAGCAAGGGTAATCCCTATTTTAAGAACTCAGAGTTAGGAATGCAAAAGGGGAGAGGAAGAGAAGAGAATATCGTAGACATAAGTTATTGAATAAATAAAATTACTTAGAGTTGAAGGAAGTAAGATAGGTTATAACTCCATAAGGTCTATTTGAATCGCAGGCAGAAGTCAAATAAATAAACAAAAAACACAGAGCCAAGAGGAAGGAAGGACAGATCAATGACAATACAAACCTTTGAACCATTACTCCATAAGGTATTTGAACCCTAATCTTTCCTGCCTGGGAACCTGATTCTCCATCCACATACCCATTTTCCTTTTCCAAGCCATTGGATCAGCATCAGAGGTATCGACATTAAAGAAAAATATAATAGCCATTAAATCCATCCTAAATTGCGGGTCATGATAGAAGGGGGATCGTTGTCAATTCTAAATCTGTTAGTCCTCACCACGACTAGTCATGTGAATAGAGCATTAGGTGGTGAATATTAAACCCAAGTGTCATGACAACCACCATCATTTGCAACATGTAAACACCTCGTATAATGTGGAAACTTTCAGGGCGGACCTTGGTCAAAGCTAAGTATGTGGGTGGAGCTTCCAACATAGGTGGAACGAGAGTCTCCCATTAGGTGGGGTGAACAACAATCCGAGTTGGAATGGTAAGTCACTAGGTGACTTGGAAAAGCAAGGAAGTCGATTGAGTGGGGTAACACGACCTCTTCAATAAACAATAGGCTCCTATTGTAATTCATACCTACAACCACCATTAAGTGCAATTGCATAATCACGGTGGTGCCCCTATGCCTTTGCATGTATTCATTATGCATAGAAAGAGGTGAGAAAGGGTAGTGGCACATCCCAGGACTTAATGAAGTTATAAATAGAAATAAAATATATATTAAGTAAATGTTTAAATTAGTGTTTGAACTGTATTGAGTTCCTAACGCCACTTCAAATCTAAGTTGTAAATAGAAATAGAATACATATTAAGTAAATGTTTAAATTAGTGTTTGAACTGTATTGAGTTCCTAACACCTCTCCAAACCTTGGAAGTTTTGGTTAGAATGTGGTGAAATTTGGATGAGGTGCCCTTAGATTGACAACCCACACCAAGGTTGTATGTTTTATGGAAACAAAATAAAGAGAGAGGTGCCAGATAAATAGTGGTTCCATTAAGAAAACCTCAACAGAGCCCCCAATTCCTTAGACCCGAGGGAAAAGAAGTTTTTTCCCTGTTGTAGAATACCACACTAAGTAAAATGTAGAATAAACCCTCATCGAAGCATTGAGAAACCCTTCCTCCAAACAATGCCAACTCATGATGAATGCATCCAGGATACGTAAGTGAGGTTTGATACACCAATTATTACCCATGTGCAAGCTGAGTTGAAGTGAGTGGATTACGATGGATGAATATGTCCTCTAGTTGAGATCTTGAAAGTGCCAACAAATGCATTGAATAGAGCACCCCCTAACATGTGTGAGGAGCTAGGAGGCAATGAGTGAATTCATTAGGGAATTCAACACAATATTATGGATCCATTAACCATTAAATTATTATCTTTCATTTCTAAGCCAACCTTCACCCAATGATTAGCTCTTCTGTTGTGCTCACTTTGATATTGATCCAACCATGTGTTGCTCGAATTGTCTTCCTATAAACTTAACTCTAATGAGAAGGGAATTGAGCTCTATATCCTTAAGAGGAACGTCATTAGGGAATTCAACACAATATTATGGCTCCATTAACCATTAAATCACATTCTTTCATTGGTAAGCCAACCTTCACCCAATGATCAGCTTTAGTGTTGTGCTCACTTTGATATTGATACAATTGTGTTTGCTCGAATTGTCTTCCTAGAAACTTAACTCTAATTATAAAAAAATTTAGCTTTATATCCCTAAGAGGATCTTCCCTGTCATAATTCGAATGTCTAACATTGAATCTCCTAGGATGACTAGTGATTTCAATCTTTCCTATAATTAGAACAAAATTTAGCTTTATATTCCTAAGAGGATCTTCCTTATCAATTCAAATGTCTAACATTGAATCTCCTAGGACGACTAGTGATTTCAATCTTTCTTTCTAATGCTAAGGAGAGACCTTGTCATATTTTTTTCTAATGGAAATCATCCTCACTCTCAACCCGAGGGCAAGAGTGAGGATCAATACAATAATATTCATAGGCATGTAGTCATTACAACAATATCTTGCATCATCATCTCACTCGCAGGGATTTACACTTGGGTGGCAAGGATAACAACTATTCTACCCAAATACCCAAGATAACCCCAATTGACTAGAAACCATAGGCACGTAGTCATTACAACAATATCTTCCATCATCATCTCACTCGCAGGGATTTAAACTTGGGTGGCAGAGATAACAACTATTCTACCCAAACACCTGAGATAACCCCAATTTACTAGAAACCATAGGCATGTAGTCATTACAACAATATATTCCATCATCATCTCACTTGCAGGGATTTAAACTTAGGTGGCATAGATAACAACTATTCTACCCAAACACCTGAGATAACCCCAATTGACTGGAAACCACAGGCACATAGTCATTACAATAATATTTTCCATCATCATCTCACTCGCAAGGATTTAAACTTGGGTGGCAGAGATAACAACTATTCTACCCAAACACCCGAAATAACCCCAATTAACTAAAAACCTTCTCATATTGCTAATGCTTTCGCTAAATTCTTAGCAATATGGCAAAGATCTCATATGAAATGTTCTACCCAAACACCCAAAATTACCCCAATTGACTAAAAACCCTCTCATATTGCTAACACTTTTGCTAAATTCTTAGCAATATGGCAAAGATCTCATATGAAATGCTCTACCCAAAATAATCCCAATTGACTAAAACCTTCTCATATTACTAATGCTTTTGCTATACCCAAAATAATCCCAAATGACTAAAACCCTCTCATATTACTAATATTACTAATGCTTTTGCTAAATTCTTAACAATATGGCAAAGATCTCATATGAAATGTACTATATTCCACAATAATAATAAAAACTATTCGTACTTGATTATCATTTAATAACAGCGGCCGTAATCCTTATACTATATTAGTTAAAAAGATAGTAAAACATTAAGTGATTAATAATGTAAAACCAAGTAAAAGCTGCGATAATCCTTATACTAGATTAGCTAAAAAGATAGTAAGACATTAAGTGATTAATAATGTAAAACCAAGTAAAAGCTGCGATATCCTTATACTATGTTAGTTAAAAATATAGTAAAACATTAAGTGATTAATAATGTAAAAGTAATCAGCTGCGATAATCCTTATACTATATTAGTTTAAAAGATAGTAAAACATTAAGTGATTAATAATGTAAAACCAAGTAAAACATTAACTGATTAATAATGTAAAACCATACTGTGGTTTAATTGAATTGAATGATAACGCGCCGGCAAAACTGTTTGAACAACTGTTATGATAACGCGCCGTCTGTGGGAATCGAACCCACGACCACGTGGTTAAAAGCCACGCGCTCTACCAGCTGAGCTAAGACGGCTAGCGAGCTGAATCTTCATCATTGTATAATTCAACTATAAGTTATATTAATCATCAGTCCTTTTTCTGTCCAACTGCCTAATAAATTATAAATATCATAAATGCTGGCCAGCTTCGATTCAATCTTGGCCATTGGTCTTTTCATGGCCAAGTGAAGATTCACATTATGACTAGAATTGATGAGGCTCGGGCCGCATTTGTAATGGAAGCATAATTAATTTAATTTCTATAATTTGCAAAATAAAGTATTTTTTAATTTGGTTTCACTGAAATTGAAAATTTAAAGTGAAATGAATAATATTAACACGATTAGTATAAAAATATTTAAACTAAATATTTTAATTATTATAATATATAAAAATTACATTTTATTAAAATATAATACAAATTATTGAAAACTAAATGAGTATAAAGTTTATTTATTTTCACTTTCATTTTTCAAGTTAGTAATTAGTTTATTAAAAAAAAAAAAGGATAACAACAATGTTGTGGTTGGTTTACCTATTGAGAAATCAAACTAGCCATTAAGAAAAAGAAATTGAAAATATAAGGTGAAATGAATAATATTAACACGATTAGTATAAAAATATTTAAAATAAATATTTAAATTATTATAATAAACAAAAATTACAATTTATTAAAATATAATACAAATTATTGAAAACTAAATGAGTATAATGTTTATTTATTTTCACTTTCATTTTTCAAGTTAGTAATTAGTTTATTAAACAAAAAAGAAGATAACAACAATGTTGTGGTTGGTTTGCCTATTGAGAAATCAAACTAGCCATTAAGAAAAATATTATTAATTCATTTAGTTGTTGTGGATGTTTGGTCAATTGAGAAATTAAACTAGTTCTAAAGAAAAATACTATTAATTTATTTAATTATTTTTAAGTCTAGAAACAAATAAATTAAACATTCATTATTAAAAAAAAAAATGTGTATATAACTAAAAGACTTAGAACTTGTAATATCATAAGTGTTTGAAAGCTCTACATAGCTAAAAAGCAATAAAAAGGTGTTGTAATTCATTTGATAATCTAACCATCAAGCGATGAAAGCAAAGGGTCATTAATAACCCTTTTAAACCACATGCAAGAGCAACGGTGTAAGCTTCTGAGATAGTCATCTTTGTCTTGATTTCTTGTAGTTGCAACAAGATTTCATCTATTTAAAGGAGCAACTCTTGTCTAGCCTCGTGACATTCCAACAAACCCTTTCTAACAAGAGTATTCATATGGTAGTATAAGTCCATAATACAATAATACTTAGTGTCCTTGGCTCCGGAGCTTCAAGTATTTGGAACATAGTTGCCAAGTTTGTCATCCACATCTTAATTATGCATAAACCTTATTTCTTGACAAATCTCCTTCTCTACCCCAATAATCTCAGATCAAATTTGCGAGGGGGGTTTCTCCTATTACTCATAACTCACCTCAAGAGCCTCATCTTTGGCATGAGAGCAAGACAACACAACCTGACCCTCGTGGCCACTTCGTGAAAACCATCCTTGTGGCAAGATAAGATAGCACCGATCCAAATATGCTACCAACCATCATCACCTCATAATTGAATATTTTCTTGAATAACATCATCACCTCATGGGAATTTTTTACAAGAATGTTGGACAAGAAGCAAGTGGAGAGCAATGTGCGGGAGCCCACCAATATACCATAACACCAAAATCTGAATATCCACCATGATCATGACCATTGTGAATTCTAATGACTTCCAAGAAGGTGGTTTGGAATAATAATAAATCATAGCCACCATATTCTACCTATGGGGGGGAATGGATCTCCATATTTGGAAACCCTGCAATCGGCTCAACATTCTATGACAGCGACCACCAAGTGGGGAGTACTTGTCCTTACCATTTCATTTAGCCCTGGATGGGTATCCATATTCCTCTCGCTACTATTTGGAAATCTCAAGAGGAGATTCAATAGAGGGATAGAGGTTGGAAGGATATAGGTTTAAATACTCTTTTCTGGGGGATTTGTGTCTCTTCATGTCTCGTCTAAGGATTTTAAAACTTGAAGGACATTAGGGTGTGTTTTGATCTATTTATGTATAAACAAGTTATAAGATCATTTAACATAAAAAAATTTTACTACAAAGACACATTCAACCACTACCTCACAATGCACCCATGGTTTCAAGATAAACTCTCATGAAAATTGACGAAAAACTCATTACTTTCCACCATTAAATACAAACCCTTTCAACTTCTCACTTTCACATTTTGAAAATATGACTAATAAACATTATTTGTAAAATTCATATGGAGATTTTTTTCCTCAGTCTTCAGCTTGAGATTTTATCGGTTATTTTAGTTCTAACGATTATAGGCAAATGCATATGTAAATTATACGGAAATGCATATGTAAATTATATAAAAGAAACTTCTAATTCCATTGAGATTTTATTTCATATTGTTTTGGTTAATTAATATATTTTATAATTTAAGATTTAGTTTAATATTAACATTAAATATTTTATTTATATTTATTAAAAAAATTATGATATAATTTATATTAATTTTATTTGAGATTTTTTTATCTTATTATTTTATAGATTTTATTAATTCCTAAATAAATACCAAATCTTGTTTATGCTAGAAAGCCAACATTAAAATTAAAAATGGAAAGAACAAACTTTATATAAGTATGTATTATTTACAATGAAATACTAATGTATTATTAGTCTTTGCCATGGAAAGACCATAGCAATAGATTTTTCTTTGACTGTTATTAGTTTTGCATTGACCAATCCAAGTTATAATGTTTAACTTTAAAAACAAATATATTTTTTTCAATATTATTGAAAAAAATATTTTTCAAACATTTAATTAGACCATAATTTTGAAAGTCTTATTGAAACATTGCCATGTGGATAACTGCGTTGATTTTTTTGGTCATAATTTTGGATGTAGCTGCAATACTGATGCCGTGATTTTTAAATATTTGTGCCATGGTTTTTCACTGTTAAGCTTCATAATTAAAATCCTTTAAAATATCTCATACTCACGTAAATAACCTATTTACCACCAATTACAACCAACCATAATTTAAGCAAATATTCGCATAAAAAATGAATAGAAACATAATACAAATAAATATCAGTTGTCTTTTAATGGGACTTTTGAAAAAAATGTGATTTATTTTTCGGGTTTAATTTGTCTAAAATCAGGCAGGAATTCATTGAACTCACAAGTTTGATGAGTGAACTTTGCATAATTGAAGTGCGTCAAAAAACCTGTTTAAATCACACAAATCAAGATTTCACCTCAAATTTATTCGTTGGATTTCTACCAAAATATCCATGAAACTCCAAAAAGTCACATTAAAGACAACTCTGAAATAAATATACCCACTGGAAGTTACTACCTACCATTATTTATGTTTTCTTCGATGCTTTAACAAGTAGGAGTCAAAGTGTAAATGTGTCAACTTAGTAGTAGTTACTACCCACCAAATATTTATGCAAGTCGATATCCTTAATAGACAATTAATTTTTCTACTTCATATATCAAATTTCATTTTTTCTAAAAACATAACATTCACTTAAGTGGTAGGGACTTGTTTATAATGTATTACTCATTTTTTCTCGACTTTTAAAAACTCATTATTTTCATATTTTTTCAAATAAATTTATCCACCTATCTTTATATTTATTTTTTCATCTCTTATGAAATTTTCAAACAAAATCTTGATACACTTTCATTTTTTAAAATTATTTTAAATATTTGATTCTATTTGTATATCTTAATTAAATTGAAGCATATATCCCTAATGGAGGTGCATATCGAGGAGATTGGTGGAAATGGGAGTTGTGCCCACCAACTTGCGAAGGGGATATCATTAAATCAATTCCACCCCATGCATGTAGAAGCATGTGAGTATATTATATTTCATTAACCATGTTAAGCAGTAGTTGAAGGACGAAAGGGGCATGGCAGTTCTGTATGAGGGGCATTATCACGAGGAAAAAGCTTGAAGCCTGCGAAATGAGGCATGGCCTGCCTTTCAAGTGAAGTCTGGCTTAGTTGGAGGTGATTGTTTAAAAATAATATGGGAATATAATTTCTTGGCATCCCTGGAAACAGCTTTGGAAAAAAATGTTATCAGAGTGAAATTGTATGTAAGTTGTGTATAGGAAAATTGGATGTTGGTTCTTTGCAGCTCAGGGCTAAGGAATTTTTTTGGGTGTTATAACTATCTTATGGTTGCATAACACTATGTTTTGATTGTTTTAAATGTAATTGGTACGCAAGGACCCTTGCTAGTGATCTTCCCTCGACACACATAGGCCACGATATCTTGGGTAATTATGATACCTTCCTATATTTATAATTTAGTTTTTTGTATTATGCTTGGCTACGAGCGTTTTCTTTTAGTGTTAGCTTTTGGTGTTGGTTTCTTGTGTGGGCTTGGTCATTTTCTCATTGGCATAGTTGTGGTAGTGGGACTATATCCCTGCATTGTAGTAGCTATCCCTTCACTTTTTCCAGGCCTTACATGCACCGATGTTGCTTTATCTTTTGTTGCTAGATTTTTCCTCTCTAGAGTTGGGTCTAGCTCCCTTTGGTTTTCATGGCCCTAATTTGTTCAAAAAATGCAACTCTGCCTTACCTCTGCTTTCAATTTCCTGTTCATGTCCAGTTATGTGTTGATATTAGAAGGATACACCTAGATAATTATGTGTAGTTTCAATGTATGAGAAGTAGGTGTGGGTGGGGATGTCGTGGCCCATAGGGCTGAAATCGAGCCTAATAACAGACCTAAGTGTCTGATGAGACTTTCCATTCAGTTGTTCCCCTGGAAACCCGTAATGAAATTCGGTAATTGGAAACCCTTACAACTATAGATAGGTAAGACTTCTCATATTCAAAGAAAATGGATGAAATTGGGTAGTGGGTTCTTGACCTTAATCATACCAGTGGAAGGAAAAAACATTATTTTAATGCAGTATCATTATACTATAAATGAAAACCCTGTTGGGCAAGGTCCTTACTCCGAGTATGTTGAAAGATATGTTGTATTTGCAAATCTTAACAATGTCAAACGTGTCCATAGAAACCAATGGATCCATATAGAGAGAATGAATGCTCGATTGGCTTATAATGAGTGCCACATTACGTGCATTACTATTACATCATCTCCTCTAGGATCAAGTGTTAATGATCCAACACCTGTTACCTCTTTTGATTCTCAAATTTTGATATGTTTGTTGGCAGATTTTTGTTTTTTTATTGTCCAATAGATACTTTAATTATGCTTTAGTTGTTAATACCTTTGAGGTTTTAGACAAATTATTCTACAGGTAGGTGGTCAAAAATATTTGGTTTCCACTGGATAGGTTAAGGCAACATGCTGACAAACATGCTTAAGATGGTTGGATGACTGATGTATTAGGCAACATGATTTTGTGAGACAATGTAGCATTAGCTTACGAAAAAAAAACATTTATAAATTTAATATTTTATTAAATTAAAATATATTAATATTTTATATAGTTATAAGTCCACATTACATATTTATTTTTTATTTGTATACTTATTATGCAATATTGAGTGAGAGGTAATGTGTGATTTTGATTTAATTATTAATAATTATTAGGTGGATGGATTTAACCTCCACTAAATATTTTAGAATATTCTTAGTAGTAGTCACAAATCAAAGGTTAAGATTTATCTCAATATTTATGACATTTATACCCTTTTGATTATATTTATTAATTATACATGGGGGTGCATCTCCGTGGTTAGGAATGTTTTTGTTTATAGATATATAATTTTTTTCTAAATAACAATAATAATAATAAAGTTATAACATTTTTTATGATTTTTTTATCTTGGCCATGTGAGATGTATCATAAAGTGGTTGTTTTAATGTTTATCACCATTAGAGATCCATCGGATCTAATTAAGAGTTGAGAGGGATCAAATCTCTTGATATGCAATTTTTTTGTTTAAGAGTGCAAAACATTAAAAAGGTTTCAACGTCATGATATTTTTTCCATATTAAAAACATAAGAATTAACCAAATTATAACTTCATTTTAAATTATTACTATTATTTTAAAAGATTTTGACTTTCAATTAATTTTGAAATTTTTAAATAGATTGTATGAAATTTATTGAAGTTATATATATATATATATATATATATATATATATATATATATATATATTAAAAATCATATGTGATTAATCCAAAAAAAGTCTTCTAATAAATATGAAAGTTACAAAATAAATTTTAAGTGTTTAAAATGTAAATTGTTTTTTTTCTAATTGGTTGATGAGTATTTTTATGTGGTTTTAAATTGAATTATCATATATATATATATATAATTTACCTTTGTTACAATACCATGGGCCAATATCATGGCTGACCAAAAACCATAACTCATTTCAAAATCAAAATATTTTATAAATATTCTATTTTAATTTATTTTTACAAGTGTCATAACAATTTAGGTTTTATTACAATACCATGGGTCAATACCACATAACCAAAAACCATAACTCATTTTTAAATCAATTTTTTTTTTTTTTTAATTTAATTTTATAACATTTTTAAAATTAAAAACTGAATACTTACAATATAACAAGATTCTTAACATGGATATTTACCCCATCTTACCATGGATATTATTAACTTGTAAATAGCATTTGTTACAATATTATGGGCGAGTACCTTGGCTTATCAATACCACTTTGCCAAAAACCATAACTCATTTCAAAATATTCGCTTAGCTCGTATGGAAGAAAAAAATCCTCACTTGGGACAATTTGTGTAGGCGAGGAATGAATGGTCCGAGTTTATGTAATTTATGTATGTTTGCTCCAGAATCGATAATTCATCTTCTTCTGCATTGCAAGGTTTCTTTGTATATTTTGAACCGTATACTAACTTGTTGCAGGATTCCTCCACTTTCTTTCTTATCCCTTAAACATTGTCTTCATTGGGGTATCTCTCGTGGGGGAAAGTCTTTGCTCAATACCTGTCTATACTATTTGGGAAATTTTGAAGGCATGGAACCGATACATTTTTCATCGGGTTCCTGTCTCTGCCATCTCCATTGTTTCTAAGTCATTATCATGGTTGGAGAAGTATACACCTGTGAGTACTACTACATCAAATCTATCACGATGACTTAACCCTCCACAAATTTTCCTTCCTACTGGCTTTTTCGACGGTGCATCTCAGAGCGGTGAATGTCGATGCAGTGCATGGATTTGGTTAATGATAAGACCATCTACAAACTACACTAGTATGTTGGACATGGAACAAATACCCCTGTGGAGCTTATTGCATTGTGTGGTCTTCTATGGTATGTGGGCTTTTTTGCAGATACAAACTCTTCACATTCATGGGGATTCCATGTTTATTGTGGAATTCTCCAAGGGGAGCCAATCATTGGATCTGCCTACACTTCAAGGCTAGGGTATGAGGATCATAAATTTATTGCAAAGATTACAAAAGTACACTATACTTCATATCTCCCGGAAGTCCAACGACACTACAAATGTCCTCTCCAAACGGGGCATCAAGGATTCGTCGAGATTAATATATATTGACACCACTATGGATGGTGTCCAATTGGTCGAAGAAAGTGTGGAAATGCCTTAGTTTTATATTGTTGTCAGTTTTATAGTTATCCTTGTATTTCAGTTTATCCGCAAATTTTTTTGAAGAGGTTATAAAACTCACTGGGGTTGATTATCTCTTTTTGTTTTTATAGATAGAATGAAAATGCCATGCTTCACATTATAGATGATAATTCTGTTTTTTTCTGTAAATGTCTAGAAAAGGATGGATGATAGCACAAAAGATTTGTGAATGATGTAACTGGTTTTTATTTGTCTAATATAAGATCCAGTTGTTTTAATTTCTTTCTTTCTAAGGGAAAAAAAAAATGTTTTAAAATCAAAATATTTTATAAATATTTTCTTTTAATTTTCTAAATTTAGGCTTATGTGATCCATAACTTATATGTAAAGAAATTTTTCGGTGATAATCACATAGGAGAAAATAGTGTTGATGTCCTTCGAACCAACTAGTGTGGTCCATCATCGGGACAAGGTGAGGAAACAGATATTGGCATCAAATTAAATAGATGTAGAGATATGTTTTCTAGTCGTTATTATATAACAGCTAGTTTTGACTCAAGAATTATTATTGATTAATAAACATATTTTTAATATAAATAAATAAACTAATTATTATTGTTGTTGTTGTTATTATTATTATTGTTTTAATCAAAGGGAGATATTAAAATTAAATAATGATATGGTCAAACTTAATTATTCCAAACAATAAAATTATTCACTAAATTATTGACCAAGTATGCAATTTCTAGCCTTGTGTTTATTGCTAGTCTATTATATGAGCGATTAGGTTTTTTCTAATTTAAAATAAAATTCGATATGTATTAACTTAAATTGAAAATAAATTTTGATATATATAAACTCTAAATTTAGTTGTAGATAAATATTTTGATCTTGCAAAAGATTATGAAGAAGTTCTTATTATGTTAAATTTTTATATTAGTTTTTAATATTATACATATATATATTAGTGGTTATGGGGACTTCAATGCTAGAACCGCTATTAATCAAGCTACTCTATTAAGTAATAAAACTAACCATAACTCCCTGTGGCTTGATGAGGATTGTGACTTTGGCCAATAAATTCAAAAGAAATTTTGAAGACATAACTAAAAATCTATTAGGTATTGAGTTAATCAATCTTTGTAGTTCCCAAGACCTAATTATATGTAATGGGATTAATAAGTGGTCTACAACTGGCGAGATGACTTGTATTTATGGGCTTGGTAGTAGTATTGTGGACTATGCGATATCTAATACCCAGGTTCTTAATTGTATCATTAATTTTGACCTCCTAGATGACCACGAGCCTGATTCTGACCATGAACCTCTATCCCTAACTTTAAACCTAAAAATTCACACCGACCACATGCAAGAGAAAGGTGAGATCCAAAGGCACATTCACTTTGAAAAAATTAAAATGGATCTCTTCTTAAAAGATTTAACAAGGAATTTAGATCTCTTAACATATAATGATAACATTGATCACATCTACCACAACTTTATTACAACCCTCTCCACTACCATTAACAAATTCTCTAATGAGGTATCATATAAAAAGAACAATAGAACTTCCAACCCTTCCTACAATAAGAATTGTAAGCTTGCCATGAAAGTGATTAGATATGCTCCTAACAAAATTTTAAAGCTTGAAAAAATAAGTGTACAAATCTCTTATCAAAAGGAAGAAAATCTACTATATAAATA
This sequence comes from Pinus albicaulis, assembly GCA_034641835.2. Taxonomy (NCBI): domain Eukaryota; kingdom Viridiplantae; phylum Streptophyta; class Pinopsida; order Pinales; family Pinaceae; genus Pinus; species Pinus albicaulis. The sequence goes on from CM076584.1 coordinate 1,374,522,163, forward strand.
AGAGGCAAGAGAATCTTCTTCACCTCTCTAAAGTTGAGCCTAGAAAGTTTAAGAGGAATACTCTTGTCCTTAAAACAAAAGAAAATAATTTGACCCTCTTAAAGGAATGGGATATCTAACTTAAAAATATTTACGACTCCCTTGACACCAAACAAAGTTACCAATCACACAAGAACTATTACCTCAAAATGAGAACTCTAACCAAAAAACCCCAAAAAAACATGAAAAAACAGCCTGAAAACAAAAATTGTTGATGTTGGAATAACCTTTTTTTTTGGAGTAAATTTTCAACATTTTTTAAAAATGAAAGTAAAAGTCATTTTATTTTGTGCAAAAAACACTTTGAAAATGAAAAGTGTTGATGTTGGAATAACGTTTTCTTCTTTTTCGAGGTAAATTGTCAACATTTTTTAATAATGATGTTAAAGATAAAATATCACAACTTTGAAAAATCTTAAAATTCATACTATAGGCATGACGTTAAAGAAAAAATATCACCTCTCCTTAAAATTTCAATGATTTTTAGGCATGTATTAAAGATAAAATATCATGTCTCTAAAAAGCCTTAAAATTCCAATGACGACATTAAAGATAAAATATCACATTTATGAAAATCCTTAAAATTTCAACAATTTTCAGCCATGGTATTAATATTATTTTTAAAAATTACTTCCATTTAATTTATAGTAAATTTTTTTTTTCTTAAGTTTATCATATTAATAACGATTTATTAAATATAATGTCTTTTTTATATAATGTATTGAAGTCATATAAAACACTTCAATTATGATGAATGAACAACTTTACAAAACAAATGAATTTAGATGTGATTTTGGAGTTTTTGATACTCTCTGCATTAAAACATTTGTTTTTTGGAAATTTGTGTAAATATTTTATTTTTAAATAATTTTAAGATTTTGAAATTTGAAAATTATTTTTTAAAAACTATATTTCATTATTGAAAAATATATATTTTTTAATTTTATTTTTCATATAATAATAATAATAATAATTTAATATTAAAATTATATTTCTTTTGAATTTAATAAATCAAAACTAATAAACATATTAAAGATTATGCAAAAAAATATTGTTTCCAAAATCACATCAACCGCTAATGAAGTACACCATCAACAAAAAATTGTTCTCCTACACTTATTACTTCTACATATTTTTTAAAACTGACCTCCCGCCCAGGTGGTCACAAGGTAGGTCAATTATGGGATTCAAGCTACCCCTTCCCAGATGGGATGGGGGCTCGGCCCTGGGCAGCACGTAACTCACCGCTCACCCAAGGTCGTACCCCTACGGCCACTTGGGGGGGGGGGGGGGTCGATTACCGGAATCGACCTCCCCCTGCCTAGGTGGCCGCGGGGGCTGGGCCTTGGGCAGGCGAGCAGCTGGTCGCCAACCTAGGGCCGAGTCCTCGTGGCCACCTAGGCAGAAGGTTAACTTTTTTTATGTAAATTTTTTATTTAAATTTTTTAATGTTTTTTTTAAACTATTAAATTTTACTTTTTTATTTATTTTTTAAATATTTTTTATTTAATTTTAATTATTTTAAATTTTTATTTTTATTATTTCTATTTTTTTATTTTTTTATTTTTTTTATTTAAAAAAAAATTACTATTATTATTATTATTAATTATTATTATGAGGTTTTTTTAACTTTAATTTTTTTGGAATATTTTTTTTATTTATTTTTTCTGATATTTTTTATAAATTTTGTTTAAATTTTTTATTTTTACAAGTTAATTTTGTTTTTTTTATATTTTTATTGGTATTTTTTTCCTTTTTTATATTTTATTACCAACATGAAAATCACCAACATTTAAAAAAAATATATCCACACTTCATACATTATAAAATTTAACGTGTAAAAAATAATCCCTTTAAACAAAAAGGGTTGATGTTGCATCAACATTTTTCAAAACTAGCATGAAAATCGCTAACATTTTAAAACAAATGTTCATACTTGATACATTAAAAAAAAAAAGTGTCAATAATAAGCCCTCTAAAAAAAATGGGTTGATGTTGCATCAACACTTTTCAAAATCAATATGTAAATGAGTAACATTTAAAAAAAATGTTACATAAGAAAATTTAAAGTGCCAAAAATATGCTAATATATAAATATATATATATATATGAATAACCACTTTTCAAAATCGAATGTTTTTCTTGCTACCTCAAAAAAACGGCAATCGTTAATTTTCTCATTTGATCGGTAACTATGTTATTATGGGAACAATCGTAAACACTCATATATACAAAGATACATTTTCTTTGGAAGACGTAGACTTCGGTATTAAGAAGCTTACTGCTAGATAAACTTGACCTTGTGATAGAGTTGAGGTTGTGTCAATAGTTATGGTTAACAGTTGTGGTTTTGGGTCCCTTATATTGGTGACCCATGGTAATAAGCTCATGGTATTAAATGTAGTAGAAGCCATTAAAATGCTAGAGGATTCTCCATTGAAGGTAGCCATGGTTGAGCTGTGAATTGGGGTTCTCCAGATATATCATGGTGTACATGGTTTGAATGTTGTTTCTATGCTTATTATTATTATATTTATTTCTTTGGTATTTTTCTTTGAATGAATAACAAGTCGTATCAAAGCTTGGTGAACAAAGTATGAAAGCACTACAAATTCCTTCTCATGGAGTTGTTCCTATAGATGGACTATCCCAAGAATGATTTTTTTTGCACAAAATAGCAGCGTTGATTGAAGCAATGGCTCGTTGCACAAAGCAACAGGGTTGGTTGAGAAATAGTTCGATGAGACACACGATGAGTGCATGAAATTGGTGTGATCCCATTCATTATTTTTGGTGCGACAACAATAAATTTGTGACCAAGTCCTCGGAGCCATGGTAAAAAGTAACCCTAAGTACCCACATAAGACATTAATTGGGCATGTTATTTTAGATTAAACAATGGTATAACTGTTAAATTGCTTTATTGAAATTGTTTTCTGAGTCGTCCTAATAATTGGGATTTGTGTGCATCCTCTTAAAAATATTGTGCAATGTTGATCAATCTCATGCTCTCTAGAAATGAGATGTGGTCCTTTTTCCCTAATCCTGAATTAGGGGAAATTATTTAAAACAAAAATTGATGTAGTTGATGAAAAAGAGTCGGTGAAGCTTCAAGGTTCTATGGGGCCACGACAGAGAGTTCCAGTTTGTAGACACTGAGTATTGAAGGGACCAGAATGCTAGAGCGGAGGTGAGAGTGGCCATGGTAGGCGCATGTTTCCACGAATGTTTCTTGCGTTGGCACCATTGGCAGAGATTATCTTGGAATGGTCATGAATGCCCAATAATTGATTACCTTGGAGTGGTGACAAATGCCCAAGAATCACATTTAAAAAAAAAAAATATATATATATATATATATATATATATATATATATATATATATATATAAGTGTTTTTTTATATATATACGAATGCAAATTGAGGTCGTGAGAAAATCCTGTTGCTGCGCGTGTGTGTTGTCGATGCTGGTTTAGTAGTCCTAGACGAGCAGAGGTAGAACAATCTTTGGAGCTTCTTGTCTAGATTTTCAAAAAGGTCTTGAATGCAATGTGATGCAACACATCGACTATCATCGACAAGTGGAAGCTGGACATGGCTGGAGTGAGCATGGAAGCCCTAGACAAGTGGTTGGGGCACACAGTTTCACAAATGGCGATCAGAGTTGAATGTTCAAATGAGATCAAGGAGGAGGTCGGAAAAGAGAAATATGCAAAAACATTTCCTGGGAAACAACGTGAGTAGAGAGATGCGAGAAGGAGGTCGGCAGAGAGAAATTCGTCGAAACAAAAGATAAAGGCCGACATTGGCGGCTATGCAATCGATGGGTACGGGGAGTTCATGCACTATGCCTATTAAGATGGAACGACGGGATTCCAATGCGCAGTATTTATTTTCCATCGTAGTGCCATCGTTGTTTCAACGGGCTAGAATTCGACGGCAAGAAGGCAAGTGAGTTCTTCCAAATAATAATAATAAAATTTCCCATGAAGGACGCGGCTGAAGCGCACAAAAGATAAAGTTGTCGTTGAATGGTCACGATATGAGTAGAACCTGTGTTCAGAAAGAAGTTGTGAGGTTAGGAAAGGGTTCAAAGTGTGGATCGATAAAAATGAGAGGATGTATTAGGATTAAAAAAAACAATAAAAATTAAAAAAAATTATGGGTTTGAAAATTTTCAAGTAAATGGCTATACCACTGTAAGGCATGATAAGGCATGTGTACCCCAGTAAATCGCTAGTTAAGTTTGAAATTCCACTAGGTGATATGGGGACATATGTGATGGTATGATAAAGCATGTTGAGCTAGGACAACATGTGAAATTATTAAATACCCTGACATTGACTTGGTAGGCCCTAGAAGTGAGTGGTGACTAGCTCACTTGGGTTGTTTGGCTAGATTTAGCTAATGAAAACCAAATTTCAAGTTTAAATGGGGGATTGTTAGATAAACTTGACCTTGTGATAGATTTGAGGTTGTGTCAATAGTTATGGTTAACATTTGTGTTTTTTGGCACCCTGTATTGGTGACCCATGGTAATAAGCTCATGGTATTACATGTAGTAGAAGCCATTAAAAGGCTAGAGGATTCTCCATTGTAGGTAGCCATGGTTGAGCGGTGAAAGCTTAGGGTTTTGGACGACTTGGCTGTATTTTAGCCAAGGACAATAATAGATCTATTGTTCGTTGGTTTTTTCCCCAATTGGGGTTTTTTCCAGATATATCATGGTGTACATGGTTTGAATATTGTTGCTATGCTTATTATTATTATATTTATTTCTCTGGTATTTTTCTTTGAATTAATAACACTTACAAATGGGAAAACTAGGGATATTGAAGGTTACCAAGCTAGAATTTTCAAAATGGGAAGGTCTACCCTCATCCCTCATATACACAAACTCCTCAAATTGGTAGTGAAACACAAATTTCCTAAGCCTTGTATGCAAAGCCTTATTGTGTTTATCTTCAAAAGTGTGTATAAAATGTTCCCTCTAACTATATGACTATAATGATTAGCCACATTTTAGCCAAATTCTATGTGCTTATTTTGGAAAATAAGAAGTGTCTATCTTGAAATTCATGGTAAAAGAGCTAAAGGAAAAGCTAGTTTTCAGAGGCATAATTAAACTACTGACCACCTTATCACTATGAGGACCATTATCAAAGGGTGTCACAATAGGAAAATTGATCTCTTATGTTGTTTTATTGACTTTAGAAAATATTTTGGCATTGTTCCTCAGGAGAAGTTATGGCAAAGGCTCGATGATATAATGGTTCCTCTCAATTTTATGCTTGTTGTAGCTAGGTTATACGAGAATATTATTGCCAAGCTTAGTACCACCAAAGGTTGGTTTGAGGAGATTAAATGTAATACTAGAGTTAAGCAAGGATGTCCATTATCCCCTACCCTTTTGGACATTTACACTGATAAGATATAAAAGTATTTAGAACATGCAGGGTGTGATGAACACAATCTCGTTGGTATAGTCATTACCCTTCTCCTTTGTGTTGACAATATCGTTCTTCTTATCGAAAGCCCTGATAATCTCGATAAGTAGCTTAGGATCTTCCATGATTACTGTTTCAAGATGGGTACAACTGTTAATACTGAAAAATACTAAAGTCATGATAATTACATCCAAAAGGATCAACTATAATAATTTCATTTATGATAATAATTACTTGTAGAGGTTTTCCTCATACAAATATTTAGGTATTGACATTCACCACCAGCTCAATTGGAACTATAGCATTGAGAAAAGGATTGGAGGCTAGAAAGCTTACTATGAGCTTCAAAACAGTTGTAAGCCAACTGATCTTTGCATTTGGAGTAAAAATAAGTTCCTCTTCGAGACTATCGTCACCCCTATTATTTTATATGGATGTGAGGATTTGGGATGAATTATATCTAGAGAAACGTGGAAAAAATATTGAGATGATCCAAAAGCAATTTATAACTTACGACCTCAAGATTAAAGTAAATATTACCTACCATATTCTCTTGATTGAAGCTAGCCTCTCCCCCATTGAAATTATGGCTATGTTTAGGTATTTGATGTACAAGAAGAAGTTGTAAAACATGGTATCCAAGAGACTCCCTAAAATTGCTTCTAACTCGTGTTAAAACCCCACTTTCGGCTCAAGTGAGGCTAGCATAAAGATGCCCAGTATTGGCTCAACCATAGGGGGATAAAGGAGGAGTTCATCTTGGAGAATAAGGATAATATTAAAAAAAATATTATTTCCAAATTCAAGGATAAGCTATGGGATGATAAAGAGTTAGAGGGAAAAATAAAACTAACATATTATAAATAGGTGATCAACCCCACCCTTGATAACCAAATTTATCTTTTTCTCTTGACCAGTGATAAGAAGAAAATTAACATTGCAAAGATAAGAAGTAAGTCTCATGAGTTCCAGAGTGAAATTAAATGTTGGTCTATTCCAAAAACACCTTAAGATGAAAGAATCAGCCCCCTTTGTGAAACAAAGAGAGTTGAAGATGAAAGGAACTTTCTCTTAGATTGCCCGACCCTTACTCACATTCTTTTTCCTTTTCCAAACATTTTCCAAACTACCAACCTTCTTGACTTGTTAAGTCAACAAAACCACAGTTATCTCGGAACACTTCTCTCTCTTCTTTTTTATAATAGAAATCAACTATTAAAGAGCCTCAGTTAATCGCTTTCTTTATTAAGGTCTAATAGACCATATTGGTCTTTGCAGACATCACCATCATCATTATATATATATATATATATATATATATATATATATATATATATATATATAACTTTTTGCATAAGAGGTAGGTACTTACACTTGTTATTATTATTTTTTTTCTAAATAACTCTAGATTCTATTATATGATACAAAAAATACAGAGGTACATTGCAAATTCCAGACCAGAATTGCTAAGTTAGCCAATTCTGGTGGGAAAGAGAAAATACAAAAGTACAAAAATCGGGTTGCCCCTTGGGGGGAACCAGCCCATAAACCAATCCACATATCACAATAGGAGTTTCCCCTTAAGCAAACACCATTATTAAACAGTAGAACCCAGTATCCAAGTTTGTTGTGCAAAATGTAAATAAGCATAGAAACTATAATTAAGCTGGAAAAAGCTAGAAAATGAGGAACCATGGCGCTAGGCGTTCTGGTCCTCTGCATCCTGAATTTGTTGAGGAGGTTTTTTTTCCTCTATGTAGCAACCATAATTTGTGGGGTCATCCTCTTCCTTGGAGAGCCATGTTTCCAGCTTAGGCGTGGAGGTGGAACGAGCACCCGTTGCTTTTTCTTTACCCCCTTTTGCTGAACTATTGCTACCTCCATTTTCCAATGAATCCTCCATATTTTTTATGGGGTAGAGCCACCATCTTCCTGGGCTACTAAGGGGAATAGGGAGAGAGAGTTGATTTTTGCATCCTCTTCCTAAACCCCAAACCAGAGGGGTGAGACTGGGCATCAAGAATTCAGAGAGAAATATGGGTAGAGAGGTGTTGAGGGTCAAGAACCTTCGGCATATCCATGGCCAAGGAAAAATCCACGGAGCACTTCGCCATTGCAGGGATGTGAGGGCGAGCGAGAAAACCTCAGCGTTCACCTCTGCGACAACACATACGATGGAGATGAGGCATGGAATCAGCAGAGTTCTGAGAATGCAGGTGAGTCGAATGAAAAAAGTGTAAAGGGCGAGCAGTAAGACTGTAGGCATTGTGGAGTGAGAAGGGAGAGGATGTCTGAAGGGCTGACAGAGGGGCGGAGGCGCAACAAGAAGAAACAGAGTCGAGATCCAACTTGACAAAGAAACAGAGGGAGGAATGCTGAGGGGAGTCATCGCCATTTCCCATAAACAGCCAGGGCTGTCTACAAATAGGACGGACCGGAGAGAGTTCACGTTGAAGGAATTGAATGTCAATTATGGCGCCAAGTTGTGAGACCATCAAGGTGAATTTAATGGCACCCACGCCAGGGCCATGTGTTGCCTCGTGGCGAGGACAACTACTCGGTGCTGGGGAGCCAATGTGGCATGTCACCTTCTCTCTATGAGGAACCCAGATCCGGGACTTACACTTGTTATTATTATTATTAATTAAAATATATATATAAGTTAAACTTATAAACATTTAGAAAAACATGGAACAAGATTCTTAACCATGGAGATTTATCCCCACTTTATAATGGAAATTCTTAATATGTAAATAGGTTTTTTTACAATACCATGGGTCAATATCATGGTTTATCAATACCAAATTCCCAAAAAAACATAATTCACTTCATATGATACTTATTCATATGACATTTTTTTTAATTAATCAATTAATTAAAATGTTGATAAGGGCATAACTACTTTGGAGAAACTTTTGATTTGTGTAAATTATTAAGAATATATTAAAATATTCCATGGAGGCTAAACCTTTGCCATCCACCTAATAATTATTGATAATTAAATTAAGATATAGGAAGCTCTATTCCAAAATAGACATGTCTATCAGCATAAATATAATTGAAAAAAATCCAAAATTTAAAATAGTGAGACTATTTGAAATGTTTTAACCATGAGAATTTTTTTTTTTTTTTTTACTTGTTTTATATAATATACATAGTTTTTTTTAAACCATATATGATATGTACATTGTTGAGCTTGAAATATTTTATTAACATGGGCATTGAAATATTTTATTTAATCTCACATTGTCTTATTAAAATGTTTTTTTTGTTATTAATATATTTTTAAATACACCTTAATATTATTTAACTTTATATATTGAAATATTTTAGTTAAGACTCACAATAATTATTATTATTATTATGATGTCGCATATTAATTGTATATTAAAAATTAAATAAATTACACATCTATGTCTTATTACTCTTTATTAGGAAGTAATTGAGTTTTTTACTTTAAATTACTTCTTCTTTTTAAGCATTGGAGCATTTTACCATAGTGTGTGTGCCTACATGTGTGTGTGTATTTTACCATGGTGTGTGTGTACCTTCTCTCTATATATACATATATATGGAGCTCATATTGAAATATATTAGTTAACATGAATACTCAAACAAATTATTTTAGTTTTGCATTGAAATATTTATAATTAAAATGTAACGTTTTTTAATTTATTTTTTATGATATTATCTCTCTAAATTTGATATAAAATTATGTTACATAACATATACATCCAAATATTTTATCTATGGGTCCAAGAGTGATAGTGAAATATATTTTATTACATCTCCTTCAAAATTTAGTTGTAATATTAACAACCAACACAACTAGCACAATGAGAGTGGGATTATTGATGTTTTATAATGATTTTAATTTTTTTTGTGAAGTTAATTCTATTAACTGTGGAAACTAGATATTACATTAAGGATTATCATGATTCATACCAGTCTCTCACAGGGGAGGCCATATCATAACCAAAAATGCACCTTACTAAGGGTTGATAGAGACAAATTGAAATAAACAAAACTTCCATCTACTAGGTCTACAACCATATAATGGCCCATCTAGCCTTGCACAAAACTAACAACAAAAAAGGAATCATAAAACAATCAAGTGATAGGTTCAGAATAAGAGCCAACCACTAGTATATGAACTATTGGATCAACCGGTGGGATACTAATATGGATTGCAATCCTTTCCAATTTATGATAAATTATGTCCAGCCTGTTGTCATAATATTTTAGGTTCCTGTGCATCTGATCCAAGGATTGAAGCAACTCAATCTAGACCCTTGGAGATACAACAGACTACAACCCAACATGAACTTCACTTTCCAGTATAAGTTTATTATCTACATATATTGATTGGCTCTTCCTCACATATGTCTTCTGTGAGGGATCCAAATTTCTCATTCTTCCATCACTTTAGAATCTTAGAGGGAGATTTTATGGGCTGAGGTTTCTCCTTAAGTCCGGGCTAATACCTTCCTGTACATGAACTAGATACTCCATATACATTTGGCCATAAAACCTTCTATTTATTGATGAATATGGGAGTTCCCTCTATGGGAACACTCCTCATAATAGGTTGTCCCTCTCCCTATATAGGCTCTTTGTCTAGGCAGGGCACTGACAAACACTGGAATTTGAGTAACAAAATATGACCTACACTAGACAAGTAGATGCTTTCTCACCCAAAGCGACCTCACCATGGTAAGGCCAAAAAATTTCAGGGAAATGGCCTGAGAATCCACCAGCCATGCACCCTGGCCAAAAGTTGGAAAAAAATAAAACACAACACTTCAAGGCTCCACCTCCTGTTGTTTCCTCAACTCCCAACAACATCAATCTCCTATAGATTCAAGAACAACAAAGTTGACACTAGACCAAAACTCTGAGAAAGCAGTTATACCCACCATCCCCACCATGCTAACAATCCAAATTCAAATACATAGTTGAATTCCATAGAGACCTGTAATATATCATACGATATACAACACAGAAGACTCCCATACCCAGTTCGACGACCTTGAGTTTCAAATAAATTAATACTTTCAATAGGAAAAAACTAACATTCAAGAGAAAAGTAACCACAGTGCAATCCAAGGTAGAAATGATAAAAATCAAAACCACACCAGACACCCTCCTTCAAGATAACCTAATGCTAAAGTCTCTTTAAGATCCCCCGCCCTCTCCATATCCAAATTGGTGAAAAAGAGATGTGAAGTCTTAAAGGACCAACCACCAGCAGAGTCCCATTGAAAGGATACATGTTGCCCACAATTATTGTTAAAAATAATAGATAGTAACCAGACAAAACAAAATGACATCAAGTAGAGGGATAACTATTACCTGGAGGGATAGATGGAAATTTACTCCCTTGTTGGTTGACACTACTAGAAAATATCAGTAAAACTTCCCACGTTGTTGGATGAATGCTTGGAATTATTTATGTTAGGCATCTAACGAGGTGAATCCTGTAATCGACCTACTAACTAGTATTGAGGATCACCAAAATTCCAATCCACTTCCAGTGATACGAACAAATCTCCCATGGCTGGACATACTATGGGGTGTAAATACTTTTCTTTCTGTTAAGCATGTATTGGTGTCAAACTCCCTTGTTACATATAATTTTCTTCCTTGCTTCCTTTTGGAGGTCTTGAACTGTACACTATACGACCTCCCTTGTTACCTGGGCTGTCGAATTACACATCTATCTCATATTGGGTTGTGGAATACACCTCTCAACACAATGAATTGATATTTATCAACCTCTACCAACCATTTAATTTATATAACTTCCATAGTTACAAATATATTTAATTGAATCTAACTCTCTCATCTTCTAGTCTTGTAATGTTAAATAATTAATCCACTTATCAAAAATGAAATATAAATGTTGTTACTTTTTGTCATTTGATTTTATTTCTTTGTTATATGTTGAACATTTACTTGTAATTCATATTTAATGTTTCTTTGAATTTAATGTGCATGTCTCTTCGTTGATATTAACCAGCCTAGATCCATCTTAACTCTAGATCTACCAGGAGAAAATCTCTTTTCACTCTAAAATAGGTTTTCATCTTAAGGGATTTAATCCTTTAGACCCTTGGTAGATTTGGAGTTAAGATATGGTCTAGGTTGGTTTAATGTTCCCCTTTAAACAAGATATATTCCACATGAATACCATAAGTTAATACCATGGGTTCTAATAAACTCGGAGCTTTTTAAAAAATTAATAAAAATAATGATTTATTTTTATTTTTATTTTATTTTGAAATATTTACAAGACATTATGTTACATTACATTTCTAGAATTTCAGTGCAATAATGTGATAGATTTTATGTCTTGTTTTATAATATTTATATTAATATTTATGTTATTAGTTATATGAAATTTTTAATTAGAAGAACTTTTAATTTATTTAATTTTTTTTCTATTCTAAAATTAATTACAAATAAGCTCATCAAATATATACCAAAATTATTTAGAATATTAATATAGATAATAATAAAATTATTATCCAAATAACTTGAATAACTTGAATACTTATGGTTAAAACATAATTTATGAATTTTCAAGTTAACAAAATATTTATTACAAAGAATCTCATCAAATATATACCAAAATTATTTACAATATCAATACAAATAATAATAATAAAATATTATCTAAATAATTTGAATACAAATGTTTAAAACATAATTTATGAATTTTTAAATTAACAAAATATTTGATAAATAGAAGGTGGAATCTAAATATAAAATTAAAATTAATAGTAAATATAATAATGTGTCTATTTTAGAATAGGGTTTTTGAAAATTTATTTTAACTATTAATAATTAATAGGTGGATACTAAAGATTTAATTTATAATAAATATTTACGGAATATTTTTATATATAGTTGGGATAAAGGGTTTAGATTTGATGAAAGGTAGTTTCGTCCATTTTTCTTTTCAATTTAATAAAAAAAAAGTCATAAAATTAGATAAAAATAAAAATAAATAAATTATTTTGGCTATAAAATGAGTTAGGGTTTTATAGACATGCCCTATTGATAAGCCATAAAATTGGACCATGATATTGTAATAAAACATATTTACAAATTAAAATTCTCCATAGTAAATTTGCAATGAATCTCCATAGTTAAGAATCTTGTTTTATATATATATATATAACTCATACATCAATTATTTTTATAATAAATAATAATAATACCTTAAAATATAGTTATAATTTAGTTCATTTTTATGAATTTTTAATATTAGTAATGTAAGATATATCTTGAGGTAAGCATTTTAATGTCTATCATAAATTAATGCTTAATCGTGATATACCATGCATTTAATTTATATAATTGTGTTATAAAAGTTCACATAATTTAACCAATTAAATAGTATTGTAGCAATAACATAATGGCCATAGATATGTATGGATGGTTCCACATGAGATCCTTGTTATAGACAATGTGGTTGTTACAAAGTTTGGTCACATCCTTAAGTGTGGTATATGGGTAAAAAAAAGACAAATTTTAGCAATGTATCTATCAAATTGTAATTTAGTGTTTGGGATGAAGTGTTGTTATGAAAACTATCTAAATTTAAATCTCAAAGAGTAGAAAATTTCTTCTATACTTGAATAAAATTTTATATATGTGTGTGTTAAATAGTGGGAAGATCTATCATAGCTAATTTTTCAAACTAGTAATGGAGACAATCATCATCAACTATTATTCTCAAATGCAGGTTGATTGGTCACTGTTATTCAATGAAAACTAGGCCACTTGTAATTACCCCTTTGGTAGTTAGTAAGGGGTAGGCTTTCACTCTTTCCATATGCCTCTAGGTCTTGGGTCATTGACATTTTTCCTTACTTTCTGGGAAGAGCTTTTATCTAAGAAAAAATCATGAAGAAGAATATATCTGTGTGTGTGTGTGTGGGAGATTTGTAGTTAAAAAATAATAATAATGTGTGTGTGTGTGTGTGTGTATATATATATATATAATCCTAATTTGTAATTAAAAAATAATAGTAATGTTCTTATTAGGTTAACAATGAAATCTCAAATGGAAAATAGTGAATATGTTTATGAAATTAGTTGGTAAATGTCGATTAGGTCAATCCATAATAAACATGAAAGCACTTACTTCATAATATATCTCATGTTGTTAAAATAAATAAATAAAAACCATAAAAATTGACTATATTATAACTTTATTTAAACAATAAGAATAATAATAATTATCATTATTATTATTATTATTATTATTAAATATTTTTATTATTATTAGTTATAAAAAAATTAATATATAAGTTTTTTTTTTTTTTTTTAATTTCGTAGGTCCTGTCTATTTTATATTTTGTAAATAGCAATTTGCTATACAAATTTTGCAATTTTTGGTAGCCTCAACCTGCCAGAAGGAAACCAGGTCTGTTGGCCACCTCAGAGAGTTATAAGCCAACCAAAATTGGTATTGTTTTTTCCTTCTACTAACAGCTAATAATCTTTTACTATGTCCATAAAAACTACAAATAAAACAGAGACTAGACTTGATATCTTCAAAAAACATACAAAATTGAGCTTATGAAAGAGTTAACCATCTGATGAATCAACAGGTGTCAGTTCTTTTGCAGTTGACCCTGGCATCTCAGCTTGCTGCATATTGAGGAGTTGCTAATCAATCCTTGTTATTCTCGCATTTACTTGAATTTTCGCCTTTTTCATTTCCCTCATATCATGTTTAATCTGCTGAAGCTCAAAAAGCATGGAATAATTGACTTGCTTTTCCTACATACTTGACAGTGCCTTTGCTAAAACACATTTGATTTTCCAATATGTCTTAACAGACTGTTGAAATAAAGAAACTCTTCCTCTTGTATTACCTGGGTCAGAAATAAAATCTATTCCTTCCTGTTGTTCTTTAATATCATCATCTTCATCATCACTATCCCTTTCCCATCACTGTATAGTTTTCTGAATATCCTTTGGAATCTCAGTTTCATAAATGTTTGTTATATTTTCAAGAGTCTGTTGATTGCTCTTTCTTCCTCTTTTTCTTGGACCAGCTGCCTGGGGTGATTGTAACTTCCTTCCCTTGCCTTTTGTCATTCTGCCCTGAATGCCACTGTATGAACTTTTGACTAAAAAGAATCTTGTATATCGAATAGTAGCAACTATATAAAACTTTGATCAATATGAAATTCCAAATGTTTTTTATTAACCGGAATCTTGGGGTATGGACTGCATTTTTCTTTCATTCGGATTTTGACATACTGAGTCTTCCCATTGTCATAATACTTCCTCAGTTTCTGGGTTATTAAAACAGTATTCACAGAGTGGATAGAGTTTCGATTAACTCCACGAAAATAACAATTCATATACAAAAGCTTTGAAAATTGAAATGGTTTCTAATTACCCAGACAGGAAGGATTACTAAAAAGCAAAAAGCAGTTGGACTTCTTTCGAATAAGGGATTGGGGATGGAAATAGCAAAACACAGAAAGACACCAAAAAACTAATATAACCTCAAATGTATGCTTTGGGTGAGCATTCTTAAACATGCATTTCAGAAGGCAGAGAACCAACCGAGAATCCCAGACTTGAATGCAGTACTGGAAAAGCATATTAATAGAAATTACCAAGACTTGATCCCACCGCGCATTTCAATGAATGTTAATTTAGTGGCCAGCTGACACGCATACTACGTGGCGGTGTCATGCTGCCAATATCCATTAGGTGGCACCCCGATCGGGGAAAATTAATATATAAGTTAAATGGATATACATTTAAAAAAACTTGGAACAAGATTCTTAACCATAGAGATTATTAATGTGTAAATAGGTTTTGTTATAATACCATGGGCTATTACCATGACTTTTTTTTTTTTCAGCTATGGTTCACGGTCACTAAGTGGCCGCTACATCCACGGGTAATAATCCGGTAGATCCACCCGAAGGGATCAACCGTCGGCTTTAATTTCGGGGCCTAACCCCAAGGGCGTCGAGGAGATTTGACCCCGTGACCTTCCATATGGCAAGGTACTTTAGCAACGGGAACTCGACCATTTGAGCTATCCCTTGGGGCTATGGGCTATTACCATGACTTGTATTAGTTATAAAAAAAAATTAATATATAAGTTAAACGTGTATATACATTTAAAAAAAAATGGAACAAAATTCTTAACCATAAAGATTTTTATTCTGTAAATAGGTTTTGTTACAATACCACGCGCCATTACCATGACTTCTTGAGCAGAGAGGCTCATTATACAGCCGAGTATGAGGGTGATGTGCAAGTTTGTTAGTCTATCCATTTGTCAAGTTGACACTTGATCTAAATAGAAAAATGCTCTAAATAGAAAAATAATGTCGGCTATAATAATAATAATAATAATAAACAATGAATATGTTGTAAAGTAATTAGAAACTATTAAAAAAATGTGTGAGTAAGATGGTTAAACCTTATACTTTTCAAAAATATTTCAATAGGAGATTTAAATAAACTATTTAAGATCTATGTTAACTAATTTGTGCTAATAAAATGTATCTTTGTACATGTTATGTAAATATTTTAATGTCAATTATATATATATATATATATATATATATATATATATATATATATATATATATATATATTAAATTATGCATAAATCATCAAAAAATAAGTTTTATAGTTAAAATGTTTATTTGGTCTTATGTATACTTTACATAGCATTCAAAAATACAATTTAAACAATGAAAGATTACACATTATATTTTTCACTCTAAAGAAGTTTGTACGTGAAGAAATTTATCCCTCTCAAATCATGTTAGATCCCTACTTAAGATGGATCTATGCTAGTCAATAACACATGCCTGAAAACCATAATTCACTTCATATGAGACTTGTTCATATAATTTTTTTTAAAGCGCATAACTACTTTGAAGATAAATCTCAACCTTTGATTTCTATATTCTACTATAAATATTCTATAGCATATAATTTTATTTTAAATCATTATTATTATTATTATTACTATTAATTATAAAAATAATTAATATAGATGTTAAACATATATGCATTTAAAAAATCTTGGAACAAGATTCTTAACCATGGATATTTTTAATTTGTAAATATATCTTGTTACAATACCATGGGCCAACTTCATGGCTTATCAACCCCACATGCCTAAAAAACATAATTCACTTTATATGAGACTTGTTCATATTTTTTTTTTTTAGCTTAATCAATTTTAATTAAAAGGTGAAAAGGGCATACATATTTTGGAGATTAATCTCAACCTTTGATTTGTGTATTCTAATATGAATATTCTAAACATTTCATGGAGGTTAATTCCCTACCATCCACCTAAAAACTAGTATAGATCGATCTTAACCATGGATCTAGTAAGCTCAAAGGAGGATCAAATCTTTTGAGGTGCATACCTCTTTTAGAGTGAAAATTTTGAAAAAAACAAATGTGCCTCAATAAATTTGATCCCTCTCATAGATCCTTGTTTCACGGATCTTTTTCATTGTTTAAATTATATTTTTGAATGTTGTAAGGACTACATAGCTTAAACTTGTATTACACATCTCTATCTTATTACTTTAATTATGAAGTATTTAATTTTTAATTTTTTCGACTTTCAATTACTTCTTCCCTTTGGGAATTGAAATATTTTTTGTAATTAGCATTCAAATCATTTATCTTTGTATATACATAAATATGAAGTTGATAACCAATAAATTAGTTAAAACAAACCTTTTGAAAAGTATAAAGGTTAAACATCTTACTCACACTCAAAATTTGTGTGTGTGTGTGTGTGTGTGTAATTCCTTTCTCCTTCAAAATTTGATATGAAATTATATTACCTTACATGTACATCCAAATATTTTATTCATGATTAAGAGTGAGTGAAATATATTTATCACATTGTAATATCAACAAAAAATCTAGTCGCCATAGTGAGGTTGGTATTATTAATTTTTTATAACATACTTTTGATTAAAACTAACTAAATATGCATTTTGTAACACCCTTCTCCCACATTTACCAAATTTATTGGCCTGCCAGGGTAAACATGCGATGAAGAGTTACTATGATGTGATTCGGCCTCCTAGATCACCTTAAGGAAGTTGAACCAACGGACCAACACTGTACAAATCTTCCTCAGTTGGTATAGAACGCATAGGATCCAACCAACCAGTCCAAGTGCCCAACCCCTGAGGCAGCTTAGATTTTCAGTAAACTTGACCCCCAGTCGCTCCCATGAAGAGCCCTCCATGTGATTGAAAGCCTCCAGTCGCTCCCATGATAGGCCATTCATGTGACTGCAGTATTTTTCAGGTAATTTTGTGCCAGCAACCATGGATTTTGTGCCACTTTTTTAGAGCTAGTACTCATGCTTCTGCCCAGAACTTCATTAAACTTCCAGAAATTATAAATAACATTGAAAACAAGACTACAAATGAAAAACTTGAACAGGAAATTGACCTGCCCCCTAGAAACCATGATAGGAATTCCGTCAAACACATCATGAAGATGTAATTTACATGTCATAACAACATATCTGAACACGAGGGTCTCATACTTATCTAAGATTCGTCAAGAATGAGTGATTCCTTATCACAATATTTGCATTATCATATATTAGGTCATACATTAATCATTCATTCATTTATTAATCAAAACTTGATGAGAGCCATGACTAAGATATGTCATAAAACCATGCTTATAGCAAAATAATGATAATAGAACAGTCATTCAAGTCTCATAATAATCCAATACATTTACACATAGAAAAAAAGAAGAAAAGAGTTCTTATTAACATATTCAAAAACCAACCAAGTCATGGACTTCCACGTACCACCCAACCATAGATTTGGTTGAACCAATTATTTCTTTCAGCCAATCACCCTCATGTCATATTCCAAGCAAGAATGTGGGACTCACAACAAAACCAATCAGGGCTTTATCAGGCTTTACCGTATATCCCACCAAAGGATTCCTTGGCCCAAAATCCTTATATATACAACTAGGCTTTACCGCAATCCTGCCAAGAAATTCCTAGGCCCAAACAAGAAACATACACTACAATTCTTTACCGCAATCCCATCAAGGTATTCCTAGGCCTATACAAGCATGGATGCCTCCAGATCTCTCCACCTAAACCATGAGGATTTTTTCATCTCCACCCTCTAGGTTTTACTGTATATCCCGTCATTCACTAATCGAGGATTCCCAGGTCGAACCAGAGCATACACAATCAGGATTTACCACAATCCCACCTTTACTGTTCCAGATATTCCTAGGCCTTGTGATTTATACGAGACCATCCCACTCAGTTTGGAAACCATCCGCAAATCCATCTCATCCAAGTAAGAGAAGCCCCATCACACCATGGTTATCCGAAAATGGAAAGGCTAGGTTTAAAACCATTGTCACACCTAGAAAAAACCATATCAATGACAACAAGAGAACCAAAAACACATATGCATATACCATGCATGCCAAAACTAGCAAGGAAATCATACGTGCAACTCAATACATGTAAGTAGTTTTGCTATAGCCACATGATATCGCTCTTCCTTGCTTGATATTTGCTTCCCTTTACTTTTTTTTCCTTCCTTTGCCATCCTTCCTCCAATGCTAGAGTGTTCCAAGAATACTCCAAGTATCCAAGAGTATGAGAGAGTAGAGAGAATAGAGAGAGAGCTCCAAAAATGAACTGAAAAAAGTTTGTGAATTGATCCTCAAAAGCAATTTTATTAATGAGGCCTCTATTTTCTTGAATTTATATTATTTTCCTTCATTTTCCTCCTCACATGCAATCTGTGACCTTTCACCTTCCATTTCTCCTATTTTCCATTATTTTCATAAATAAAATGCTAATTAATTCCTCGTGCCTTTGCCAAATCCTTTTCCAATTTACTTTATCCATAATGAACCAAATGAACACCCACACTATGATGTTTTTCACAACACTTAGCTTGGAATATGTGTCACGTGACCTTGGTTATTATTTTTTCCTTTATCAACTTTATTACATGGATTTTTTACTAGGGTTGTTATAAAACCCTCCCCCTTGGGGGAACATTGTCCTAAGTGTTCAATCCTAGGTGTTCAATGACACCTACAACTAGCAAAACCGCTGAAAAAAAAAAAACATACTACCCATGGAGCTTTATAATTTAGCTTGATGCAGTATTTACAAAGATCAACCTGCTGAGAAGAAAACCAACATGACAAACATAAAAATCATAACAACCATACCATTTATTGGATATTTATAACATAGCTCATGGCGGTATTTACATCCATATACATATATACATATACCAAAACACCACACCAAAACATATACCAAAGACATTTGCTCAATCAGTGAATAGAGAAGGATAGATATCATGCATCTGATCATCCATCTCCCATGTAGCTTCATCGACCCCAAAGTGTTTCCACTGCACTTTAACCTTCTTGATTGCTTAGTTTGGGAGCATGATCATATTCCTATGAAAAATACATTGAAGTTTCGGTTGGAATTCTCCACCTGGATCCACCTACAATACAAACCAATCAATCACAAGATCAACATTATTATCTAACATACTTCTTAAGTAATGACACATGGAAAAAATCATGGACTTTCATTGTCATAGGCAGTGTGAGTCGATAGGCTACTGGTCCAATCCTCCAAAGAATATTGAAAGGTACACAATACCAAGGTTCCAGCTTGCAACATGATCCAATCCTCAAGGAGCTCTTCTTGGGCTTGATGTGCAAGTACACTTGTTCCTCAACCTAAAACTCCCTAAACAACAAGTGTTGATATGCATAACTCTTATGTCTATCCTGTGCTACCCTTAAATTATTCTTAATTACCTGCATTTCTTGTTCCATTTCTGCCAACATGTCTAGTCCAATCAATACCTTGTTCACTAGATCACTCAAACTGATGGGAGTGTTAGAACTCCTCATAGAGTGCCTCAAACAGACTCATGCTCAGAGACTCATAATACCCATTGTTGTAAGTGAACTCATCCAATGGAAGATACTCTTCCCACTTTCGTTGTTGATGCATGATGTACATTCTCAACATGTCCTCCAAAATCGTGTTGACCCTTTCTATCTGCCCATCTGTCTGTGGATGAAAAGTTGTACTGAAGGCCAAATTTGTACCCAAACCTGCAAATAACTCTTTCCAGAACCTAGAAGTGAACTTAGCATCCCTGTCTACCACAATATTCTTCAGAACACCATGAAAACTCACTACATATCTTATGAAGACCTATGCTACATCATTAGTTGAATAAGTGGAATTCACTGGAATGAAGTTTTCTACCTTTTTCAACGTGTCCACCACAACGATGATAGAATCATGGTGTCTAGATGTCCTTGGAAAACCTGTAATGAAGTCCATGGAAATGACTTCTGATTTCCAATTTTGAATTGGAATCGGTTGTAGTAATCCACCTGGATAATTACACTTTTCTTTTACTTGTTGACAATCTAAGCATCTTGCCACAAACTCTGTCACTTCCTTCTTCAAATTCGGTCAGTAGTAGAACTTATTCATCACTATCAATGTATTTTGATATGCCAGGTGACTTGAATACAAATTAGAATGAAATTCCTTCAATATAAGCTTCTTGAGCTCATTGTTGTCCAACACATATATCTTTTCCATAAATCTAACCAAACCATCCACTTTGAGATGGTAGTCCACATCATGATCACATGTACCCTATTGTAACCTATGCCTAAGCTCACTATACCTGTCATCCTATTGTCCTGCCTGCAAGATATGATCCTATAAATTTGTCCCATGGAAGCTCATAGACTATGTGATTCACCTATACCCTTCTTCTAAGAGCATATGCAACCTTATTCTCTTTACGTTTAATGTACCTGATATCGAAGTCGAACTCGTTGATTGTGGCCAACCATCTATCTTGTCTAGCATTAAGGTCAAATGGATACCTCAATCCACTATGATCTCTCATCAATACAAACATCCTTCCAAGAAGATAGTGTCTCCACATATTCAATGCATGGACGATCGATGCCAACTCAAGGTCATGTATTAGATAATTATTCTCATGCTCATTCATTTTTCGTGACTCATAACATACCACTTGTCCTTCTTACATCAAGACTCCACCAAGTCCCCTCTTGAAAGCATTTGTACATACCAGAAACTATTATTTTGGGTCTGCAATCTTTAGAACTGGAGAAATTTTCAACAACAGCTTCAACTACTCAAAATTGTCTACACATTCCTCTATCCATTCAAATTTATTAGAGGTTATAGTAACCTTTGAGTTCACTATACCCATATTTTTCATTGCCCATGCCACTCATATGACGGAGGAAGAGTTGATTCCAAAGTGGTTGGAGGAACTTCGGGAACTGGATGAGGCTAGGTTCATGGAATATTTCCATCAAATGGTCGAAAATCAAAGGCAGAAGGCATGGCAGGACAGACATATTCAATGGAAATCATTTACAGTGGGAGGACATGTTCTGCTATATGATAGAAAATTTTTGAAGTTTCTCGGAAAGCTACAGATGCATTGGTTGGGACCTTTTATTATTTCGGTCGTGAAGGAATCAAGAGCTATAAAGCTTGTGCAACTGGATAGTGTCTTACTACCAGGATGGGTGAATGGTGCACGCCTGAAACCCTTCTAGGGATCAAAAAAATTCCACTCCAAATTGATACATCTCTAAAAGGAGACCATAAGTAGGATTAGGTAGACTCAGTTAGTTCTTTTTCACATATTAGTTGTGTCTATTAAATTGCTTGGTCGGCTCTTTCATTGAATTTAATCTAGAATAAAGCTCTCGTAAGGTCTCTTCCAGTTGCGACGGTATTTCCACCCCACTGAAACTGCTTGTGGTCAGGGGGGAACACATGACAGGCGACATATCATAATAATTAGGAAATAATTCTAGTGTCAGTTCAAATTTGTGTTAAATCTTTCCCATAATATCCATCATCAACTCCTAATCACCTCCCATTTACCCATCAACTCCACCTTCATTTTTCAATTTTGCATCATTTGATTCAACTCCAGTTCAGTCATCATCAGCGTTAACATGATTGAGATTTCATAGGGAAATTTGTCATATTAATTAGTTATGAGGTCCAGCCAAAAACGTCGTGTCGATCTTTTCTACTTAATCTGCATGGTGATGATAAGTTTTCCAGAACCCGGAGCTGAGGTGGTAAACTTGCTAAGTCTGGAGTATGTTTCTAACTCCCATTGTCTCAAGAACAAGTTCAAGCCCCCTATGTTTTGTGTGTATCAATGTCATTTCAAAGGCTGTGATATTTGTCCTAGAGGTCGAATTTAATGAAAGAACCATGAA
Organism: Pinus albicaulis; assembly: GCA_034641835.2. Classification (NCBI taxonomy): domain Eukaryota; kingdom Viridiplantae; phylum Streptophyta; class Pinopsida; order Pinales; family Pinaceae; genus Pinus; species Pinus albicaulis. The sequence continues at coordinate 1,374,545,010 of CM076584.1, forward strand.
GCGAGAACCTCTCTACGATAAATATGATAAGGCAATTCTCATCGACAACGACCTCTGAGAATAATTTCAATTTCTAGCATTGAAGGGAGAGGTCTACACTGAACCAGCATTTAAGGCTAATGGAATTCATTCCATCAAGTTTGCAGATGATTTCAAGGGAATTCAAAGGTCGACATTATTATAACTAAGGAGTCTTCCTGTGTTTGGGATGACAAGAGCCGTCATGAAATGTACAAATATTCTTATCAGTTGGATGCATAAAGGATCATTGTGGCTCAACAAGGAGTATCAAATACACGTGGTTGACCTTCAGAGGTGTTGTGCAGGTAAATCCCCTCTGCGGACAGCGGCAATCCCTCTAGCCCTAGGGTGGGCCTAGCAACAAGGGAACATGCTAATCCTTTGGACTCCTAGTTTATGAATAAAAATGAGTTGGGATAGGTGACCTAACTTTGTTCCAATGCACTTTCCATAGCTTGTGGCAATGATCTCCTGATCTTCGTCTTTACACGTCGCGATCCTTCAGCGGTAATATCCATGTACCTGCACAAGGATCAGAGAATGATGACAGCATACGAAAACATACTGGCATTCATAAATATTTGATTGGTCAAGGAGAATCAAACTTATTGCATATGATTAAACATATCAAACACAAAACAGGAACCAAAAACCATTCATGTATTAATAAGTAGAGAGAAGAAGTTTACAACCAAAAAATCCTTGACATTGTAGCCTCCTTCGATGAGTCCAGTCAAATGTGTCTCAAGCATTCGTTGGGGACTGGACTTAGCGAAGCAATGGGCCTAAAATATCTCTCAACAATGGATTCCTCTCTTCTTTATTCTCACACCAGCTATATTAAGGATTTTTCAGCTAGCTGCAATTATGTGATAAGGATGTATTTATAGGAGAGGAGGAGGTGGTTTGGGATCCCTCATAAGGTGGAAGGGAGGCCTTAACCTTTGGGGATTTTATCAAATGTTGGAAACAAGAATCCAAAGGAAGGACTTTGACATTATTCAGTCGAACAAACCATGATGACTCCACCCACGAAGTAGTTAAGAATGGAAACTTCGCTTCTATTTTAAAAAACTTTCCAAAAACAGCTCGACGCGGGTAGTCCACTGAGACAGAGCGCTAATGGGCGCGAGGCTTAGTGCTAATTTCTCTATGGGCGTGTGGCCATAACTGCCTACCAGCGCCAAACCAAAATCATATGTTTTTGAGAGCCTGCTTCAGGAATGATCAGAAGACGAAACGTTATTCACATGACAAGGGATACAATGACACTTTTTGCAAGGTATGACAATACACAGAAGTCACTAAAATGGTCCTCCAATGTTCGGGATGGGGTTTGCAGGGATGGTCACAAAATATTGTGTAATAGATGCCTCCTAAAGCATGAGGTCCGACAGAGAGGGAGGAGTGAAATGCTTTACGAGAACGTGTTCAAACCAAACACCGTCATCGTAAGACCTGCAAGTACAAGTACAAATGATATCTTTGATACATGAATATGTGGCATGGGCGCAGCCATCCATAAAAGTGTAGATATAAAAATGAGATCCGAGGAATGGACACATCCATATAATAAGAAGGATCAAGAAGTAGACTCAGGTATGGTCACAGCCAACCAATCAAAAGAGTCATTCATATAGTCATGATAAACCAAAATGTCTTACAGCTTGGATTTTATCAGACAAAACCCAAGGTCTTGCGCTCCATCTCAACCCGAACAAGTACAAATTCAAGCATGCGAATGAGTGAGCTGAAGTTTAACATGCAAGAAAGTTATGCGATTACTAACCAATGATGAAAGCTATTAACAGGCATGAAAGAAACCAACAATAATGACAATGTCTCTCAAGGTACAACTAGTACATTCCGCGAAATTTGAATAGTGAGCTGGCGTCGAACACCCGCCAAATTACTTGATCTAAGGCCAATGATGAGGAACTGTCGTCAAATGCGAAGAACTTGCCATTGAGGCATGAAAGCTCCAAGATACCGGAAGGGAGCCTCTAGATCAGCTTCCTGGTTAATGAGCTAAAGTCAACAGGAAGTGACCTGGTCGAAGGAGGGTCATAATGTTTCCCACATCATCGACACAAGACAAAGGAATAAGATGATAGTGAATCAGGACCAAAAAGAGCATCAAAGGTTGAAAACTGCAGAAGGAAACTTCTATTGAACATATTGACGACACGACTCTAGAATTTGGCAGTATTTGACATCAAGGGATCTGAAGTCATGATAATGTGGCAAAGAGCCGATGATAGGTCAAAACAGATTACCCAAATCCATGGAGGCAAAAAATGATGAAATGGGATGTCCCCAACCCGACATGAATGCAATGAGTGTCATGTTCAAGAGCGACATACTGCCGACAAGACTGCGAATTGGTTCCATTTTCCCCCACCATTGCTGGTGAGTACCCCAATTATCTTTTGAAACAAGCTTGAAAGGGATAGCATATGCTTTTCATACAAGTTTTTCCTTCGGAAAAAACCATCCTATTACATTTTACGATCCCTAGGAAGGAGGAACTCGGTTACGTCATGATGACGGTTTCTGATGTCATGTAGGTTTAACGAATCTGAAAAAGGAAGAACTCGACATCTTTTCATGTTTAGAGAGTTTGAAAAGAAGCGAAAAAAAAAACTCTAGTGGGTCCCTTTTCGTAGGTAGTCTCACAGGTCCGAAAAGGTAGAAAACCAAATCTAAGAGAACCTCTTAGTCACGATAGGCTAAGGTATACCTTTTTCGTAAATAATCTATCCCAGTCTGAAAAAGGGGTAAACGTATACTGGGCAGATATCGTTTCGTAGCCTTTAATGAGTTCAAAATGACAAGAGTCTCGGAAATATTTTCAGTTTTCAGGAGTCAGAAAAGAGCTGAGAGATGACTTTAGGGGGTGACTTTTTCGTCTTTTTACCGAGTCTGAAAAAAGTATAAAATAAAACTCGTCACTTCATCATCGTCACGTTGAGGACCTGTTGCTGCACAAGAAACGCATATAAAACCCATTTTTCAAGATAAAATAGAAAAATAATCGAAAAATATGCTCAAAACCTAATTAGGGTTCTGAAAAGTTTATAAAATTCCAAAAATAGTAAAAATAAATTACTTTTCACTTTTACCTCTGGTGAGCACTTTTTACCCTTTTTCACTGTGATTTTGCGGAACTGACAGCAGGAAATCTAGGGGACTAATAGTGAATTCGTCTTTTCTAGGTAAGAGCTCATATCCTTACCTGCATTTTGATATAATTGTCATTGCCTGCAATCCATTTTTTAGAACTGTGGAGGGGTTTTTGTTCAAATTAGGACGTGGCAATCGGTGTGGGTTCTAGGAATGGATCGTGCCAACCTGCCTTGAATCCAAATAGGGGCGTGCCACTTGGCGTGACTGTTTTTAAATTAGTCGCGCCAACCACGACCACTAATTTTGCGTGTAAATTCAACCAATTAGCCTGTTTTAAACACTCCAATAGCAAATAATTTGACTAATGATGGCCCCATTGATGTTTTTGCAGGTGTGAAAGAGAAAAATGGCAATCGAATGGAAGGAAAGAGAACATAGTGAAGAAGATGAGCAAGCCTTGGGCAATGTAAGATGCATGGACATTCTCAGGGACTGCAGGCTTAAAAAATTCTTCATGGCACCATGTCTCCAAGCTCAACTGGAGCTATTACAGTACCTGATCAGTGTATGGGACATTGATCGGGAAAGATTCATAATTCACGATTAGGAGCTATAGATTGAGTTCTTGGATGTTTACTTCATCACTGGATTATCATGGAGGGGGCAGTACTAATCCTGACAGGTACCCGGCCCACAATGGAAAACATGAGCATGGCCATCAACAGAGTTTGTCGAGGGGCAAGGAAAGGATCCAAAAGTGGGAAGGTGGATATCCAAACCATTCTCAATTTGGCACTAAAGGTAGTGCTGCACACCATCACATGAGCTGCTGGATCTCAAGCTCCACTTGAGCCCACAGAAAAAAAAATACTTCTTGCAGTAGATTGTATGGCACCAGCTCTTTACAACTGGGCAGAGGCGGTAACAATAAATATGAAACGCCAATTGAAAAAATGCAAGGATGGCAAGCTGAAATAGTTTGGATATGATTCCATCTTGGTACCATTCATCTTGGAACGGTTACCAATTTTTCAACATCAGGAAGTGATAGTTCCTGCACCATCTGTAATATCCCAAAACAGGGATTTCCTACAACAAATGGAATATCTAAAGATATTCCAAAGCTGGAGCTTCAGAAAATCATGAGCTTGCCAATGTAAATCAGCTCATTAGATGTAAAATAACATCTCACCAGCAGATGAAAGAACCTCAGCAAGAGTATGGCCTATATACTCCTTCTTAAGTGGGGAAATGCAACAATATAGGCATAAAATGGTTGTCTTCATAAAATAATGCAATAACAGTGGGTACTAGGACTTGGATCCCTTAGCTTGGAAAATATAAAACCCCCATACAGAATTAGAGCTGAAACAAATAACTCTAGCCACCTTAAACAAATCTCCCCAAGTCAAATCACCTCAATTAAGCCCCAACCCCATGACTTACATCAACAAAAAAGGTTGAAGCATATGACAGCATTATTTTAATGGAGGTTTATGCAGAAAATAATGTGACATAACAGATCTGGAGTCTACAAGTATCCAATGGCTGAGAAAATGGAGATTCCTCCCTTTTTATACAAAATAAGATTAACCCGGCAAGGGTTTCATGACAGACAAATGTACAAAAGAGAAGATCTGCAGATCTGGATCTGAAAAACGTAGTTAGACTGCAACTCTGTATAAAATATGGCTATAATATACAAATAATAGAAGAATAATGAGATATAGAGCTTTTCGGGAGAAGGTTTGACCCTTCCTCCTAGGAATAAGCTCACCGGCAAGGGATCAAACCCTGCTACTGCAGCACTCTAGAAAATGACATAGTTTCTGAAGCTAACTGCACTGTAGAAGATGGAAAGTGATTTGGCCACATGCCAAGATGTAAAATAAGCTCTGAAATCTCCTGTACAGATCTTGCAAAGTAAGGGGAGCTCCCTCCTCTGAAAGATAAGCTAAGGAGCAAGTGTTGTAAGTCTCCCACTGCAACACCCTGCAACACAACATCCCTTGCTACGGGAATAATGTTGTGAATGAAGGAGGATGCTAGGCCTCAAGCCTGGATGTGGGAAATGAATAACATAACTCCTCCAAGTGATCACTCAATGAAGGAGAAGGAATCCCTAAGCAGGAATGCCTTGTGTTGAACAACACTGCATACTCAACTCAACAGCTGAAGAACGCTGAAGAGTCTAAACAGACCAAAATCAATAATCCATAAGCTAACCCAAAAATTCTGCTATCTTCCTCCTTATAAGGTTTGTGGGCCTCCTCACATTGGGTCCCTCCTATTAGGGTTTCCAACAGCATGTGAAGACTGTCCCTCCAAAACTGCGTTGTAGCTCTATCAAGACTACTCCTCCATGTTGTGTTGTTGACTTGGTCAACTTGACTAAATCAACATGATTCTTTTCCTGTTCACACATGGGAAGTGAAAAATCCAACCACTAAGTTATCCCCTTTTCACACCAAGAGGGATTTTATGCTATCACAAGACAAGTATGAGTATCTTTCACCCATTCATTCACCTACTAAGTGCAAGAAACAAAATTTAATATTCCCATTAGCTGCAGGCTAATTTTAGGAATATTACACCACCAACCCAGGAGCCACGGATGGTCCGTTGGGTGGCTTTGATGCCAAGATCAAGAGGCGGTCAACAGATGTCTTGGAGACCAGAGTTCTTTGAGTGGCTTTGTCGACAACTAATTATCGTGGAGGACTAGCCCTATTTTTACATAGACTTTACGGGTGATGCGGACCTCCCACTCCCAACAGAAGAGGATTGGGATGAAGCATTGGGTAAGACTCATTTTTTTTATTTTGATGAGTATTGTGATTTTTTTTATTATATGCATTCTAATTTTAATCCATGTATTTACAGACGTCGGCCCAGAAAGACCTGCAGGAATGTCTCCAATAGCACGGAGGATTCCTCATGATTTTGATGTGGCTCCTCATGGTGAGGGAAGCGAGGAGGAAATCATACGCAACATGGAGGGACTCACTGGTAGAATCCCTGACTATGCGAGATTTTATGATGTTCCTCATGCATACTAGAGGCACACTACAGGGGTGTCGAACCGTGTTCACCACTTATTGAGTATGTACATGCATATATATATATATATATATGCCTATTTTCCTGTATGAATCTTATGATGTGATGATGATGTTTTACAAATTATGAAAATGTCTATCTAATACAATATTGGTTACTGTATCAGTTAACGCATTCATTCATTTGGGAATATGCTGATATTTGATGTAATCAAAATTCTGTTCTAATAAACGAACATGCAAATACAACCTTAAGATTTGAGGATTTATAACAGAATAATGCCCATTAAGCTAAAGAAAAACAAGCTGAGAATCTAAGTTAACGATCAATGCATGAATGTCGAGAGAAATGGCCTCGGTTAAGATTTCAGTGGCAGCACTATATTCAGCGACATTGTTTGTGGTTCATCCTAGACAAATACCTTGAAGGTCTATCAACTCACCATTAGGATTATAAATCACCCAGGCTGCAGAAGACAGATTCCAGGTACTATGGGAGGCACCATCCGCGAAAAAAACATAAGGAGTGACAGACATTTGCACAATAAGTAATGACACAATAAGCAATAAAACACTCGCAAAGCACACCAAGCCAAAAATGTACAAAAATGAAAAAACACCTATGTACAAAAGAAACATGCACAAGAGACTCATGCATAGTATTTTTTGAGATACAACCCATTTCTGGGTTAATCCAGAGGATAACCTTCATAATCAATTAACTCATAAGCCCCGTTCTGCAAAACACGCTTAAAAATATAGGGCCCATGCCACATGGGTTGGAATTTTCCTGCCCCCAGCTTATCATGAGCTTGGTCATACAGGAGGACGAGGTCTCCTTCTACAAAGCAACAAGGGGAAACCAACTGGTCAAAATGATCTTTGACCCACTTTTTCTGTTCTTCTATGACAAGAGCAGCAAAGTGGCAAGTTTCATCAAGCCTCTCTAAATATAGAAGACGCTCTTTTTTTGGCAAAGTATTAGGAAGCAATTCAACAACTATCTTGTAAAGAGAAGGGATTTCGCATTCAATCAGAAGGGTAGCTTCCATATACAAGCTGGAATGGAGTGAACCTGGTCACATCCTTCATTGAGGTTCGGTAAGCCCAAAGAGTTGTAAACAACATGAGATGCCAGTTTGACTTATGCATCCCAATCGTACATTGAAGCATAGTGACTAGAACCTTGTTCACAGCTTCAACCTGGCCATTGGCCTGAGGTTCGTACAGCGTTGAGCTGTCGTGACGTAGACCCAACTTAGAAGTCAACTTAGCCGTCATGTAATGAAAAAAATGAGAACCGTGATTGGTAACAATGGCTTGAGAGACACCAAACCTAGTAATGACATGATTGAACAGAAATTGTGCAGTTGTCTTACCATTAGCTGTAAGTGCAGGCATTTCTTCGACCCATTTCATGAAGTAGTCAACGGGTACGATAATATAAGCATGCCCCCCAGCTAAGTGAGGGTTGCACGTCATAAAATAGATGCCCCACTTCACAAAGGGACCAACGGTAATGATAGGATGAAGATGGGTGGGTGGCGCGTGCTTCTTGCACTGATCAATCTGGAAATCGTGACACTTACGGATATCAACAATGCAATATTTAAAGATGGTGGGCCATAAATAGCCAGCACAAATAATCTTCTATGCAGTAGCATATACAGACATGTGACCGCCACAGGTGCCAAAGTGAAAATCATTGAGGACCTTTTCAGCCTCCTCGAGAGTCAAACAGCAGCGGAGAACAAAATCAGCTCCAATGCAGTAGAGAGTATCTTCAACTATGCGATAAGGTTTTGAATGATGGCGGATGTGTCGACGAGCATCCTTCATCAACTCAGATTGGAAGATGGAAGTCTGAAGATATACAATCATATCACTATACCAAGGATCGAGGGTGCTAATAAGAAAAGGTGTGTTGTCTGGAATGCATTCCTCGGAACCAAATGGAGCAGAATCAGAAGGGAGAGAGCAAATCAAATCGGCGAAAACCAATGATTTCTTCAATTTGGCGGTAGTAAACTCCAAATAGAACTCTTGGAGGATAACAATCCACTTCAAGTATTTCCCCCCCAGCAATTGACAAGTCAATATGGGGTTACAATCATAAATCACGGTCACTGCGTGCAAGAGAATGTAATGACGAAAACATTGAACAGCTTGAACAGCAGCCAATGCCAACTTCTCGACATGTGCGTAACGTGTTTCGATATCGAGAATATTCAGACTCATATAGTAAAATGACGTGCTTTTCACCATCATCGTATTCTTGCACCAGAAGCATGGCAATAGTGCTAAACGCGGTAACCAAATAGAGGGAGTAATCGCGATGATAATTGGGAGGATGCAACAAAGGAGCATTGATCAACAATGTCTTCAATGCATCGAAGGATTTTTGGGTGATCTCATCCCAAAGGAATGGGATGCCTTTCTTAAGTAATCGTGTAAATCCTTTGGCCACTTCGGCATAGTTTGGTTTAAAATGGCGTAGGAAATTAGCGATCGTCCCAAGGAGGATCTCGTTTAAGGGATCAGGTGAATCCGAATCGTTGAGCCAAGGGGATTGAGAATAAGTGTCAAGAGACATACTCAAAGGAGCATGATCAGAGGACGGAGGAGCCGAAGCTGAAATAAGTTCACAATAATAAATCTCTATTGGGCTTAACAGCATCGAGTCACCAAACGAATCAATCTGCTCAGGTGAAGGGATGACCCATGGATCAGAAGACCTGGAGATCATGTTAACCTGAATAGTGTTGGGTGGAGGAAGAGGAAAAATACCCATGAGGGTAGGAGCTTTAAAAAGACCTCTCCCTATGCTCTCATAAGGTGTAGGAATATGATATACATAAGGGATGTTTCTCTTGGAAGACGAAGAAGTGAAAAAGGTCAACTGATCGATAATGATGATCTTTCCTTCATGCGGAAATCGAAGAACATGAAAGAGAGTGGATGGCGACCAAGGAGAAGATTATAATTGAGCTTGGTGTAAACGACTTCAACCTCAACATTAACTTTTTTCCCTTCTAATGTAATGGATAAACTAGCAAGAACACCAAGAGGGCGAGATTCCCTTCCAACAAAAGCTTCTAATGCATTTGGAGATGAATTGAGGGTTGGAGAAGCGATGGCTTTCCAGCAAGCAGATGACATGACGCACGTAGATGCACCCTTGTCCACAACCTCTCAATGGATATTCTTTCCATTAATCCCAACTTGGATGATCAGTTCAAGCTGGTGAGGGAGACGTGGGATGAAATTTTCCAAATCGAAAGTGATAAGGCTCGAATCAATGGGATCAACCCCTCCGATAGCAGATAACAAAGCCTTTTGTTGAGACAGACAACTCTAAAGTACTTCCAATGCAAACATAGCAAAGGGCGCCTGAGCCAAATCCTCAACAATAATGTAATGCTAAGAAGCACGTGTGTTAGGATTGTAAGAATACTTACGGAGTACATCTTTGGAAGGTGGCCATACAACGGGCTCATTACTGGGTCTTTCAATATGAAGAGGGCCAAAAGTAGGTGGGGGAGGAGGACCATCAGCGATTTCTTTCCCTACTGACTGACGCGGTTCAGTATAACCTTTAGATCAGGTAGTAATAGAGACAGATGCATAATCGTTCATCATGAAAACCTGATAACCAAATGGGCCGAAGGACTGAGGTTGCTCCACCAGTTGAGTTTGTTGTGATGGAAATGGTTCTTTAAGAAGATCCAGAGTGCCTTGGGTGCCTTTGAGAAATCGACTCACCTTGGACCATCAGGGACAGTCCTTGTTGTAATGCTCTTCATCACAAATCAAACAAGGGTACTTTAGTTTGTGTTGTGAACCTTCATCAGTACGAAATTTCTGAGAATCCTGTTTCGGGGTATCGGCTTTGGCCTTACCTTTACCCTTATTTTTACCCTTAGAAGTTTTATCCGTCGGATTGGCTTGGATGGAATTCACTTCCGCAGTTTTACCAGAATTCGAGGTGGCTAAGAAGAAATATCATTGGAAGAAGTAGATTTTTGCTTCACATGATTTGGAGAAGACTTCTGAGAAGTCTGAGACACAGAACCTATGATGTTGTCGACGGATGGCGTCGTCGGTTCTTTGGAAGTTCTAGGTCGAGGGGCATCAAGCAACCGTTCGTACAATGTGTTGGACTAAGAGTACACAAGATCAAGGTACTAGGCATGAGCGATGGCTTTTTCCTTAGTAACACATGCCCCCATAGAAATGTACTTAGAAATCAGAGCAACAAAGGAGATAGTGAACCTATCAGTTAGAAGCTGATCAGGAATATCAAACTTGATCAGACAACAATGCCGCCTCCGTTCATGAATATGATTAGAGATATGAGTAGCTCAATATTGTTTCAAGGATGTGAGGAGGTGCTTCCCAGTTTCATACGAAACTGGCAACTGAAATTGCGTGAGAAATTCCATGGCTAAAGAGTTGAAATATTGGAAGACGTCACGGGAGAGTTCAATGTACCACTTGGCAACGGCACCAGTGAGAGTTCGTTGGAAAAAATGAAGTCGAATGGAATCGTCAACCCAATATTTAGAGGAACACCAAAGATGGTATGTCATAACATGCACTTGCCCTCAAATTTGGGACAATCTCCACGAATTTTGGTGGGAACTAGAGGCCAATATGGATTATGAAGGATAGGATCGTTCGTCAACTTCGACACATTGAGAAGCTCCAACGTAGCGAGGAAAGGTAATCGAGGATAGAAAGGCATTGTAGGTCGTTGATAGAGACCAGTATTAGGATTCCACCCAGGTTGAGAGAAATTATACCCCCATATTTTTTTGCCAGGAGGATTCTTATCCATAGGGGTTATAAGCCTGATAATTCTGCCCATACATGGGTTGAGGACCAGGATATTGATTTTGAGCATACCACTGAGGTCATGTCTGAGCAACATATGTATTTTGTTGTAGAATGTAAGCAGTGCCTTGAGGTGCATTATACAACACTTGAGTTTGACCTTGAGGAACGTACGTAGTGCCTTGAGGTGCACTGTATAAAAACTGGGATTGACCTTTAGGAATGTAAGTAACACCTTGGGGTGCACTATATACCACCTGAGATTGACCTTGGGGAATGTAAGTAGTGTCTTGAGGTTGAACGGGTTTCCCCTAGGGTTCAGGTTCACCTAGATACTGTGGTTGGACAGGCTGTCCCTGTGGAGCAGGTTGGCCTGGATGCTGAGAGCCACTAGGTTTCCCTTGTGGAAAAGGCTGGCCCGATGGTTGGGATGGGCCAGGTTGCCCTTGAAGACCAGGTTGACCCGGCGGAGGACCGTAGGGTTTTCCTTGTTGTACAAAAATTTGGCCTTGTTGAACGTAAGGCTGGTGCTGTTACACAAAATTTTGTCCCTGTTGTGGATATATTTTCCCCCTGGGAACATAAGATGCACCCTGTTGAACATGAGGTTGACTAGCAAGACCGTAGGGTTGTCCTTGTTGGTCAAAAGGTTGTCCCTGTAAGGGTTGTCCTTTTGGACCATAAGGTTGTCCCTATGGACCAAAGGATTGTCCCTGTTGGACCAAATTTTTTCCCTATAAGGGTTGTCCCTATGGACCATAGGGTTCTCCCGGCTGGTATATGGTCTGATTGGGATCAATTGGAGGCAAATAGACGAGATTACCATACACATAATGATGAGGAGGATTACTAGAATTTTGTGGCTTTTGAGAACCTTGAGGGGCGGAATTCTGCTGCTGAATGGACAACAGATACTCATCGAATGTCAAACCTCCAGGAATGGAAGCAGAAGCCATAGGCGCACTACTAGCATGTTGGGTTCCTAAAACGTGAGGCTGTGATCCACTCACATTGGGTATAACAGGTATCGTGGCATTGATAAAAATGGACCTACGAATAGTAGAAGATGCTGAGGATGAGTGAGTCATATTAACAGTCGAGGCAGATGAAGCCACACAAACAGTGGGCCAGACAGGAACAGAGGTTACAATCATCGACATCATGGGAGTCGAGGGTAATGCCCTCAATACCGAGACAGATGAGCTTCCCGAAGGAGTCGATGTATCTGACCATATCAGGTTCTAATACAACGATGCAATGCCAAAAATGATCTGACCCTGTTAGCACCCAATCTGAACCTCAGGCTGAAAAAGGCAAAATCAGGGTAACAACTAAACCACGCTCAGCCTTGTAGCTAGCCCTACAAGGAAAGGAGAGGGCTCTCTCCGTAGAATAGATATTCAATAAAATGGTAATGAACTGATTTTAGGCTAGGCATATAAATCGGAAAAAGATTTTTAATGAATTACTAAAATTTCAGGGATGTATGGGACAAGAGGACAGTATGAACTGAGGAATTAAATCGGGATACAGAATATTTCATAGGGCAAGATAGGCAGGAGGTTTAGCAATCAAGTCTAAATAAGATGAAATGGAAAGACTGTTGAGAAGCTGAAAAGGGCATAATAAATGAATCCTTTTCAAACAGAAGAAAATACACAGAGTATGAATGATTCCCCAAGGCAGAGCATATAAAATGGATTCTACCTTTCTAACTTGAAAACATTCAACTGGAAATGTTAATGAATGAATGGTGTAACATAACAATGTACAAATGAAACATAAAGGAGAAACATATGCTAAAACTCATACCACATGAATCCCATAAATTAGAGCTGCATCACTTTATTTAATTCCCTGCCAAACTCTACAACGGAGCACAGAGCTCACTGCCACACTATTCCCCTACTTCTGGGTTTTTAGACCTCAGGCTCTTTTTTGCAAATAATTAGAATTTACAATAAATAGATGAATTTTGCCAGAATACAAATCAATGGAAGGGGAGAAATCACAACCGAAGATAGAAGGCCAAAAGCCAACAGTCTCTTCGTAAAGGAAGAGCTGCATTACATCTGGCCAATGAGAAGGCAAAAAATTGTAACGTAGATTTCTCTACAACGTAACTGAAGATGTGATTGTTACAATTTGGGTCTCGGCCTCTGGCTGTCGCTTTGCTTTCCATTATTCCTTTTGAATAACTGGCTTTTAATAAGATGTCGTTGCAGTAAACTGGAATAAACTGAAATAATGCCTTACGTGAAGGGAAATAGTGAATAAGAAGGAAGGGAGAGGAGGCGGGACCAGCATCTTAATCGCAATCGGGATCGGGGAGCGGGAAAATATATACAAAATAAAACTTTCGATGATGTTGGATTAAACCAGGGGAAGTCCTTTAATAAATGTAATAAAATGCGATTTTGGGACTTACAAAGGGGAAAGGGCCTTTATATTATAATGGGGAGTAAGTGTTGTATGGTGGGTCTGGGGATAAAATCGCAATCGCAATATTGGAATTTGCGATGGGAATTTTGCGATTGGAATTTTGCGACGGGGATTTTGCGACGGGAATTTTGTGATGGGAATTTTGCGATGGGAATTTGTGATGGGAATTTTGCGATGGGAATTTGCGATGGGAATTTGCGATGGGGATTTTGCAACGGGGATTTTGCGACGGGGATTTTGCGACGGGAATTTTGCGATGGGAATTTGCGATGGGGATTTTGCAACGGGAATTTTGCGATGGGAATATTGCGATGGGAATTTTGCGATGGGGATTTTGCGACGGGAATTTTGTGATGGGAATTTGCGATGGGGATTTTCCGATGGGAATTTTGCGATGGGAATTTTGCGATGGGAATTTGCGATGGGGATTTTGCGACGGGAATTTTGCGATGGGAATTTTGCGACGATCGCACATCGCACATCGCAAATTCTACATCAACAAGACACTTAAATCTCTAAACTTGCGATCTTGCGATTTTGCGCTAAAGTGGTGGGGTTTATATACATGATATAACTTTGTTATAAATTTTGTGGGGTATTGGTCGGAGAAGTGTTTAAGGGGAGGGACTTTGTAATATGAAGTTTTTTATTATAAAGTCCAAAGGCATGGAGGGGAAGTGGTTGGGTAATAAAATTGCATATTTTATTAAATGATTTACAATGCGATATTATAATCGGAAGGGGGAAGGAAGGGGTTTTTAAAGGGATTTGAACATAAAGTTAAAGGGAAAACATGGGAAATAGGTGGGGCTTAGGGAATAGAGGACTTTTACTTCACTTAAGCACAAAATTCAATCCAGAAGCCAGTTTTGAGAGTGTAGTATACCGTTGGAAAGCTCTTTCCGGGCTCTTTCTGATGGATCTACTTTGAAGATGATTTGGCACTGAACATACTGCGGAAAACTTCTCGGAAGGCAGAGACATCACTTTGTGGAGATAACAGCTTCTGAATTGTGGCTGAAAGGCAAAGTATCATGTCTTCACCTCAAAACATGGTTTTGAGGTGAAGCTTGCATCAAACCAAACAAATGATATATTTGATCTTCCTGGTGCTATGACTTTGTATTTATTGAATTCCTCATGACTTCGCTGATCTTTATTTGACACTTGACTCATTAATTTGACCATGGCGAGACCTTAGAGACTAATGAGACCGATCCTATGACCTACTAATATGATTTTGAGAATGAAAGTGACAAATGACTGAAGATCGTAGGAAGGAAAATCAGCAAATACCTCATGAGGGAAAACCAGTAACAAATTACTACCATCAATGAATCCATGACCTAACGGAATGGCGAAATTGATTATTATGGGACTCTAATATGCAAATGCAAAAGAGAAATTTTTATCACTAATGGCAGTATGACTAGAGTGACACTAACATTGGCTCCAATGGGGATGGTAGCTCCTTGGAGGTGCCAAGAACACCGTAGAACAAGTAGCCTTATCCATTGGGCATGGAGTCAAAAATACTGAAAAACTGACACAATGCATACTGACACTGACTCAAGACTAAGACTGAAAAACTGAAATAAACCAAACCATACACATATCATTCAAGTTTTATAGCCTTCACTTCAGGCCCCAAACTTCAATGACTGTGTACTCTGAACTCTGATAAACATAACATGGTATATACAATGATGATGACATATATCTTGATCCTTTGTTTTCAACAATGGTAGTGCTTCAAAAGCCTACCATTTACTGCTCCTCCAGGACAATTTTGGCCATCCATTTCTGAAAGCAAGAAGGCATTCTGTCCTCTGTAAGCTGAGATCCTGTATGGTCCTTTCCATAGATTGTCGAACTTACCATGCTTCCCTTTGTCTTCATTTCTAGCATCCCATTTCAACTCTATATCATCCAGCTGAAACTTTTCTGCGTTTGTCTTCCTGTCATAGATATTTTTAATTTTCTCCTGCAACTGAATAACGTTCTGTGACACTTCCTCTCTTGTTTGCTGAAGGTGGATCATTTGATTGATTCTTCGCTGATTGTCATTGTCCTCGCTGGCAACTTCTTGCAATAATTTCATAACTGGTACTGTAAGGGATGTAGGAAAGACAGCGTTAGTACCATAAACCAGCTCAAATGGTGACATACCTATTGATCTTTTACTGCTAACTCTGTCTGCCCACAGCGCGTTGATGAGCTTTCGGTGCCAATTTCTTTTGTTTGCCTCCAGCATTTTTTTAATTATATTCACCAATGATTTGTTAGATGACTCAGCCAGGTCATTTCCTTGTGGATAATAAGTTGTCGAATGGCCCAGCGCAATGTTGTATTTGTCACAAAAGTCGATCATTTTCTTGGATCTGAACGCTGCTGCATTGTCTGTTACGATTTTATAGGGGCAACCAAAACGAGATAGAATATTCGATTCCAAGAATTGAATGATTACCGCGTCTGTTTCTTGCCTAGCTGGGACAGCCTCGATCCATTTAGTAAAGTAATCTGTCCCTGTCAAGATCCATCGGTGCTGTGCTGAGGACGCAGGATGAATCTCCCCTATAAAATCGAGCCCCCACTGCTGAAAGGGCGCGTTCACTGAAACTAGTTTCAAAGGAAGTGGAAGCAATTTCTTCTTCCCTTGGAAGATTTGGCATTCGTGACATTTCATCACTGTCTTATATAAATCAGAAAATAATGTGGGCCAATAATATCCTGCTCTCAATATCTTGTTAGCTGTAGTCTTCCAAAACAAGTGACCGTCGCAGTCGCCTTTATGAAAATCGTGCATTACCTTCTGCGCTTCTTCTTGAACCAAACAATTGAGCAGAACGCCTCCTGGATCTTTCCAATATAGAGTGCTGTCTAAAATGCAGTATTTTGCAGATTTTAGCTTCAGAGATCTACCTTTGCTCTTGGACATGCCCGTAGGAGGAGACAAATGCTGAAGGATATAGACGATATCTGAATACCACGGGGACCGTAGAAAAATGTCTGCAATTGGAACCAGCAAACCTTCATCTTCCTCTTCTGCCACTGTTGTTATAAGGTTTATATCTAAGGCGTGCAGATTTGATTGGGCCATCAATTTCTCGAAGCCTTGGCCTTTAATCAATTTCGTGGGCTTGATCTCCAAATCATACTCCAACATGGCTGTTATCCACTTACCTCTTCGACCTTCTGGATCAGTTTGCATCAACACCTCCTTCACTGCTGCGTTTGGGACATATGCTATAGTATGTGAATGCAGAATATAGACCCTGAAATCCTTCAATGCTTTGATAAGGGCCAATGCCTGTTTTTGAATGATATTATACCTCAAAGCAGCGTCTCTAATAGTTCTACTGAAAAAGGAAATTGGCTTTTCGATCCCGTCTCTCTTTTGCATTAAAACAGCCGCTAAAGTATGCTCAGATGCAAACGAAAATATGATAAAGTCTTGAGTGTAGTCAGGACTGATCAAAACTGGGGCATTGGACAAAGAAAACTTTACCAGATTGAATGATTTGATAGCCTCCTCACTCCATTTAACAGTGCTGTCTTTCTTTAACATATTAGTCATTTCCCTCAAATGCTCAGCTAGATTGGGTATAAATCAACGTAAGAAGTTCATCTTACCATTGAATGCTTGGATCTCCTTCTTGTTTCGTGGCAGGTCTATGAGCTGGATTTCCTCCACTCTAGCTGGATCGATGCGAATACCATCTTTGGAGATGATATGTCCCAGCAGCTTGCCTTCATCCATGGCGAAGAGGCACTTCTTGGGATTGAGAGAAATTCCGAACTTTCTGCATCGCTGAAAAACAATTCTCAAATGGTACAAATGCTCATCATATGATCCTAAAAACACTGTCAAATCATCCAAATAAACAATCAGAAAAACATCTTTTTCATTTGCAAAGGCGATGTCCATTTCACGTTGGAAAGTAGCTCCTGCATTCTTCAGTCCAAAAGGCATTTTGGCATACTGGAAGGTTCCCCAGGGTGTTGTGAAGGCAGTTTTATCTTGGTCCTTCTCATGCACCAAGATTTGGTTGTAACCTGAGTAGCCATCAAGTAATGACATCCTGGATGCTCCAACTACTCTCTGCAGAATATGGTCCATTTTCGGAAGTGGATAATTATCCTTTAAGGAAGCCTTATTCAAGTTCCGAAAATCTATGCACAACCTTATTTCTCCAATCTTCTTACGTACCGGGACCAAATTTGAAATCCATTCAGAAAATCTAATGGGGACTATGATACCAGCTTTGTATAATCTGTTTACCTCTTTTTCAATGGATGGCAGCAGCTTCGGATTGATTCTTCTCAGCTTCTGTCTGAATGGATTTTGATCTGGCTTGATAGGAATAGTATGCTGGATTATGTTCCTATCATACACTTTCCAATCTGAATAATCCCATGCAAATACATCAGAAAATTCGGAAAGCAACTTCACATACTTATCCTTCGCTTCAGGGGACAATGTCTTTGACAATTTCACGAACTTGGGCTGATCAGGTGTTCCAAGATTCACATCTTCAACTCCTTTCTCTATGGGCACCAAGCTTGGCTTCTTTGCAACATCCTCCTGATCAAACAGCTCCTCTAGAGGTATGAGAGCTCTAGGAATTACGTTATCTTTCAGCTGCAATATGTCCATCTGGTTTGTTTCCATTTCTTGATCATCCACCATATACTCACCTTCTATGAGAGTGTCCTTGAATTTTCCATCACCCTGCAAAAATGCATTTATCTCATTATCATCCCAAAATACTTGCCAATACCTCAAATTATCCGCAACAACAGGCCTATGTTTGACATGGATTTCGAATTTGTTGCTGGAGTTCATTGGAATTTTTAGGTTACTTGCAGTAGTTGCAAGAGAATCAACAATAAGATTCTGCATCCTGGGCACTGCTGTCAAAGTGTACTCTGGGAATGTCTTCAAAATGTCCAGAACTGCATTTCTGTATGCCCTCAGTCTTGGATGTTTAGCTTGGTACTCTCCTTTCACCTGCTTGATTATTAACTCAGAGTCACCATACACAGAAATCCTTTTTTCCTTCAACTTCTTCAAGATTTTGAGGCCTGCAATCAGAGCTTCATACTTTGCTTCATTGTTAGAGCATTCAAAATCCAACTTGTAAGCACATACTCTAACATTACTAGGGACCTTCTCAGGTTGAAAAATAGGACTCCTAATCCATATTCCAATGCCAGCTCCATCCTTACCAATAGCTCCATCAAAATCCATACTCCACAGAACTTCTTCTTCTTCTTGTAGATGCTGAAAATTTGTTTCTTTCTCTTCTTTGCCTTGGCTGATTTCTGGCTATTCATTATCCATTTGCTACTGGCAGGCAGAAGGCTTAGAAGTACTTGCTGCTTTGTCTTTTTCCTGTTTGAGGATTTCTCTGAAATTTTCTGAAATCTTAGGTATCTCCTCCACTTGTACCAACTGAACATCCTCATCATTTAAACCACCATCTGAATATAAGACAAAAGACTCTAAATCTGTGTGTACTGCATTGATGGGATGATTTACTGGCTTGTCTTTGCTAGTGATCATATATTTCATTTTATTTTCCCTATATAACTTTCTCAACTAGCCAAACAGAGGGATTTTGGCATAGGAGAAATCAAGCTGTATGGTCCCCTTAAGTTTGGCACCCCAAGACCTAGATAGGAGCATTCCAAACCTTAGTGGGACATCAGCAACAACTACATCCATCAAGACATTTTTGGCTGGGATTTGATCTAAAGACACTACTAAATCTTTGATGAGACCAATACAGTGGACCCTACTTGAATCAAAAGAGTACAAATCATGGTATTTTCAAGTAACATCAAGGCCTAACTTCTCCATGACAGCTTTGGGCATTAAATTATGGGAGGCCCCAGAGTCTAACATGGCATTATGCAAGATAAACTCATGTAACCTAAGACTGAGGTAAAAGGGGGGAACTTCATTTTCTTCAGACTCTTGTGTGGCTGGACCTCATCCTCCACATTAACCATATCAGAAAGAGGGTCAATTTGCAAGACTTTAGACACCTGATTTTTATATACACTATTCTTTACCAACTCGGTCAAGGGCACGGACACTTTCAACTTGAAAATTTAATTTTCTAAATTAAAGGAGGGAGCTTTTTCTACCTCTTTAATAGGAGGGTCTTTCTTCTCCATTTGTTCTCTCGCTACGTTCTGCTGGCCTTTTTCTTTTACGGCATTCTCAGCTATGGGTGCTTTGCTGAATGAAGGATTGGCCGGCTCTTTTCCTTTTTTCTGTGCCTCGTCCTTCATTTGTAGTTCCTTTCTCCTTTGAATGGGGCTGATGGTGACGTTTCTGTTCCTTAGAGAATACTGCCCTTGCTGGGCTGACAGCGCGTTCATATAACCTCTCTGGTAGTCATCAGATTCCTTTTCTAACACCACGTCATTGGCCAAAATGAAATTTTCATCCCCTTGAATGTCTGGAGTCGCCACTATGTATTCTTCGTCTGCTATGAGGAAAATGGGTGCACCATCAACTGTGAAAAAATGATTGGTTTCAAACAGAGGACCATCATCGTCTGAGTCAGTCCCTTGCACGTATTTCTGCTGTAACAGTGTTTTAATTGGCTGTTGTGGTGCCGCTTGGTCCTGCGCCCTTTGTTCTCTCTGTCTAATTCTGAATTGTGTTTGTTGCTGTCCTCTAAAATTTGGATTTCTTATTTGAGTTTCAGGTCTATCGGAAATCGTCAAACGCTCAACCATCTTTTCCATTGTACGAATTAGAGTGTCCATTCTGCTGTCCGAAGTGGAGGCTTCCTCTTTCACCACGACTTTCTTTTCGATTCTAGCTCGAGCTCTTCTGGTCAGCAGATTAGCTTCAACGCTTACTGCTATTTTTTGCATTTCTTCAAGAGACGGTGGATCTCTTTCACGCAGCTAATATGCCATATCGGCATCAAAACCGTCCGGAAACTTTAGCATAGCTGAATCCACAGGTGGTTTGAGGTTGGCCGGAATAGCATTGTATGCAGCATTGAATCTTAAACAATAGTCTTGCACAGTTTCACCCACATTTCTTTTTATATTCTCATATTCAGACAGAATTTGGTGTGGGTTCCTTTTCACCTCCCACCGGTCTAGGAACTGTGTGTGTAACTCTTGCAAAGTGTGAATAGAGCCTGCTGGTAAAGCTCTGAACCACTTTCTCACTTCACCTCCGAAGCTTTGAACAAACAACCTGGTTGCTACATTCTCTTCTTCCACTTCATGCAAGTCAAAAAAGTCATTCATCTTGTCAAAATGCTGCTGGGTTGTAATGCCCTGAGTGGCATCAAAGATAGCAATTTTACTCTGATAATCAACAGGCATATCATTGAGAACCTGAGGTAAAACCAAGGGTGCATACCGGGCAGCCATATTTCTGGGAGGATTTACCACAGCGTTTGTAATGCTGGAATTTGAGGTAGGTGTTGATGGAGGAGATGAAAACTGGGAATTGATTGATGGGAATGCTGATGGATCAGGAGGATGGAATGCTGCGCTTGATGATTCTGAAGGCCCAGGAATATAAGTTGCAGTGATGGACTGAGGCGAATTCAAAATGTAGTCATCAATGGAAGAATTTTCTCTTTGAACTTCAATATCTACAAGAAACTCCGGATCTAAAACCGTGTCTTCAAGTGAAGTTTCAGACTTACTTCTAAACAAAGAAAGCTCAAAATTCTCATCAAAAGAAATCTCCTCTACTAAAAAACATTCACTGGGCCAAGTATGGGACATGAAAATAGGTGTAGGACTTGGCGATCCCTCTTGTCTTCTGACTATTCTTGGGATAAGATTCGGATTTTCGAACACAGGGGGAGGATTTGGATCAGGATTAGCCCTTGTATATCTTCTTGAAGCCAGTGTGGTCAACTTACTACTATACAATATTTATATCAGCCTAGAAAATTCTGAAATATCATCATCGAGACTTTGCAAGAAAAATATTACTGGGGTGATAAATATTCTATGCAAAAGTTTGCAATTGCTTCCCCAGTGGAGTCGCCAGAGATGTTAGCACCCAATCTGAACCTCAGGCTGAAAAAGGCAAAATCAGGGTAACAACTAAACCACGCTCAGCCTTGTAGCTAGCCCTACAAGGACAGGAGAGGGCTCTCTCCATAGAATAGATATTCAATAAAATGGTAATGAACTGGTTTTAGGCTAGGTATATAAATGGGAAAAAGAGTTTTGATGAATTACTGAAATTTTAGGGATGTATGGGACAAGAGGACAGTATGAACTGAGGAATTAAATCGGGATACAGAATATTTCATAGGGCAAGATAGGCAGGAGGTTTAGCAATCAAGTCTAAATAAGATGAAATGGAAAGAATGTTGAGAAGCTGAAAAGGGCATAATAAATGAATCCTTTTCAAATAGAAGAAAATACACAGAGTATGAATGATTCCCCAAGGCAAAGCATATAAAATGGATTCTACCTTTCTAACTTGAAAACATTCAACTGGAGATGTTAATGAATGAATGGTGTAACATAACAATGTACATATGAAACATAAAGGAGAAACATATCTTAAAACTCATACCACATGAATCCCATAAATCAGAGCTGCATCACTTTAATTAATTCCCTGCCAAACTGTACAACGGAGCGCAGAGCTCACTGCCACACTATTCCCCTACTTCTGAGTTTTTAGACCTCAGACTTTACGCCCTTGCAAATAATTAGAATTTACAATAAATAGACGAATTTTTCCGGAATACAAATCGATGGAAGGGGAGAAATCACAACTGAAGATAGAAGGCCAAAAGCCAACAGTGTCTTCGTAAAGGAAGAGATGCATTACATCTGGCCAGTGAGAAGGAAAAAAATTGTAACGTAGATTTCTCTACAACGTAACTGAAGATGTGACTATTACAATTTGGGTCTCGACCTCTGGCTGTCGCTTTGCTTTCCATTATTCCTTTTGAATAAATTGCTTTTAATAAGATTCCATTGCAGTAAACTGGAATAAACTGAAATAATGCCTTACGTGAAGGGAAATAGTGAATAAGAAGGAAGGGAGAGGAGGCGGGACCAGCATCTTAATCGCAATCGGGATCGGGGAGCGGGAAAATATATACAAAATAAAACTTTCGATGCGGTTGGACTAAACCATGGGAATTCCTTTAATAAATGTAATAAAATGCGATTTTTGGACTTACAAAGGGGAAAGGGCATTTATATTATAATGGGAAGTAAGTGTTGTATGGTGGGCCCGGGGATAAAATCGCAATCACAATATTGGAATTTGCGATGGGAATTTTGCGATGGGAATTTACGATGGGAATTTTGCGACGGGGATTTTGCGATGGGGATTTTGCGACGGGGATTTTGCGATGGGAATTTGCGATGGGAATTTGTGATGGGAATTTTTCGACGGGGATTTTGCGACGGGAATTTTGCGACGGGGATTTTGCGATGGGGATTTTGTGACGGGGATTTTGCGATGGGAATTTGCGATGGGAATTTGTGATGGGAATTTTTCGACGGGGATTTTGCGATGGGAATTTTGCGATGGGGTGCAAAATGGGGGGGTTTGTGACGGGGGGATTTTGCGGCGGGAATTTTGCGTTGCAATGGGAATATTTCGATGGGGTGCGATGGGGAGGGAATTTGTGATGGGAATTTTTCGACGGGGATTTTGCGATGGGAATTTTGCGACGATCGCACATCGCACATCACAAATTCCACATCAACAAGTCACTTGAATCTCTAAACTTGCGATCTCGCAATTTTGCGCTAAAGTTGTGGGGTTTATATATATGATACAAATTTTTTATAAAGTTTGTGGGGTATTGGTCGGAGAAGTGTTTAAGGGGAGGGACTTTGTAATATGAAGTTTTTTATTATAAAGTCCAAAGGCATGGAGGGGAAGCGGTTGGGTAATAAAATCGCATATTTTATTAAATGATTTACAATGCGATATTATAATCGGAAGGGGGAAGGAAGGGGTTTTTAAAGGGATTTGAACATAAAGTTAAAGGGGAAACATGGGAAATAGGTGGGGCTTAGGGAATAGAGGGCTTTTACTTCACTTAAGCACAAAATTCAATCCCGAAGCCAGTTTTGAGAGTGTAGTATACCGTTGGAAAGCTCTTTCTGAGCTCTTTCTGATGGATCTACTTTGAAGATGATTTGGCGCTGAACATACTACGGAAAACTTCTCTGAAGGCAGAGACATCACTTTGTGGAGATAATAGCTTCTGAATTGTGGCTGAAAGGCAAAGTATCATGTCTTCACCTCAAAACATGGTTTTGAGGTGAAGCTTGCATCAAACCAAACAAATGATATCTTTGATCTTCCTAGTGCTATGACTTTGTATTTATTGACTTCCTCATGACTTCGCTGATCTTTATTTGACACTTGACTCATTAATTTGACCATGGCGAGACCTTAGAGACTAATGAGACCCATCCTATGACCTACTAATATGATTTTGAGAATGAAAGTGACAAATGATTGAAGATCATAGGAAGGAAAATCAGCAAGTACCTCATGAGGGAAAACTGGTAACAAATTACTACCATCAATGAATCCATGACCTAATGGAATGGCGAAATTGATTATTATGGGACTCCTAATATGCAAATGCAAAAGAGAAATTTTGATCACTGATGGCAGTATGACTAGAGTGACACTAACAGACCCAACGTATGATAACCACGTGGGACAAATACCAGCTGTGAAGAAGGTTGACTTGAGACATAAGGAAAATTCTCCAGAGGGAACTGATGATCTCCTGTAGAAACATAAAGACCTTCACTACTGACAAGAATCGAAGAATCCATGTCAGATGAAGCCATGTTATCATCAAAAAGGTGACGAGCAGTGGCAAGTAAAGAAGTGGCAAGTAAAGATGGTTCCGAAGTAAGAAGAGGGAACTCTTCCTCGTTTCCAAAACCAGACCAAGCATCCTGAGCATGCCAATTGATATCAAATGGCTCTTCAAGAGGACATTGGGTAGCGAGAGGTAAGATACTCGGAAGGATAGACTGCCATAAATTGATAGACCTAGTAGGCTGAGATGCTCCCGAAGAAACTTGAATAGAAGGATCGCCACTAGGAGGTAATGAAGAGGACGACGAAACTGGTGGTTCCGCCACTGTGACGTTGTCTCAAAATAGGAGGGAACCAAGATGACCAATTCGAGGCTTTAAGATAAAACAATAAGGAATTACTTAAGAACAGGCCAAGAAAATATCTTTAATGGGCATGTGATCGTAGGAAATTTATTTTATGACATTGAAACAAAACTCTAATGTTTCATATTTTAAGAGTCAAGAAATAGGAAAAAGGTGACTCTAGTCACTTTCAATTTGAACAAGAATGAAAGGACAAGTGCTCGATGATATTTTCAATTTTAGAGGGTCACAAAAAGACCAAAATGACTACTCAGGGAATCTAAGCAAGAGCGTGTACCAAGTTTCCATGAACTTCAATATACACCTTGGTGATCAAATGAAAGAGAAATGACCAAGGACTTGACATACGTGCAGGCAGTCTTCCTGAATATTGTGTTTGGTGTATCATGGTTACAGGGCGGCAGACTCAGCTTCCTATGGATAAAGGATTGCAACCTATGAGGGTCTCCCTTTATATACTCGACAGTACGAGGAGCACAAGTCTGTGCTAGTCCTCTCTAATTCCAGATGGCGAATGACAACTACTAGTTTTAACGACGCTGGACTAGGTCACTAGCCTAGACCTCTAAATATATGTGTGTCAGGTTTCAATGCTTCCTTAGGTTGATTGAATTCATTTTAAAGTTGATCTTGAATTAATGTTGCAATTTCAAGGCCTTACCGAATGTAATCTCAAATTCTTAATGCACAACTACATGCAAAAGAAAAGCATTCCCATTCAATGAATGTTAGCTAAGAGAAGGATAGTAGTTCATAACCAAGCAGAAATCAACTGAATCACAAGAATAATTTCACTAATGCATCTAAGACAACCAAAGCAGAAAACAATAAACTCTTTCCTTGTTCACTAAAATCTACTAATGCAAAATAAGGTTTTTCATTTTCAAACTAAGAGAAAGAATGCAAATTTTGTCTTTTTAGATGAATGAGAAGAAAAATGTACTATTACACTCAAAATCAAAATGGACACTAGTTTTGAGCAATTCCAATGAAATGGTCTAAAGCAAAGAGATCAATCCAATACAAACATCAAACATACTCAAAATAGAGCTGCATTCCTTCAAACAAAAAAGGGATTTCGAACCGATTTAGTGAGAAATGTAATCTATGCTCAAGGTGATAGATGGAGAGCTAAACGAAATCAAAGGCAATCATTCAACAAACCAAAGACACGTAGAAATGAAATATAATCCAAAACAACCAGTGGACAAACTGAAATGATAGAGACCAAACTGACTCAAACTCAACTCAGAAGGCTCAGTGATGAGAGAGATGAACAAGCAGCAGGAGACACCTAGAAACCCTAGGATGAAAAAATTCACTCATAAAATGAGGGACAAACAACTGAGAAGAACAAGACAAGAGAGTCAAAAAAATCCCAGTGGACCAATTGAAAGACGAAAATTCAACCCAGAGGCAAGGAAAACTAACAAAACTCAGCAGAGAGGCTAAATTTTAAACTACAAGATTTGGCGTGTCTATTTAGCTGTAATATGTGCTAAACAGAGGTTAGCGCACCTGTGACAAAAGTAATAAGCACCAATCGGTGCGACTATTCAAGAAATGGTAGCGCTGAGCTAGAAAACCATGGAAAAAAATAAAAAATGACTAAGCAGAGGTCAGACTTGACATTCTGAGACTGAACAGGATGGTTGAAAACAGTAAAATAGGCAGAACAAAGAAGGAAAACTATGAGACGACCAAATTTGACTCGACAAGAAAAACACTAGATGAAAAATGAGAGATGACAAACCCACTGATCCCCAGTGGAGTCTCCAACTTGTTGTGCAGGTAAATCCCCTCTGCGGACAGAGGTGATCCCTCTAGCTCTGGGGTGGGTTTAGCAACAAGGGAAAATGCTAATCCTTAGGACTCCTAGTTTATGAATGAAAATGACTTGGGATATATGACCTACCTTTGTTCCAGCGCTCTTGTTGAAGCTTGTTGCAGTGATCCCCTGATCTTCGTCTTTACACATCGCAATCCTTCAGCGGTAATATCCGTGTACCTGCACAAGGATCAGAGAATGATGACAACATATGAAAACATACTTGCATTCATAACTATTTGATTGGTTAATGAGAATCAAATGTATTGCATAGGATTAAACATATCAAATGCAAAACAAGAACCGAAAAACCAGTCATGTATTAATAAGTAGAGAGAAGAAGTTTACATTGCATCCTGCTTCGATGGGTCCAGTCAAATGCATCTCAAGCATTCGTCAGGGATTGGACTTGGCGAAGCAATGGGCCTAAACTCCCTCTCAACAATGGATTCCTCTCTGCTTTATTCTCATACTAGCTATAGTAAGGATTGTTCAACTAGCTGCAACTATGTGAGAAGGATGTATTTATAGGAGAGGAGGAGGTGGTTTGGGATCCCTCATAAGGTGGAAGGGAGGCCTTATCCTTTGGGGAGTTTCTCAAATGTAGGAAACAAGAAGCCAAAGGAAGGAATTAGACATTATTCAGTCGAACAAACCATGATGACTCTGCTCACGAAGTAGATAGGAATGGAAACTTCACTTCTATTTTTAAAAAATTTCCAAAAACAGCTCAACGCAAGCAGTCCACTAAGACAGAGTGCCAATGGGCATGAGGCCCAGTGCTAATTTCTTTATGGGCACGAGGCCATAAATTACTACCAGCACCGACTGAAATGGTCCTCCAATGTTCAAGATGAGGATTGCAGGGATGGTGATAAAATACTATGTAACAAGAGGCTCACAAGCCTATCTGCTGATGGGGCCACTGTATCCATGACATTCCAAACAACCTCCAAGTGAGCGAAGAAGACGAGGAATGATAACTACTATAATAGGTACAATATCCATAAAGGGGGCAAGGGTGAACTAATAGAACCAATCAACATGCCTAATGTTAAATTCACCTATTATGTTATTTTCAGGAAGCTCATGTGACATTTCTCCATGAACGAGTGCACATTAGATACAATTTGAGTGGAAGAGAACTGTGTACAGGGCGCATAGTTGAGCTGGTGCAGTTTTCTACTCCAAGAGTTGTTTGATGCCTGCAAGATGTATATAAGAGATCCACCCACTTTATCTATGGATATATTGTTTTTACATTAGCCATGTGGAAATGGTTCCCACCATAGGAGCGTGAATTGTCTCTAATTGCATAATACCAACCAATGGCTCCCCGGTATACACCTTGGTGAACCTCGAGGGACCCAATAAGCAAGGCAACTAATGAGGCCTCCTTTATTGGATGGTACCATAAGATGCTAGAAGTATTCGAGGCCATGAAAAGGGTCCCAAAGTTGTTACTTGATGATTACTCAATGGAAATATGGTTCAACATCAGTCATGGAAATGTCTAGATACAGTTGAAATGTGTCCATCCTGACATGTTTCAAATGAGGGTCCAAAATTTCATATTAACTAAAGAAACTTTCCACGCGGAGGTTAATTCCTGGTAGGGGATCATTAGAGAAGTTCGAGAGGGGAAGCATATATATTTCTTTGGAGGGATGGTGGTACAACCACTACCGGGGGATACATCTGCAACATCAAGGAAGTGGATGACTGAGGAACAACTAGAACTAGTCATCAAGAAGCTCGAAATGCAAATGCACTCTATTCAAGAAACCATGGTGAACATCAAAGTCTCGGTAGGTGCCTTCCCCAATTTCTCTGAATTTCAAAGTTCAAGGTTGTATGAGTCTATGGATGGTGCTACCCTTGTTTCTTCCCTCTCTATATTGGGGCCCCATTCCCATTTAGAACTAGTGATCCCAAATCCTCAACAACTGAAAGATGTAAAACCTCCAACTAGGTCCAAGAAAAAGAACACAAACACCTCCACCAAAATTTTTGATCTTACAAATGAAGAACCCTAGTCATATACTTTGTCACCCATTCTCGAATAACATCCACCCTCCACTGCCATTGTGTCACCTCGATCGCACAATCCATCGCCCCGTACAAAATCCAATCCTGCCACCCTATCAGACACCTTACCCTTCAAAACACTGCAAGGAATAGAAACATAAATGGAGGTTGAATCCATTGTCTAGCCCATTACGACTATTGTTGGTAAAAAATTCGCTCCAACGTCCATGTTATCCTTATTGCTTGAGTCAGGTCCTCTCATGGTCATGTGATTTGGTGATTAATTTTTAGCTCAAAAATGAAAGTTCCCAGAAATTCTTAAAACCAACGCCAAATCGAAGTGCTCGTAATTATGAATCCAACGACGTCTCTTTCACCTCAATCCGACACTGTATGCTCAAGTTACTGCATGCTGGCCATTCGGTGAAACAACTAAAATTTGAGCAAGGAAGTTGACTGGGAAGCTGACTGGGATTCCGTACTACTGAGTCAGTAGGGTGACTGTGCAGGGTACGACCCAATGGCAAGTTGTCACTTGGTAGGTTCCAATTTGTTATTTTTTGGGTGCATCTGATTAGTTGATCATTGTTGACTGTGTTTTTGCGTGGACCAATGATTGGGTGCCACGTAGCCCAATCATGGGCTACCACGTGGCACCCCGGTGGTAGTATAAATTTTTTTTATGGCTTCGGGTGAGGCCCAAGAGGTTTGAACATGGAACCTCCTATCCACTAACACAACACCTTACCACTATACCACCAATGGTTCTTATTAACCATGGTGCTAAATTTTTATTTAAATCTTTTCATATGCACGTTTAGGGGTTAGTGGAGAAATAAATGAACCTACATAATACATCGACAGGAAGCAAAATTGTCACTCATTTAGTGGATTCTGGGGCAAAATTGTAGGATTGTTAGATAGTTGGTCGAATTTGTAGGATAGTTAACAGTCAAATTCATGGGATAGCTTTGAAGCTCATATATTTTTTATTTTTTCACCAAAATGAGCACAAAAGAGTCCACTTAGGGGTTTTTGGATGTTTTGAATCCAATGGTGACCTCTAATTTCTAATTTGAGTACATCTAAGGAGACTTTTTATAGGTTTGATACAATAGGTGTATGTATTTATCCAAGTTTGGAAGACGTTTTGGAAGGTGTTCAGGCATGGAGTAGACCTTGTAGGGGTATTATCACCTTCAGAAGTTTACAGCAATAGCTATAACTTATAGGATTCAATTCAGGTACACTTTTCTCATTATGTTATGTTGAGAGAATTTTTTTTTTATGTGCTTCAATGTGGAATTAAAGTGTTCACATGCTCATTTTAGCTCATTTTAGTTGGAGTATGTCATCTTTGTAGGAGATTCTTTGTGTTTTTTTTGTTTGTGAGAGTTCTTTGTAGGAGAACATTACCTTGTAGGGGTAATAGCTACATATTTACCATCAACAAACTTTAAGTACTTCATTTTGATACTGAATATATGAGTGGTCTAGTCGTGTTGACAGGCCCGAAGATGTAGCCCAGGAGGGGTGAACTCTGTCTAGTCATGCTCTTCATTCCTGCATGATTTATGTGATTTTATGTTTCTTATGTCAAGTTTACATGTGAAGATTAATTCATGACTTTAAGATACATTGAAAAACCTATTGGATTCAAGACCCATTTTTTCCTTGCAAAGCGTCGGAACGATCCTTATTTGTTTATGATATTCTGAGGAAGAGGATCAGGTGGTATCAGAGCTCTATCTGACCAAGTTGCAAGAATGGGAAGAAAAAGAGCCTCCAAGATCTAGAAGAGAAAAATTTGGCTCTTCGTATGGAGAACATTGAGTTGATAAGGATGTTAGAGATGGATGAAGAGGACAAGAGGCACATTTTCTTTATGTTTCTGCAAGTGCTTGATGAACAAGTTGTTGAAATTTCTACTCCTATAATAGCAAGAGAAACCTCCAGAATGAAGCCAATATGTGGTCATGGTTCAAATAGTGGTTTTAGACCATATGTGGAAGACGATGCATGTGCATTTTGAAAGCATCTCTAAGATTCACACCATATGCTAGTTGATATGAGTGGGTGGCTAGAGTTATCATTAGAAGTTGAGAAGATGAATGGAAAATTTAAGGAATTAACTAGCATTTCAAGTACCATTCCTTCCATTTATGTGCCCAAAAAATCTTTTACAGGCTTTGAGCAACATACCAATTAAGGCATAGGTATGGATCTTTTATCCAATATGGGTTATGAAGGTGGAGGCCTTGGCATAAATGGCCAAGGTATCACCAATCCAATCATGGTTGAGAAGAGGCCAAAATATCAAGGATTGGGATACGGTTGAAAGGAGTATGGAGAATGCTATAAACGACTTGAGGTACATCAAACATCTGAGGATGAGATGTCACCACCTTGTGACAATGTTCATTTGTCTCCCAAGCGAGATGAGTGTTTAAAGGGACCTTTCATGTCGTCATCCACTCCACTCCGTCAAATTTGAAGCCCTAGATATAGGTATAATTCTCATGAGTGTTTTCCAATACATGGTAATTTTGACTACTTGTGGAATAAGTACCCTTGTACTTTTTGTGATGCATTTGACCATTGCATGGTTATGTGTGAGAAATGTATGATAATGGTTAAAATAATGGAGCATATTCTAGGCATCAAGAATAATTATTCTCCTTCACATGAGAGAACTTCTTTGTTAGCAAACAAGAGAAAGTTCATTTGTTCTCATTGCAATATGCATGGACATGGCAATGAACGATGTTGGAAGTTTCCTCCAAAGCTTCGTTATAAGAAAGGAAAAGATATTGTGCAATCTAATGCGAGGGAAGCCAGAGGTGGAAAAGAGGACTAGAAATAATCCTAAGCGGCCTACAAGGAAAAGATTGTGCAAAAAGAGAACCTATAGGCCTAGGAGAGGCAAAGTTTGGGTAGACTTATTGTAAAGTTGATTTGTAAATTTTGTAATTACTTGTTGTTGTTTACCTGTTTAGTTATTTTTGTAAAGTGAGCAATAATTGTCACTATGTTCAACAAGTTGATTAATCCAGGTGGATATTGGCAGCCACCTGCCTATTCCACTTGGATCCCCACCATTGTTTCTTTCAGTTTTTTCAGTTTCCTTAATTATAGCACAGTTTACTATTTTTGGCAGTTTTTCGAGTCTTGAACTTCAACAGTCATTTTGAGGCCCTAAACAACATTTTTTTTGGGAAAACCAAGGGCAACATGGGGCTATGATCAATCAAGGTCACTTGAAAGTTGTAGTCCTTGGATAAATATTTCTAACAAGGTAGTGTGCATGTCAAATGGAGATCATATGCCAAAGTTACGACCCCGCAAAGTTGATGTACCAATTAACCCAAATGGGGCCCATAGTTTTGGTGCTTCATCTCCTAGGGTTAGGTTTTTGGATTTTTAGGGTTTCCATTGTTTCTAAATAAAAAATATGCCTTTGAGCCTCATCGCAACACAGTTCAGAGGCATGTAGCTGACACATCTCTTCTCAGAGATAAGCCACCATCGCCCAAGCTAGTTTATTTCCATTATGTATGTAGTTCTTTGATATTAATGTTTCATCTGATTTTACAAAGGTCTTGGTTTGGGTTTAAAAACTTTTCTTCGAGGTTTGGATTTAAGGGAATTTCTTGGAAGCAGACTAATTTTGCAAAGAATTGTTTTGGGTTTAAAGAATTTTCTTGGAGGACATTTCTTGGAGGCGGCCTGATTTTGCAAAAAATTGTTTTGGGCTTAAGGAATTTTCTTGGACGTACATTCAAAGAACATTTCTTGGAGGTATGTGATACATTTTTTTGGATGTTTTTTGTGCTTCATTTTTTTTTGAAAGTATGGAGTTGGGCTTAATTTCGAAAAGACATTTTCTGGAAGTATTTTTTAAAGTGACCTTTTTTTTTAAAGTTGGAGGCATTTTTTGAAGTGATATTTTTTTAGAGTACGTGTTTTGAGTTGAAGTAAATCTTTTTTAAGCTTCGTTTCATTTTTATAAGACATTTTTTTCTCGAATTTTTTAAAGTAAGTGTTTTGGATTGGAGTATGTATTTTTTGCAAAAAAAATAAAATGAATTTTTTTAAATTAAATCTTTTGTGATGTTTTTTCTAAATGAGTTATTGTCTAATTTTTTGAAGGAAATTTTTTGAACTTCATACCCTATTATCATGGGAAATCGAAGGAATTTTGTGAGAAAATATGATCGAAAAAGAGACCCTGAGGAACGTAGAGAATAGATGAGACAATCTCGCAAAAGGAAGTTAGAAGCCCTCTCAAATATTGAAGAGGAAAATCAACCTCAAGCAGAAATTGAAGCAGGTATGTAAATGTAAATATTATGATCTATTGATATATTTAAAATTTTCCTAGTGTAAAATGTGAAGCTTAATTTTTATTTGATGAACTGATTTGAAAAATAGTTTGTTTAATGTAAACAAATAGAGATATTCCTCAAAACATTGATGATGAGATACAAAATTTTGAAAGAGAAAGTGAAAGAGATATTGAACCAATGATTGAAGATGGTGAAAATATTGAAAGAAATCCAAATAAAGAAATTGAATCACAAGGTATGTAAATATATATATATAATATATATTAAACACATGCACGTATTATTGAAATTATAGATATATTTATTAATTTAGTTATTTATTGAATATGTACTATTTTTTCGAATATATACAGATGAAATCACTGTTGATGATGAGATGTTAGAAAATGTTGACACTCACACATATGGAGATAAAAAAACTTGACCATGCTATACGATATCGTGTTAACTGAATTTTTGAAAAGTATTTCTTAAATGAGCGGGTGACAGTTCAGGCTCAAATGTTGAAAGGTATCCTATCATTAAGGAAATTAAAAGAAGCTATGACACTACTGGGTATTTGAAAATCAACCAAAGATTAAAAAAAAATGAAAGAAGATGTGATAAAAAATATGAGTAGTGCTATAAAGTCAATTAAGAGATCTAGAGAGAAAGATGTTTCAATTGTACGTAGAGGAATACAGATGGCAATGGTTTCATCAAGTACTAAAGAGAATCGTTTGGTAACATCTATGGCACGACCACTGGGAACCTCACGAAAAAATTTGCACAAACATCAGAAATTTCGGCTACAAATAGATGTAAATGATGAACTCGCTTGTTGGAGAGCTATTTGTAGACAACCATACAAAGATAGACTTGGAGAAAATGTTAAAAAAATAATATATGAATATTGGAAGAACAATTCGCGTGCTTCGCCAACTGCAAGGCATGTGATGCAAAGAAGAATAGCATGAAATCAATACGAAGAACATGAAAAATATTTCTTGGAAAGCACTCATATAGAGTTATTCAACAAGTTCAAAGAAGAGAATCATCAAATTCATGTTTCATTCAGTGCTTTTGTTCAAAAAAAACCATGGTATGTAAAACCTATCACCGTAAGCGACACTTGTTTTTGCCGTTATCATATGGAATTTGAGTTATATTATGACACATTCCTTGATTTCGGTAGAACATTATGGAAGGATTCACCTCCTTCCACTATCCATGATTTCATATCTCAAATTCTATGTGAAAGAGAAAGCGATGAACTATTTTACAAAAAGAAATGTGTTGGTGGTAAAAAATGAGATGATTGTGGAAATTTGACTAAATTTCAAAACAAATATCGTATTGATATAAATGATCAATCATTGTCCAATATGAAAGTGAAATGGAAGAGATATGAATATATCGATACATCGATTCAAGGTGAAAATAGTGTTAAAAGAATTGAATTACTATAAGACGAAATTTTTCTGATAGACTTTTTGAGAAAGTTTGAGGCAGAAATTTACAAATACACCAAGCATTCCCATAGAGCTCGATGGCAAGACTTGCAATTCAAAAAATCTCGTGAATTTTTTCCACCAGGGACCATTTTGTCTGTGATTGATTTTGCAGAAAACTACACATTTGTTCCACAAAAAGAAATTCAGAGTGAATACTATCATTCTGACCAAGTCTCCATGCTCGTCCATATTCTATATAGACATGCTAAACAAAATGTCGATCATATAGAAAGCACGAGTGAAAATCGACATATAATTAAAGAATATCACTTTTATATCAGTGACGATCGTACACATGATACATATTTTGTACAACATTGTTTTGGAAAAATTTATGATTCCTTGAAAAATTGTGGAATAACATTCAATGAAAATTGGATATGGTCAGACGGATGCACAGGTTAATTCAAATCTGCACGATCATTCTTTTGGTTGTGTTGTCTTCATAAGAAAACCTGCATTAAACATTGTTGGAATTTCTTTGAGACTGGCCATGGAAAAGGAGAACATGACGGTGCAGGAGCATTCATAAAACGAGCACTTCAAAGATATCAAATGAACCACTCTGCAAGCCGACTTGTGAATGCTAAAGAAGTTGTTCAATGGTGCATCACTGCTCTAAGCCATGAGACTAACCCATCAAGGGAAGTGCGAAGGTACATTCAATTTAATTTATATTGGAAATCTAATTTTAAACATTGTACATTTATCGTGCAATGATTATCTTTGATTGTATTTTGATATCATATTTACAAATTCTTCTTTTAATTTTCCATATAAAGGATTTTCTGGCATATTGGGATCGAATACGTAGATAGATCAATTGGAAGTGACGTTGAAACAATAAAAGGGACTCGAAAATTGCATTCAATTCAAACAAAGTCGTCCAGAAATGTGTTTGCATTGGATAAAAGAAAATATTCTTGTTTTTGTGATGTTTGCATAGACAACACAAAATCCAATGACGTTTGTGAAAAAAAAATGTATGTGAATGATTGGAAACATACAGAGCTAAATACAAAGGGAAAAATGTCTGTTGCAATGTTTGAAGAAATGCAATTAGAGGAAACTACAATATCATCCGATGGTGATAGAGTTTCTGATCTTGTTAGAGAAGGTAGCATTTGAATTACTTTCTAATGATTTAAAAATCTAGAAATAAATTTAAATATGTATAATTTTGTTAAGTTTATTTTATTGTGCAGGAGATGTTTTTGCTGTAATTGCACCTATTGACAACGATGAAAATGTGAAGTATTTTTTGATGCGTTGCACTGAACGAAAAATGAAATTATTAAAAAACTATAATGATCACAAATTTCAATATGACAGAGGGTCCATTATACTGAAAGGTTATTTTTTCAGTCAAACTCATCAAAGTGGAGACTTTGTTTTTTTTTTTTGTAAATCTGTCTACTTCTATATTAGTACAAAAATAAATTACAAAGAGGCTGAGGCCTCACAGAGCTAGCCCAGAGAAGAGGCATACTTATCATAAGACCATAACTGTTGACTGACTGAGATAAACTTTGAAGACCAGGACCTTGTCCTACTGTCGAAACAGCTAATACTGAAAACCAAAATGATGATTGGAGTGCTAAACTCGCTACAACAAGTGTGACCATGACAGACATAATCCAGGGCAAAAATTACAAACATACAAAAGGATGCGCTGAAGCTGTGTCTTGCGCCTGAAAGCATGGATAGCAGTGCGTAGGGAGCTGCTAGTCGTCTACGGAGAATTACATTAAAAAGCTGACAAAAACTATGAAAAAGAAGGGCGAAGAACCCCTTCTGAGTACCTGGAAGCCAAAACTGAAGAGCAGGAGCCATTAAGCGTCGTTGGAGGGCGAGGGCTCTTCTTCCACCACAGGGCAAGCATACGGACTGAGTTCAGCATCTGCAGAGGGTGAAGGAGCATGACCTGAAGGCGCGCTCGGCTTGGCTTGCTGGAGCTCTGGCTGAGAGACCGAAGTACCCTGAAAACTTTGCAGACTGACCCCCGGCGGGCAAAACAGTATTCCTTCTTCAGAATCCGGAACAATGCCAGTGGGAGCAGAAGGCGGAGCTTGGGCTGTCGGGTTGATCCTGAATTTGATGGAGACCGAAGCAATGAAATCATGGCGGTTGAAGGAACAAGGATAATTGAAGCGAGCCGAATGGAAGTGCTCAGAGGAGGTAAGGCGAACATGGGCCGCAGAGGTAGAAGGCCGTCTGCCCCGCCCTCGACCTCGTCTTCTGCTGGAAGCCACCGAACGACCAACCTCAGTATCCGAAGATTCCGACGAGGTGGCGGAGGAGGGACATGCAGGTGGTGTAATGACCTGCCCCCGAGAAGACCCTCTTCTGCTCGACATTCTGGGCCTCAGACGAGGCATATTGAGAATGAAAGGGTAAGCTGTCCAAGCAATCGAGAAAGGAAAGGAGCGCAAGCTCTGAGACTGTAAAAAACCAATGGACGGGCTGTGGAAGTTGCAGAACCGGCCACAAGAGACGTGAAGACCCTCCGTAAGCTCGAAACAACAACCTAAACGACACCTCTTGCCATTGCTGGTGCGCAACCAAGGTTCGAAATTGACCTGAGAGCAACTGGAATTCAACGGAGGGACAAACAACACTGGATGTATAGGCGCCATTGCAATGTAATGGTCGAGAAAACGAGGCAGGAGGAGCTGCATTAAAGCAACAATAACTGTATACACTGTCATATATGAGGTGAGCTCGGAGCGCGTAGGGGTGGCGGTGGTGGTAGACCACGTGCCCACCCGCCCCCTTGTCAGCAAATCATAATGTAACTCGTACACCCGCATCCGGGAAGTGGAGACTTTGTTTACTTTGAAGACTATGAACCTAATTCCATAAGTTGTCAATATAGTCACTTGGTGTGTGCAGCACGCATAAAGTTGATAGAAGTTCAATCAAAGAAAAAATAGAAAATTAAGAGATGGAAAATGTCAAAATCCGATCATGAATGGATTATTGAAGATGGAATTCCATTAGAATTTTTTTGATTGAATTGTCCAACAATTTATTCTCTTTGGATTAAATATGTCTTATAACTTCCAGTACTCAACTAAAAATTGAGTTGCTTATGTTATTTTTGCAAGTGTTTGCACATGTACAAATTGTTTTGGTACATGCACGTGCTCTAGTATCAACTGAAAGTAGTTTTTCTATACATGTGCATTGATGAAAAATGTTACGTGTATATATATATATATATATATATATATATATATATATATATATATATATATATATATATATATATATATATATATATATATATATATATGTTCTAGAATGAAATTAATTGTTCAAGTAGTTTTACTATGTGCATTGATGAAAATTTATTTATGTACTCAATATATATGTTCTAGAATGCAATTAACTAGAACTAGTTTTTCTATGTGCATTGATGAAAAAAAAAGTTAGATTTTCTGGTAAAAAGTATGGGCACAATGTAAATAAATCATCCGCAGTATAGTTTTGTACGAATATTCCTTTCAGAAAAGAGACTCGGAGCACTTCTCCGAATTTTGCTGGGATTTGACCCACATCTCTATTCCTGATTGAAAATCTAGTACAAAATTTGTTTGTCCAATGGTCGGATATGTTCAATGTGCATTGATGAAAAATATTACTTGTATTGGATAGATATGTTCTAGAATGCAGTTAATTGTTCCAAGTAGTTTTTCTATGTACATTGATGAAAAACTAGTTGGATTTTCTGGTAAAAAGTTTCAACAATGTAAATAAATCAACAAGGCTACCTATTTGAGTGCATTAACAACATTGACCCAAATTCAACAAAAATATATATGTACTAGACTTATATTTCCAATCAAAATTAAAGGGATAATTTGTACATATATCTACTTCTTTAAACTCTTTTTTCAATTAGAGCTCAATTGATACATGGTTAGTTGCATTGAAAAGCTATGTTCTTCCTATTGGAAATTTTTTCATTCAAACAAGACTACATGTAAAGATCAAAAGAAATCTTAAGATTCCAAATGTACTTCAACCATCCAAAAGGGATTTGTGCAACATTACATGACATGCCATGCCAATTATAGTGAACAACTATCCAATAGAAACATTTAACATTATATACCACATGTGCCAAATGTAGATTGAAACCATCCAAAACTTTAAATTTTTAAAAACTTTTGATAATATATCGTGCAACATTAAAACATTAAAAATTTAAAACATTAAATATCACATGCGAAATGTAGATTG
This sequence comes from Pinus albicaulis, assembly GCA_034641835.2. Classification (NCBI taxonomy): domain Eukaryota; kingdom Viridiplantae; phylum Streptophyta; class Pinopsida; order Pinales; family Pinaceae; genus Pinus; species Pinus albicaulis. The sequence continues at coordinate 1,374,583,609 of CM076584.1, forward strand.
AAACCATTCAAAACTTGAGTTTTAAAAACTTTTTGATTATATATATCGTGCAACGTTACTTCACATGCCATGCCAATTATAGTTGAACTAGATCCAATAGAAACATTTAACATTATATACCACATGTGCCAAATGTAGATTAAACCATCCAAAACTTAAGTTTTAAAAACCTTTTGATTATATATCGTGCAACATTAAAACATTAAACATTTAAAGTTCATTAAATATCACATGCTAAATGTAGATTGAAACCATCCAAAACTTGAGTTTTAAAAACTTCACATGCCATGCCAATTATAATTCAACTATCCAATAAAAACATTTAACATTAAATATCACATGCCAAATGTAGCTTGAAACCATCCAAAACTTTTAACTTTTAATTGAACAAAAAATTATAGATCACAACATTACTTCACATGCCAAATGTACTCCAAGCATCCAAAACTTAAATTTTAAAAACAAAACAAATTATAACACATGTCATTACATAACAATCCAAATGTAGTTCAGATGACAACATTACTTCACATTCACATGCCAAAAGTACTAAAACCATCCAAAAATTAAATAAAACAAATTATATTAACAAGGTAATAAAATATGTCCAAAAATTGTAGATCTCACAAGTATCAAACTGTATCAAGTTTAACAAATTTTAAGACCATCTAAATCTACAAATCATGTCCATCAAATAGAGACGGATCTAGCGTCTTTACTATCAGGGTCTCAATCCACGCCCTATCATGTGAAGCATCATGGGAAACCTACATACACAATGCACATGTACTTGAACATTAAAATTTGATGTTTTAAAAATGAGTGAGAATATATATATCTAGAACTTCATGTAAAAAACAAAATATAACAAAAAAATCATGCAATACCTCATGAGGTTCCCTCTCCATTTGATGAACAAGTTCTGCCCCCATAGGAACATCTACAGCGGTAAACTGTACAATATACATGTACAATTATATATATATATTAAAAACTTTCAAATGAAAATGCACGTGTACATATATAAACTTATTTTAAATAATATTAAAAAAAGGAACTAAAGACAACTTGTTCAAATGTTGTGGATGTTCCTATTTTCGTCGCTAGAGTCTGCGGATTAAAGAAATCTTCTATAGGAACCTAAATTCAAAAAATTTTAAATAACTCAAAATATAGATCTCTCTCTCTCTCTCTCTATATATATATATATATATATATCTCAATTTTTAATGGAACTTTTTGAGGTGGAATATATATATATATATTAAACATAAATTTTAAACTTGTGAAAAATTGTCCATACTTGTGGCTCATCTCCCAAGGAAGTAGAAGGTACATTTCCCAAGGAAGAAGAAGGTACCGCCATCCCAAAAACATCAGATGGAATCAGTATCTGTTAAAACATTTTATCAAATTATATATACATACATGTACATGTGTGCACAATTATTTATTTTAAAATCACTTAAAAAACAATAACATTTGTCAACACATCTTGATGGTCAGACCCGTTTGAACCAGAGGTCCCGAACGTGATATTAACATTTTCGTCACACATCATGTGTGAGAACTGCAAATGGTGTTTTAACATATAATCATAATTTTTTATTAGATTAATGTACATACAAATAAATGTATACATGTACATACACATGTATTTATTACAAATTGTACACATGTATATGTATGTTAAAATAATTTCAAACCCTAAGGTCATTAACACATACCGTTCTGGTGCCCTCTTCCTCATGAAGAATTAGGTCTTGCAAACCATTGCGACAATTTTTTGCATATATTCAGAGATATTCAACATTCATGTTGTCAATCTCCTCATCTCTACAATACACAAAATTGGCACATGCATTTTCACGTGCTCTTTGTCGATTTAAACAAAGATCGACTCCACCCAATCCACTATAAACATTGTCGATCATAACATCCCTTGCTTCTCAACCTATTTGAGAAATCGCATCCATCTCTGACCGCAGAGTTTCGACCCAAAAAGGTCGACTCACCAATGGCGGCTCAGGGTGAGGCAACTCCACATCTCGCTTAGCGCCCTTACAGTCATATAATCGACCTTTCCCCAGGCCAAAAAATTCCGATGGAAGTTCATTGTAGTTGGGTTTCATACCCAAAAAAAATTCTGCATAAAACATTTGTGCAAAATAAACAGGAACCTCGTCGTTCCATGGGAGCCTTCCATAGGTCGCAAGATGCCTATCATACAAATAACGAGCTATGTTTGGGTGCTTGAAATATTGCACCTTCAACATTTTCCTTTTTGGCCCTTCCTTGAAATTAAACATTGACTTGGCCACTTCTTTTGTAACTTTTTTTTTACATCCTCCCATTTATTTGGACCCATTACTGTTTCTTTTCTCTTTCTCATCACTTCTACAAATGTATCAGCCATTGGCCCAAGATTTCTGTACACATTTACAATTTCGCCCAATAAATGTGTAACTATTTCAAGGCTTTGTCGACTCTCAGTAGGTAGAGACAAAGCCACGAGATCTCTCTGCAATTTTGCATAAAGTCTTTCACACCTTTGTAAGGTGCATTGCGCCATGTTGGTTTCCCATGGTATATCAGTAATGTCGGCCGGATAAGTTGTATTGGGTAGACAACCTTCTTCTTGAATGTAGCGGTTTGCCCTGTGTCTATTTTGACCACTAGTTGGAACATTTTCGACCTCTGCATCAATATATATATAATTTTGTATATTAGAAAAAATGCATGTAAAAAAAGTTGTACAAATTTACTGAAAAAATATTGAAATTGATGGCAACCTTGACGTTGTTGGTTAGCATCTTCTCCAACATGACCCTGCTGAGAACCAAACCCAGAATGACCCTGCTGAGAACCAAACCCAAAATGACCCTGCTGAGAACCAGCAACCGTTGATTGGCCTTCGAGGAATAAATATCACCCCCTTCACGCAACCTGCTACCACTCATTGATGGCCCTCTAGGTGGATTTGAACCACCACCAATCTCTCGAGACAAGGGAGAAGCTTCATAAACAAATACGAATTTATAATCAATTGAAAAATACATTCATGTGTACATATAAATACATATACATATTCATTGATTAAATTGCGTGAACCATACCACGACTGGTTGAACCATGGGCATGCTCCATGGATGGAGTAGAAACCCTTCTCCTCTTACCTCTTAAAAATTAAAAAATGAAACTTATTAACAACTAATTTAACTCACAAAGTTAATAAAAAATCAATTCCATATGTACACACATGTATGGAGATTTAAGATTATATTTAAATACCATGAACATCCCCCGATCCCTAAACCCCCATATGGGATTCGGTTGATCTTCGTCATTCATCCTCCATGATATATATATCTATTGGTGGAAATTTACACAAATAGATTTCAGAAAATCAATTTGTAATTTAGTGTACACAAATTATGTAGAACACAACTTTCAAAGCAATAATTGATGTGTGAAACTCAATTTAAGAAAAAAAGAAATTATAAAAATGATAAGTTCACCAAATTGTGCTTTACATGGTGGGAGCACACTTGGTATAAAATTTACCACTTATACACTTTAGTTTGTGGGAGAAATGACACATGTACATAGTTTACCTTAAAGTTGTTGTGTTTTATGGATATTAAAATGAAGAACTTCTATTTAGATCCATTCCAGAGATTGACTGTAGGGGCATTTATTAGATATGTCACCTTTCATAAAAGATGAGATCCAGAGGCTACCTGGCCCTTTACAGACTCTGCCTATAGAACTTGTAGAAGTAAACACTAGAGGCATTAACAATATCAAAGAACATTTTCATGCTCAGACATGGGAATGTGTCTCTTTCCCTACGCAAAAAAATAGTTCAAGGTAGTTAATCTTCATAGACACGTCATCAAGCAGGTCAATGTGATGATCCCCAACTTACTTTTCATGAAATTAGGCTTAGAATCCTCTACAACCCCTGGTGGATGGAGTTGAATTGGAACTAGGTCAAGGCCTTTACAAAATACATGCTAGTGAATAACACTTACTAGGTTATGCCAACAAATAAAGTGGGAGAAATGTTTTCTCCTCGAGGTTATCCAACTGGGTGTGTAATACCAACTTCACCCATTTCCTAACAGGTTTCTCTCTTAGGTTACAAAGTGTATTAGGCCATTAACTTCCATAGACCTCAATAGATTATTAGAGCTGGAATTCTATTTCTCAAGTGTGTAAGAGAAGAAATAATTCTTGTTTAGATTTTAACAATGGCTAAGATGGTCAAATTTTTATTTCGGAAAACAAATAAACTACATATGCAAGACTTCATTATTTAGATGCAATTTTTTTTTCAAATGCAAAATTTAGTAGGATGTGCAATATCTATGCCAATTGCAAGAATATTTAGGGGATCTCTTTGCACTATGAGCAGGAAACAATTTATTGGTTCTCATACTCTCGAGTTGCTTTCTCTATGGAATCACAAAATTCTAGTAGAAGGCCAAGTCGTGAATCTAATTTTGTTGATTGCTAAAGGCGAGAATCACCATAGCTAGTCCATGTAGTCCTCCACCACTACCCCAGATTGATAAGTTGTTAACAATTCTCCTCATTATTTCAAAGAATAAGAAGCCAACCAAATATTTTTATCATGTTAATGATGTTTGAATTTACATTATCACAATTTTTTAGGGAAATAATAATGGTTGTGGTCCATTCCTAATGACAAATAAGGTACCCCTTTAATTGCAAGTTTCATCATGATAGTTAGTGAATTGTTTGGAAATCTATGAAAACTGCTTTTGTGCCTTTGTGGAAAGAATTTTGGTTTTTCCCCCTCTTATTTCAAGCAGATTTAAAAAAATGTTGCTTCTAAAATTTATGTCCATGTGTCAATTTTGATAGGCTTTATGTTGTTGGGCAACTTTTTATAGATACAAGGGATTTTCACATGACTTTTTTCAATCGTTGAGACTTCTCAACTGGGAACCATTTTGTGTGACATTACTAACATGTAATATATTTTATTGATAGTTAAAGGAAGCATTTTGTATTGAAAATGAATTAGAAAAAAAAAATTCAACATTGAAACTAGGATTCATCATGTTCAAACATTCTTCCATAGAACATCCATCGCATTAGAACTATAGAAATGAATAGGAAAAAAGCTATGGTAGGACATGATGTCATGATCCTCATGATGATTGAACATTGAAATTGATGCACACTAACTACCCATTACTAACAATATTCATGATGTTAAGCACAAAATGTGTACAGTATTATGCCAGATGTCATCTATTATCCGGGTAGCAACTCAATGGCACAAATTATTTCCTATCTTGTGGACTTTTAGTTTGATCTTATTCAAAACCTTGTTAGTTATATATTTTTCAATTTCCCGTGGATTCCTTGAATTTTTTCTCCTACCATCTCCCTCTCTCACTCCCCAAATTATTGTCATCAAACATGCCCCATTGAGGATCTGGAGCAATGTTTGCATCATACTTAGAACTGTCATTGCTGCTAATTGAAATTGGAGAGTCATGTATACTAGATTGCTTGCTTTTGGTGGCTCTTACTTGGACAATATCCTGAGATGAGTTTGACATGATGGTCATATGAGGCTGGAAGCTACTTGGTGTAATTTTCCTTAAATCTTGAAAAAAACAGAGCAAAAATGTCATTTTCAATCATTTTTTATTAAAGCTTCTGCATACAACAGATGTTATCACAATTGCAACACAATCATGTTCCATGAGCATGAATTATGAATGTTGCAAGCCAAATTGCAAGGAAATTTGCATTCATTTTAGGCAAAATAAGGCTATGACATTAAGGTCCATGCTAGAAAAAATTATGCAAATAAGGTTGCTGAGTCAATACTTACCATGTGTTTCAAAGCCATAAGGAAGGTTGAGATGAAATTTAATTCAATGTCTCTTAGAGTTGCAAGGTGGAATTGATAGAACTATTTGATTTCTTTACCATAGATAGATATCTCCTTTCATCTATACCTTTCTCTACCATCTTATTTCCAAGTGAAATGGAATTTTTCACATTTTGAATGCCATTACCATGTATTTTGGTAGTCTGCTAGCTAGACCTATCACAAGTAAGGTTGTCATACCAAACTATTTCTCTTGCTCAACTCAGTGACCATGACTCTCTTCTCACACTGCTTACCATAGGATCTTCAGTTGTACATGTTACACAAAGTTGGGGGTTCTAGGTCTACACCTATTAGGTAAAGTTGTATTTTATGGCATTGTGGTCCTTAAATTTGGAGGTGTTCCACTTGAAAAAGTAGGCATTAAATATGGATGCAAAGGATTTGTTTTAACTTTGATAGAATTTCCTTGTGGAATCACTAAATTTCTCGACGACATGATGCTAGATTTTCTCAGAGAAGAAGGTTTTGGAGGAGAAATTGAATTCTTTTGACTTATTTTTGGCATTGAAGTTTGAAATAGTAGTTTTGATGACTCCATTGATGACCTTGCTGAGGAATTTGATGCACACAATATTGACTTTGAAGATGGTTTAGAAGACGTTCAAGAAGTTGTAGATTTTGGTGTTGTCACTGAATGTTTCTTTGTTGTTGGACTTGATCAAGACACAATTTAACTTTACGAGCAGATTGAATACCTTGAAGAGGTTTTAGATTTTGTTGTTCTCACTGAAGGTTTTTGTCTAGTTTTGTTTCTTAAACCATCATTTCCATAGGAAATTTTTGGTGAATATATTCTTGACCTTCATGAGAGGATATGATACCTTGAAGAGGCTACATCTTTTGGTGACATCACTAATTGTTTCTCTGTTATTGTGTTTGTTAAACTTTTTTATCCCAGAGGTGGGTGTTATCCAATGTGAATTTGAAACCCCCCTCACATTTTTCAATGAAGGTTCTATCTGAATGTTAGGTAGCTACATATTATAGAAATTCAATATGATGTGCCAAAAACTTTACAGACATCCCAAAAACAGAAACCACCTATTATATGTCAATTAAATCTACATGGAACCAGTAAGCAATATGGTAAAATATAGAATTATGAATCCCTTCAATCAGTTATATATATATATATATATATATGAAGAAAGCACCCAAAGGACTAGAAATAACAATATAGTAGAGAAAAAGAATAGTATCTCAGCAGCTATAATTGCAAGTCATAAATTAATATCATATATTCCAATTTCAGCACTAAAAGCAAACTAAAAATAACATAAAAGCAGAGACAACATTGTTTTACATGTAAGTAAACATTGTTAATGGAAATATGCAACATGGATTGGCATAATCATGCCTTTATCAATGAAATTTCATTAGACCATTGAACAATTGTGCGCTAACAATATTTAAATAAGTTAAAGGAAAAAATTGACCTATATTGTATAGTTTATGGGACAGAAATCAATATGTAGAAATATTCACTTGGTTTTTATAATTGGGTAGAGGAATGACTTAAAATGACCTTGTATGTATTCTCGTTTTAGAGCTCAAATTTTTAGGAAGGATTTAAGTATCCACATTTCAAGAATCTCTAGAATAGGTTGATAAAGAATATAGGAAGACAAAAAACTAACCAGTGGTGTAATAAATGGATTTCTTGGGAGGTAGATTGGCATATGGACTTTTGGTAGCTAGAAATTTTCCAAATAAGTGAATGTATTTGAAAACCGAACCTCTAGTTTATTTTGGCTTAGACAAGGTCTAGAATTTGAAAAGTGAATTCCCTCTTTCTTCCTCTTACATGTCCAATGATCGGAATCTGGATTGAGGGAAAAAAAATTCCAAAATAAAAATTTTTCATTTTATTTGTTGTACACATGAGTTTTTAAAAGCTAATTAACTCATAAATTTCTCACAAAATACACTTAAAGCTTGACACATAAACCCCTTCCCAATTGGCTAACTTTAGACGATCCTAAACATATTTTTATTTAACTAATGAGGGAGATAGCCCAACAAAACTAGTTTGTCCATATTCAAATCAAGTTGGTATCAAAGTACAATTTAGCTCATTTTAGTCAAGGTTAGTTAGAAGAATTAGCTATTGGTTTCTGTCTTCAATTTCCTCTCAAAATGAATGTGTACGTGCTTTTGAGAGACACACTAGAGGAATAAGGTCCAAATTTTTTATGAAAATGGGCTATGAAAGTAAAGGGTTAAAGGCAAACATGTACAATGCATAGTTGAGCCAAATGTTGTTGAGGAAAGGCCTAATTATTTGGGTCTTGGTTATGGAAAACATGATGGAGAATGCTCCAAATCCAAGGAGGCACATGAAGCTATTCCAAGAAGGAATTTCATTTCGTGTTCATTACCTCAAGCTTGTGAAGTTTGTGTTCATGATGAATGGAAAAGTTTGACACCCACTTTGCAAGAAGATGTTAATAATCATGCAGCTAATTAGAATGTTGAAAGCTCTAGAGTCATTGAATTCATTGCTAGTATTCAGAGGAGAACCACTACCTTATCAAATTCACCTCCTCAAGAAGGCGACAAAGGTGAATGTTCAAGGTATAAATTTGCCTTTAATCAAATTGCTTTTGATTATGATAAACATGGTAAATATTCACATAATATTTGGAAAAGTTTGCATGTTCCTTTTGTGGTTTGAATAATCATAATGTTTATAGATGTTGGAAGAAGATCTCCGTGCACATGAAACTTTCTAAATAAATGAGGCAAAAATTAAAAGGCCCATTGGACAAGGAAAATGATGGTGAAAATAAGATGCAATTGTTTTGCACTCATTGCCATAAGAAAGGTCACCTTGTAGACAAGTGTTGGACTTTGTATCCAAGAAGTCATCCACGACATTTGAAGAAGGTGGAAAGAGATATTGACAAGAATGGAAAAGAGGATTCCATAATCGATGAGGGTCAGGATGATTCACATGATGATGAAGTGCAGCTGAAAGAAGTGCCATTGAAATGGTTTGGTAAGGGATGGTTAGATTTCTTATCCAATTAAGGCCTTGCATGTATTTTGATGTTTCATGAATTTCTTTGCAAATTCAAAGTATGGTGCATGTTGCATGAAGCAAGATGTTGAAAGTAGAGATATGTTGACACACTTAGATGCAACAAATATGAAAATTTGTACATGCTATTATTTGACTTGAGAGTCAGTTGTTTGAAGAGGCATGTTTTGTCGACTTGTGTTTGGTTGATGGTTTTGTACACCAATATGTAAGAGTACATGGAGATATTCACATGATGTGAATTTTTTTTTCCTTGAAGGAAAAAAATGATATGTCAGCGAGCTATGTTTCTGCATGATGTGTTTTCAGTTTGATGGTTTTGTTTGTGAAAAGACGTCACAAGATTTTGGAAAGGTCCACTCTTGAGCGAGAGCCTCATGATTACAACCTAATCATGAGAATCAAATGGGAGTGCATCCTTATTTTGAAAACAAACCTCTAGATAGGATTCTAAGCTACCTAGGACTCAAACCATTATTTTTAAATTTAAAATATCATGGTGTGTTGTTTCAATGCCTAAATCCACAACCCTAACATAAATTGTTTTATTCTTTTTTTGCAGGATTTAGTTGGTTATATTAAAATTCAGTTGAATTTAAAATTCTTGGCTTAGTGGCATGAACCAAACATATTGTACATGTATTAAATGAGGAATTTCTCTCTCCCAATCATTTCTAAATCACCCATATCACCAAGAAAACATGTTTTAAAAGAACATACTTTGGTATGGGAAAGACCTTAGGTCCTTTGACTGTGCACATGTGGTGTGAAAAATTGAAATTGACAATGCAAAAAAGTGAAACTATGAATGAAACCATGAAAACAAAAAACCCAAAAGTGGTAAATGATTTAAATAGACCTAATTAATTATTTACCAACATAAATTCTTCAACTTTTAGCAACTAAATGATAAGTAAAAAAATAAATAAATTTGTAATTATGGTTCGAAAGTTACATAATCTTAAGAAGCATTTTAAATTAATTCTATCTCATAAAAAATATCCCTCCTAACTTAACAAACACTATCTCTTCCCATAATGTTCACGACCTCCCTTCCTTAGCACACAAGACATAAATACAATTAATATTTCAATATGTTAATTCCTATCGAAACAAATGAAAAGTTGTATAGATGGTTTCAAATATTATAAGAAGGTTTTTGATATGGTTGAGAGATTGTGGAAAATAGAATCCATAAACAAATTATTTTTCAAAAAGTATTATTTTCAAAGTATCAACAAGGAATGTACAAGGGTGTTCAATGAATTAACGCTAAATTTAAATTCCATGATGTAATCTTACTCATAATTTTAACAAATTATTAAATAATGATCCAGATTGGATAATTATATTATTTGTCATATATTTTGATGCTTATAGAGTGAAAAAACTGAAAGAATCAACTTGTAGGGTCATTTTAATGGTGGGTGGAGAATTGGGGTCTAAAACCTTTTGAAGTCATTTTGAGGTATTAAATGAAATTTAGTAGGGATTTTTCTATCTAATTCACATTTCTCTAGATCCCTACTATTAATTAGTAGTTTCAATTGAATTATTAGTTTTCTATGAAGTTCCTTAATGAAGTTAAAAGTTAATTGTAAATTAATAGAGCTAAATTACAGTTAACATTAAATGAAATATGGAACTATTAACTATCAATTGAAACTAAACCATGGGGTGGATAACAGAAAACTTTCTATGTTAAGCTAAGTTAACTTCAACAAAAACTACTATAGCTCCCAATCAAAAAACAATCATACAAAAACAGAGCATATTTTGGTTGCCTCTAAGTTAATAACAAGCAAAATAGTTAACTTTTCAGTAAATTACCTATATGTTTAGTTTCAACTCTAATATCACTTTTCATGGGTACTCTTTTCCTTGCAGGATTTTCCCTTAATGAGATTGACATTACTTCTTATCCAGTATTCTTCTGGTTATTTTCATACATTCATGGCCTACCAGCAGGTCAAGTCTAATGTCATAGTTCTTTTCATACATCATGGATAGCCTCAATAGAGACCATGCAACTAAAAAGCATCAGAGAGACTGAGGTGGTACTAAATTCAACAAAAAAAATGCAAACCAAAGCATTAAATTGGACAAGTGATATTGCATAATATGAGATTATGCCATATTGTCAAATCTATCCAATAATCTGAAATCTTCACTACGAATGTCTGTCCCAATGCTATGCCACATAATTACAAGTTGAGTTGAAGAGTTGAAGGTTTCATACATCAGTTAAAAAAAAATCAGAGTTTGAGGTTCAGGAGGAGAAGCATTTTAGTGAAGGGGAGCAGTAGTGTAGAGGGAATTCATGGAATGATAAAGAGTAAACTCATCCTATGTTAAGATATACCAGCATTACAGAGCTGGTAAAATTCAACTAAAACGTAATGATGGTGTGTCCAGATAGAGGGGACTGCTTAAACTAATATCAAACTCCTTAAACTGATATCAAACTGATACAAATATAATGATTACTTGCTCGTTAAAAAAATTATGCATGAATACATTTAATGAAGAGTTTGAACCACTTGTGGTGTGTAGAAATTTGCTGAATAATGAAGATTTATCCACTGAGATTATCCTAGTCACACACTAATTCGAATTCATGCATAACACATAACCTCTTCTACAATTGATCATCAATATGCGGAAATAGAAACAGTCGCATGCGCACAAAAACACAATATGTAATGGGGAAAGCTTATAGCTGAAAACCCCCAGCTATTTTGTATATTATAATAGAAGAGAACATGTAACAATCTCAATACAATACTCCTCACAAGTACTCAGTACTGTCTCCAAAAGTTACACACAAACTAGCTCGGTTTTGAACAAGTCACAGGTTCAAAACTCATCCACTAATTGCCTGCCTCTATTGCGCAATCCAAGTTGGTTCAATGAGAGATCCAAGTTCGAATCTCCTTGGCTTCAACTGCGCAATCCTCATGGGAAATCTCCTCCAATGCTTGTGAAAATCTCATGCACAACTGATGTCGCAACTAATAGCAAACTCACCCTTTCATCTACCTCTTCCACTGGTCTTCACTGAACTGTCCATGCATTGTAGTAAACTGATGTGTTCTTGAGTTGAATAATGAGTTAATAATTAGTGAATTAAATAATATTTAATTCACTCCACTCATCACTAGTGTATTAGCTAGTTAAACTAAACACAACTAGTTCAACTAAGTTAAACCGAACACAACTCCACCAACTGTCTCATCAACTCCACCAAACTCCGCCACTTGAGTTCTAACTGAAGTCAACCATGCATGAGCTCACCAAACCCCTAGGAATAGTGTAATTCCTTCTATCAGATGCATGATCCACATCCGTAGCTCCAACTGAAGTGCTGTAAGAGAATAAATTGAAGTTTATAGTCCAAATATTATTAAGGGCTAATAATATTTGACTGACCTATTTTTAGACAGGCAGTCTAAAAATAGACTTCGACCTGTATGTCTAAAAATAGAGGTCCATCTATTTTTACCAACTCGACCAATCATCCAAGAATAGCATACTGCAACTCCTAGACCATGCTCCATATGTCTAAAAATAGACATAGTCTAAAATAGACTTTGCGCCAAAAATAGCCTGCAGGCCCACTTAGTGAAGGCGACTTCATTTCACTAAGCTCCATCATCTTGTTGCATTTTCAACACTCCCTCTCAACAAGATATGGATTATCTGCAACCCCTATCCTACCTCTGTGGAATTCAAATTTTCTCCTGGTGAGCGCCTACGCCAAGATGTCAGCATCCTGATCCTCCGTGGGAACATATGAAAGTAACATGATTCTCCGCTGAACACAATCTCTGATATGATGGTACCTGATGTCGATGTGTTTGGATCTATCATGAAATACTGGATTAGCCGAGAGTTTAATGCAACTCTGGTTATCACAATAAATCACTGTAGGCTCCAAATGCAACCAGAACAATCCAACGAGGATCTTCCTCATCCAAATAGCCTCGCATGCAGCCAAGCTAGCTGCCATGTACTCGACCTCTGCTGAACTGAGTGCCACGGATCTCTGCTTCCTGCTGTACCAGGAAACTGCTATCGACCCAATGCTGAAAACTCCTCCAGAAGTGCTCTTCCGGTCCGTTGGACTCCCTGCCCAATCTGCATCAGTGAAGCCAGAAAGCTTCACTCCATCCTCCTGTCTGTACCATAGACCATATCCAGATGTGCCTCTGATATAGCGCAATACATGCTTGCCCGCCTTCCAAAAGAGCTTGGTAGGCTTAACCATAGCTTGCGAAAGCTGGTTAACTGCATAGCATATATCGGGTTGTGTATTGACCAGATACATAAGCGACCCCACCAACTGTCGATAGACAGTGGCATCCACTACCTCTGCTGAAGTAGCATCCTCCTTCCTCCAACCTCCAGGAAGAGGAGTATCAACAAGCTTGCAGCCATGCATGTTGAACTTCTCCAGTATCTCCTGGGCATACTTACCCTGAGAAACAAATAGTCCATCACTACACTGCCAAATTTCCAATCCCAGGAAATAATGAAGGAGGCCCAAGTCCTTCATCTCAAACTCTCTAGCAAGATCCTCCTTGCATGAAACTATCAACAGCTCATCACCCATCAAAATCAGATCATCTACATACAGTACAATGATCAACAACTTCCCCTCCACCACAATCTAGTACAGGTTAGGATCCGCCTCACTCTTGGAGAATCCAAGTCCGGTGAAATAACTGTCTATTCGTGTGTACCAAGCACGAGGTGCTTGCTTCAACCCGTACAGTGCTCTCTTGAGTCTGCACACATGCGACTCACTGCTGAAGATCTCGAAACCTTCGAGCTGCTCTATGTACACCTCCTCCTCAATGACTCCATTGAGGAACGCAGTCTTCACATCCATCTGATGGATGTGCCACCCCATCTGCGCTGAGAGAGCTAGGATCGTCCGTATGGAAGAGTACCTTGCGACAGGTGAAAAGGTCTCCTCATAATCGATCCCCTCGATCTGTGAGAAGCCACGGGCAACAAATCTTTCCTTGTACTTCTCCACACTCCCGTCAGCCGCCTGCTTCACTTTGTAGATCCATCGCGAACCCACCACTGATTTCCCCTCCGGTCGCGGGACAATCTCCCATGCATTGTTTCTGACAATAGAATCATACTCTTCCACCATGGCATCTACCCATGCGGGTTCCTCCACAGCTTCCTCGAAAGAGGATGGTTCTATCACGACACATGTTAGTATGAATCCTTTGTCGAAGTGTACGAAAAAGGACCACTTTAGCTACACATAACTAATAGCCCTAACAACAAAAAGTGTCTGCCAATATCTTCAGATCTGTGGTTAGTTGAACATAAAAGAGCTGCAAAAACCAGATCTATGCATGGAAAGACATTAAGCAGAAAAAACAAGGGTTTGCTCCATATACCAATAGACAAGACAAGAACAATTTTTGAAAGAATTTTTATATTAATTGGGCACCTGGGAGGAAAACAAGAAGGCGTATCCAATTCTCCTCGGTGGGATGGGTTCTTGGAAGTCCTCAGCACTTCAGATCTAAGATTTCTCTCTCTTGTTGGTGTAGAAAACCCACACAAAGAATGGAACTCAAAGGGAGCTCACACAGCAAATGGTAGAAAAATGGGACCAAGTGTATAGATCGAGAGTGATCTAATAGGCAACAAAAGGTGAAGAATGGTAGGAAAAACCCTCCTATTTATAACAAAATATTGGGTCATTCTAGATCTTGGTGCATGGGTTAACCAGATCTAGATCCACTTTTTATGGAATGTTTTATTATATTTGTTGGAGGGAAAAGGTATTTGACTTGGGTCAAATCCCTTAATTTGTTAAAAATAAATAAATAAATGATTTATTTATCTTTTTAAGGAAGTGGTTAGAAGATAATCAAATAAATAATGATTTATTTAATTGTTTGTGGGTGATTTGGTCATATTTAACAAGGAATATCATCTAAATAAGGTTTAAATGATTATTCCTAGAAAATAATAAGATAAATAAAGGTTTATCTAATTAATTTCTTTGATTTTGGGTTAAACATGGCTGGGAATAATAATTAAATTATGGTTTAATTAATTATTCCATGAGGAAAATCAAACAAATATAGGTTTGTTTAATATTTCCTTTTGGGTTTTCCTGTTTTAACATAGTGAAAGTGGTTTTACTTAGGGTAAAACTGGTCTTACATGGTGTACTTGGGTCCATCTAATGATAAAAGGTTAGATGACCAAAAAATGGTGTAATAGATTGCCCCCCAGCGTGCGAGTGTCAGGAGCAAATCGTATGACCGAAGTACGTTGTAAGAACACGATCACTAGACAACAAAAGGGATGTCAGAGAGAGAAATGTGAGGTAGATAGCGTGCTGAAGGACTAGACCCTGAGGAGACGAGACTCGCAGGTGCAACAAGTCTCTTTTTTATGAGAGGGTACCTGTGCTGAAGGCGGCGGGGGAGGCATACCTATGCCCGCCGAGACAAAGTACAAAAGAATAGTGTGTCCAGTAAACAAGGGACCGAACCATAAAGTACAACTGGCATAATCATGAGCCAAAAATACAATGAGGAATCCCATATACATGTTGTGCCTGGGATAACAGCCAGGACTTGTACAATAATATCTGAGTACATGAGATACAAACACAACCCAAATGCCCCCTGTAAATGGGGAAGGGCTCAGAAAATCTGACTGATACATGCAAATCAAAGAGGCGCTGCAAGTGGCTACGACCAACATCATCAAATATCTGGAGCTGCATCAAAGGCTGCAAGGAATAGGTCATCCGGGCATGTGGGGGGCTACCTGCAGGGCCACCCCCTCAGGAGGGTTGAGACATCTCACACACACCCGGGAATCATCAAGAGCTGTTGTTGGATCACTGGACCATCAAGTATATGGATCTCGATCATGCTAAAAGGAGCTGGAGAAACAATCAAGTCAAAGGGAAACGAGAGGTCCCTTTGCTTGATCCGAGGCACCGAACAAGAATGGAAGCTGGAACCAAGGTACACCGCCCTCTAGACCTGGCTTCTGGAAGGAATGAGCTGATGTCGACAGAAGGAAGTCCGCCATAGGTGAGGCAATGAGACATCCTCAACTAAGGCACGAGAGAAAGTAGTGGAGTGACGAACAGACTGACACTAATGACGATAGTGAAAATGGGAAGGACTGAGTAGCGAATGGACGACTTCCCTTGTTAGAGCATAAAGGGCATGAATGACATGGCAGCAACTGACACGATATCATAAGGGATAGGGGACAGTGGAACTGAAGGTCATAATGTGCGACACAAGAGAGAGACCAAGCACTGAAGGATGGAGGGCTATAGTGGGGTACAAAGGGACTCGGTATAGACTCCATGGAGGGAATGATGACTCAACTTGGATGCTCTAAACAAGGGTGACTCGATGGTGCTGCCACACAGTAAAGGCCCCAATGGGGGACCGTGGAAACATGAGTAAAAGATGGGAACTCATGACGAAAATCGACACGAACAAAGACAAGTAAGGAGGCAAGATGGTGCCCCAAGTACAAGTGTCGTAAGTGAGTAAATTCGATTTTAAGGAGAGGTAAAGTGACCCTTCTTGGACAAAATGTGTCCTGGTGAAGTATCATATCACAAAAAACTAACAGATACCCATTTGAGGGCTCGGTGAGAGCTTTCCAACGGTGCAGACGGTTCGTCAGATGGGGCTACGGTGTGGTCGCAGCAGTCGAAAGAAAAAACAGGGGTTCTCTTTTACTAAGGTAGTTTTCCCTCCAAAATCACTCATTTGCTATTTTTGCTGTGGTGAATGTAGAGAGGAGAGAAGGCCCTAAATCTTGCGGTGAACGTAGCGGACAAACCGACCGTTGGAATCGAGATCCGTCAGTTGTAGGTAAGAGGCCTAACCTTTCTCTTGCATTTTGATGGATTAAACTTTCAGTTTAGGGCCCAGAATCCCAGAAACAGCCCCTCCTTCATCTCTACGGCCGGGTCGCACTTTTTGGGCCAAAAAGTGCGACCTGGGAAGCAAGTTTCAGGCAAAAAAGTGCGACCTGTCCCAGAAATAGGCAGAAAACTGCGACCTGGGAGATAAGGAGGTTTTGGTGCTATTTTATGGATGGAAGTTGGGTTTTGGTGTTTGGTTATGGTTTTCCCGATCTGTAAGCTGACAAAGATGATGTGTTGTGCAAGTATGGCAGATTTACGGGTTAACTGGAGAGAGAGATACCTAGGAACACTACAGGCAGAGATCCAGGCGGATCAGGGCGTCCATCGTGTATTGGCTAGGTTTGGGGTTCTAAAGTTTTTGGAGAACCCTTTGATGAGAGCAGGAGAACCGTTATTGGCTTGGATTATCAGTTACTGGGATCCAGATCAGGAGGTCTTTGGTGCGAAGAGACACGGTCCAGCTGACAGTCCCGGAGCAGTGTATTTCACAGTGGTCTCCATGCTTGAGATAGTGGAAACACGTTGATATTGCGCGGGGCGGCATATCATGGAAGTTGTGGGGCGTCGTTGTCAATAGGGTCTCCGAGACAAGGGGACTCGGCGAATGCAGATCGGGGATCTAGAGGGCTAGAAACCCATGCGGTGGCCGCAGACTATGCGCTGCGTATCCTGGGCAACTAGGCGCTCCATCACATCACTGGGGGGCAGATGATGATAGTGGAGAGTGTGCTGGGTGGGACCTACTATGGGTGGGCCCAAATGATGTTGGTGTTGCTAAAGCGACAGTTGTCGCTATGCAGGCGGCAGGTGAACCATGATTGCTCATATGGGACTTTATTGTGCGCCTTCTTCTTTGAGAAGATCCCGACCTTGAGGCCTCGTGTACAGCTTCCAGATGGGGGCCCGAGAGAGCCCAGGATGCGCCGTTGGGGACGGCTACTGTGCAGAGGAGGAGGAGGGGCGGTCGGGCGAGTGTTTCGACCTGAGTTTTTTGCCCATTGGGATCAGATGCCATTGTACATAGACAACTATCCCTATAGTGGAGATCCGGATCTGCCACTTCCGCCTGGTCGAGTCTGGGGGCCCGATGGTAAGTGACAAATTGCTATTCTTGTGTGGGCATGTTAAAGTTTTTGAATAGTAATTGATGATACTGATTCATGTACTTTTGGTATGCAGATATAGCACCGGTAAAACCGGCCAGATATATGGGACGACCGGCAGCGTCTGGAGCTACAGGTCCAAGTGGGTCGAGAGCGGCGCAAAATGAGGATGCAGCCGCCCTGCTGGAGGACATCCGCCGTAGATGCGAAAGGTTGTTGACCGGAGTATCGGAGCGCGGGTGGCAGGACTTAGACGACCAGTTCATAGAGCCATGTGTTGGTCTACCCTCGGAGTGGCGAGGTGTCATGTGGCGCATGGCGATGGCCGGTCAGGCTATGCGCGATCTACATGCTGCAGGGGCAGAGCCATTGGCCCGGGATCCTCCAGATAGTGATTAGGGGTGGGGCATGTGGTGCCCCTTATGATGTATGTAGGGGCAGGTGGTGCCCCCAGTTTTGGGTTTTTTGTAACATGCTATGGGCATGTCATATGTATCAGAGTAGATGGACTCTAAACACATGTTTTGCGACACATATTATGGATATGCATTGTTTTTTGATGGTTATGAATGTTATTGTCTTGTATGAAATGTGTGTGATAAATGCCAATCTAGAACATGGTTTGTAATACTATCTACATAGTGATTATGTTCTCGAGGTACATGGTTGAAAGTTATGGTTTCAAATGCACGTATCAAGAGTTTCACTCGTAAATAGCGTCTAAACAGCACAGGGTTATGCACACGATAAACACCATTTAGTTTCATTACAAGAAGTAGGGAATCCAAACGAACATGCAGATGGAGGATGCGATGAAAAAGGGCAGCGGCTAAGAGACCACACACTGCATCATATTCGGCCTGATTGTTGGTGGCAGAACCAATGCAGACCCCGTTAGAAAGAACAAGGGTATGCAAGGCGGTGAAGATGGCCCAACCTGCCGAGGCTAGATTCCGGGAGTAACGACTTGCACCATTGGCGTAACCGATAAAGGGTGTGGACGGGGGGTCCTGCGGAATGGTGTTACAAGACAACAAATGAGGGGAGGAGAGGCAATGACGGCAGCGTGAGTGCACAGAAGACATTGGGTGGCAACTGCAGGAGGAAGGGCAAGGAGCAGGATGATTGTGACTCATATACAAACTGGAGGGTGGTATATGAGGGCTATCGGAAGTATGGAGAGGATTCGGGCTACGGAGGTCAACAGAGACATGGGTGGAGTAATCTCGCGTATGGGTAGAAAAGGGGTGGTTAGGTGACACAACAGGGGAGGATGCAGGGGGGCTAGGCTCCAAGTGTCTCGCAGAGGAGGATAGGTAAAGAATGGTTACAGTAAACTCCATCATCTGAACATCAGGGGGGGGAATGTCGATGGGAGCGAGGGGATCCTCAGGCTGACCTGAAGCATACTGCGCGAGGATGGGAGAGGCGGATTGATTTTGTTCAACCTCATACTCTCGGACCACCTCTAAAGAGGCGCGGTAATGCGTCAAGTGAGGACAATGGTGGGAGTAATGGCCATGAACGCCGCACAAAGCGCAGGGCTTGTTGGTGCGGAGAGTCTTGGGGTTCTTGGTTACGGACGAAGAAGGAATGGAGGCTTCAGGGACCGTAGACTCGGGGAACGCGACTTTAACCATGGGCTGAATACGGGGCAACTCGGGACAAGCATGGGTGGCATGACCGGTGACATCACACAAGGCACAAGGCTTTGCGGGGGGAGGGGGGGGCCGGGTCGGTCGTGGTGGTCTTGTCTTTGGGTGCCCCCTTGCGAGCTTTGCCTTTTTTCCTGGGAGCCATCACGACAGGAGAAGGGTCCTATGGAGGTGCTGGGGGCACAATGGCAACGGAGGAAGCGAGGGGGACCGGTTGAACCGGTGTCAAAGCCATGTAGGGTTTGGGATGACCAGGAGGGGTGGTGGCTTGGGGATCAAGGTACCAGATCGGTATGCCCAAGGTCAGGTTAGGGAGAGAGAGGGTGGCCATGACGGGGACAGAAAAAACTCTGGGAGGGGGAGCCAGGAAAGGGATCTGCCCAACAGGGTAATGACTAGGAGGGACGGCTTCGAGATGGTTAAGGCCAGGAGGAACCGATCCAGGCGGATAAAGGGGTTCAGGGGTACCAGTTGTAGGGGGAGGGCCAGAAGGAGGAGGTCCAGCTAGCTGATATGAATGGCTAGGAGTGGGCTGTAGAGGGTGAGGGGGAGGTTGCTGACTAGCCAAGGCAGGCCGCTTACGGGCAGCCTGAGACGATTGCATCATGCAAACATTCGATAAGCTGGGATCAGTGATAGGAGGAGGGGGAAGGTTAGGGAAAGTTCCAAGCAGGGAGGAATCTTTGTAAACGCCGGGGGAGACACTGGTCAAGGAATCGACGGTTTGCTTGTTGGCTACAAAAGAGATGGTCGTCTCAGGTGAGGTCTGAGATTTTGGCTCATGATATGTCAACTGGTCAATGGTGACTATCTTTCCATTATGGGGGAAAGACATCTTACGGAAAACCACGGATGGGACATCAGACATATCATAGGTGTAGCTTCGCCCCAATAGAATGTTGTAGTCTAGCGGGGCGTCGATGACTTCGACATCAACGCAAACAGTCTTACCGGCGAGGGTGATAGGACAATTACGAAATAGGCCAATGGGCTGGGAGGCATGGCCATCCCACGCTCGAAGGGTGATTGTGGAAGGGGCCAACTCAGGGGATCCGAGTTGCTTCCAAACCGAAGCGGACATCACGCAGGTGGATGCCCCCTCATCAATTATGCACCGGGAAACGTTGGCGTTCCAGATTTTGACTGGGATTTGGAAGGCGACGGAAGGAGGGAGAGGAGGATGGTCCGATTGAGTGGCATCGAAAACAATCATTTGGTCATCAGCAGGATCTACAGCGCCCACGACAGATAGTAGAGCCTTCTTTTGGGAAGGGCACAACTGGAGGAGTTCCAGTGTGGAAATGGCGGCAGGAGATTGCGCCAAATCATCTACTATGCTATACGAATGAGAAGCTCGACCGGAAGCAGCATTTTGACGTAATGTTCCCTTAGGAATCTTGGTATGAACCTCAACTTTGGGTTGAGGGATATGTAAGGGGCCATTCGGTGTCGAAAGAGGCTCTATAGAACCTGAAGAAGGAGGCTCGGAGGCAGACTGAGCAGGAGGCTGGGGGTACTGGCGAGACCGAGTTTGAAGGTGAAGGTCGATAGTCGGGGAAGGATCGGAGTGCATCATAAGGATCTAGTAATCAGAGGAACCAGAAAGGGAAGGGGGAGTGGCGACCTGGCTGTCAGGCGGTTGGGTAGCCATGAATCCTTGCTGAGGGAAAGGATCAGTAAACACAGCTGGTTGGGTAGTGGCCACATTAGGAGGAGCATGAGGGGAGGCGTGCTGTCCGCGCAATGTGGCTTGAGACTCCCACATCTGCCGCATCTAGGGTAAGAGGGGGCAATTGTGGGTGTAATGACCATAAACACCGCAACACGAACAAGGCTTATTTGTGCGAAGCGGCCTGTCCGGCTTGGGCTGAGTGCCCTGTTGCTGGTTGGCAGTGTTAGGGTCAACACCGGGATTGGGTCCAACGAATTTTGAGCGATTAGTTTAGTTTTCTACTCTCAGCCTTCTTTGAGAAAAGAGAATTAATCCTTTTCCCTAATGCAAATACATCCCTGCTGCAGAAATTGTAAGTGTTGTTCGAGGTTTGGAGGAGGCAAGGAGATGGAAGCGCATATCTTGGAGGAGAGTGGCGCACTAGAGGTGCGAGCAAGGTAATGGTTAGGTTGAACAGCATTGAGGTAGCGGGAGGTTGGGCAAAAGGAGGAGGCAGCATGCGTATCCTGGATACATGCCTAGGGGAGGAAAGAGTCTTTGGAGGTCTTTGGCCTCCCTTTGAGAGACCATAGCCATAGAAGGTTGAGCGATACACGGATGGAAAGGGCTCCAACGATACGGGTCGGCGGAATGAGATGCCCTGGGCGTTAGCGCCAGGAATTCCTGAGGTCGGGAAGAGCAGTGCTCCAATGGCAGTTGGCGTAGGTCAGGTCATATTTCAAGGCTATTTGGAGGGCGGCTTCTTCAGTTTGAGGAAAATGGGAGGCGACATCTTTGCCGATGGGAGCTGGAAGGGTGTGAAGGAACCAGTCCATATAAACCCGATCTTCGAAGGGCGGGGCTCGACATAAGCTCCATCTTCTTCGCCATTCCTGAACATGGGCGGAAAGGCGGGTTGAAGAGGATTGCTTGAAGGAAGTCAAGAGCTCCGTGCCAGTGTCGTATCGGAGAGGGAGCTGGAAATAAGACAAAAAGGCTTGGGCAAGGGTCGCAAAGGTGGTATGGGAAGAGGTGGCTTGTTCAACATACCATTTAGAAGCTTCGCCGATAAGCGTGCGTTGGAACAAACGAAGACGGATGGAGTCATCGGTAATGGAATTGGAGGAACACCACATGTGGAAAGATCGGACATGATTGGATGGATCTTCTCCAGCTTGGCCTTCGAATTTAGGAATGTCGGAAGGGAGCTTGGTTGGCATGGCAGGCCAACCAACATTGTGGCGGATAGGGTCGTTGATCAACTGATTGAAATCGGGGAGGCTGAGGCCTGTAATGTACGGCAGCAAAGGGGTGGCCGGGGTTGTTCCTGTGGTGGTTCCGCTAGTAGTAGGGCCGGCATTAGGGCCGGGAGAACCGCTAGCGTTAGGCCCTGGACCAGACATAGTGAAGGTGACAGGGGGAGAACCGGGAGGAGAAGGAGGACCTGATGAATCAGGAGAGGAGTCGGAGTGCGGACTCGAAGGTGGACTGGCTCGACGACGGCGGTGCGGAGCAGGTCGATCAACCGGAAACTGAGGGTGAAGGCCAAGAAGTCTCCGGGAAAGGCGCCTTGGGGGTGCAATGATGACAGGAAGAAGGAAACCGACAGGGGCAACAAGGGGACAGAATCAATTACGGTCAAGGGCAGAAAAGGTGCAGTGACAATTGATTTTAGAGTCTTTGCCGGGCGGTGTTAACCAGGCGCTTCTTCACTTAGGGTCAGTGTGTGGTGTGCGTTAATTTTAATTTTTAAACTCTTTTCGTTTTGAGAGCAAGAAAAAGTGTGCTGCGTAACTGAAAATAAATCTGCAGAGAACAATATATAATGCTGAAATAACAGAACATTTAACAGCTAACCATGCATCAATCTAACCCAAAAAGGCGGGTCTCTCAAAACTACTCTAAAAGAGGGCAAAAATCTAGTCAAAACACACTTAAAAAGAGGCCAATAGATCTAGGGTCAAGAGGGACAGGGATCTAAAGGATAAAGCTGCTGAAAAGAGGTGCAGATCACAGCCAAGAGGCAGAGGCAAGGTGGCTGGAAAAAATGAGGAAATCAGCAAAAAGCAGAAGGGGCAAGGAGGAGGCCCTAAAAGTAGATCCAAAAAAATCTTCAGGAGGTGATTTGAGAGGTAGAAGAGCTAATTAAAAGGGATCTGAAAAGGAGGTATCAAATCTGGAAAAGGGGAGGCTGAAACTTCTGAAAAATCAGACACCTGAAGCAGCTAAAACTCTTCCACCAAAAGTGGAGGGTACTGAAGCCCTAGGGGGCTAGGTTCCCTTGAACCCATAAAAACGGTCGAACTTGGTCCCTCGAGGTGATCAAACCGGTGAAGACCAATGACTACGACAAAACCCCGAAAATTGAGAAAAATCCAGAAAATTGGCGGTCTGATTGCAGGCCTGTTTCAGTCTTGAGTCTGTGAAAAGGGAGCGAGGGAAAAGGTGCGCACAGAGTCAGATTCACGAATTGTGAGCAAAAGTGAGCCAGTTACACCGGTTGTCTCGGTAATGATTTTGGAAAGGATTAAAGTCTGGAGTTGCGAGTTTGGTGTTGCTTTGCGCGATAGGGCCAGAAACACACAGAAGTTAGAAATTTTAATGTTT
Source organism: Pinus albicaulis (assembly GCA_034641835.2). Taxonomy (NCBI): domain Eukaryota; kingdom Viridiplantae; phylum Streptophyta; class Pinopsida; order Pinales; family Pinaceae; genus Pinus; species Pinus albicaulis. The sequence continues at coordinate 1,374,607,548 of CM076584.1, forward strand.
TAGGGTTTTATGTGAGAAAAACAACATAAAAATGGGAAAAATAAACAGCTGAAAAGAAACCCTAGGGTCTGAAGTAGCTGGATATGCAGGAATATGAAAAACGACAGCGGTCGTAATTTAAAACCCGTGTGGAGTCGCCATTTGTTAGTATGAATCCTTTGTCGAAGTGTACGAAAAAGGACCACTTTAACTACGCATAACTAATAGCCCTAACAACAAAAGTGGCTGCCAATATCTTCAGATCTGCGGTTAGTTGAACATAAAAGAGCTGCAAAAACCAGATCTATGCATGGAAAGACATTAAGCAGAAAAAACAAGGGTTTGCTCCATATACCAATAAACAAGACAAGAACAATTTTTGAAAGAATTTTTATATTAATTGGGCACCTGGGAGGAAAACAAGAAGGCGTATCCAATTCTCCTCAGTGGGATGGGTTCTTGGAAGTCCTCAGCACTTCAAATCTAAGATTTCTCTCTCTTGTTGGTGTAGAAAACCCAATGCAAAGAATAGAGCTCAATGGGAGCTCACACAGCAAATGATGGAAAAATGGGACCAAGTGTATAGATCCGGAGTGATCTAATAGGCAACAAAAGGTGAAGAATGGTAGGAAAAACCCTCCTATTTATAACAAAATATTGGGTCATTCTAGATCTTGGTGCATGGGTTAACCAGATCTAGATCCACTTTTTATGGAATATTTATTATATTTGTTGGAGGGAAAAGGTATTTGACTTGGGTCAAATCCCTTAATTTGTCAAAAATAAATAAATAAATGATTTATTTATCTTTTTAAGGAAGCGGTTAGAAGATAATCGAATAAATAATGATTTATTTAATTATTTAAGGAAGTGGTTGAAAGATAATTAAATAAATAATGATTTATTTAATTATTTGTGGGTGATTTGGTCATATTTAACAAGGAATATTATCTAAATAAGGTTTAAATAATTATTCCTAGAAAATAATAAGATAAATAAAGGTTTATCTTTTGGGGTTTCTTGTTTTAACATAGTGAAAGCAATTTTACTTAGGGTAAAATTGGTCTTACATGGTGTACTTGGGTCCATCTAATGATAATAGGTTAGATGACCAAAAAATGGTGTAACACTTACTTCATGGCTTGTATGAGGGAGAGATGAGGGAGAAGCAAGAGTTGTTCTTGCTGTGGTTGCACTTGGGAGAGTATGGGCATCATTCTTCCCATATTTTTCATGATATTTTTGGAAAGGAAGAAGGCACATTCATGGTGCAAGGAGGCTACCCTTCTGCTTTGAAGTATCATGAGATACTTCCATGTAGGAAGAATATCTTCTCATATAGCAAAATGATGGTGGATTAATTTTGCATATGGGATGTCAAATAAAGGGGTCATGGAGCCTTGCTGCAAAGGCCTACAGCGCTGTCACATAGGAGTATGTTCTTATGGATGGAATATTCCAAGGAGAGGATGTATCCCTTCTTCTTGCAGATTTTAATGAGGAGATTCTCATGGGAGGACTTATTAATGAACCTCACTTTCATACAACTCACTATTTATGGTAGGAAATGCATTTTTGTACTTGTTGAATACTCCATTGAGTATTTGTACTTTCTCACCATGATTGGACAGTGCATTGCTCCTCAAGAGAGCAAGAGTATTTTTGGGTTTCATGGTCACTTTAGGGCCATTGTTTATGATGATAGCAGCCCATCTATACATAACTTTGGGCAAGTGCATTGTTATTTTATCTATGTACAGCTAATAGACATTGATGCTTACTTCTCCATATTGGAAGAACAATCATATGTAGCTTGTAACTTGTTGCAGGACCACTTGCCACATGAAATTCTCAAATAGCGGATGGGAAGACTGTGTAATATCCACTTAGAAAACTTTTGGTACCATCCAAGATTGCACATAACTCTCAAAAATTTCCTGATTTGGATGCCAGATGGTAATGATGTGCCATTCATCTTGAATGGAATGGTTTGGGTTGGCATGTCTCATGATTTTGGAGGAAGAGTCTTTGGAGACTCAATCTTCTTCTTGCCATTGGAGGGAAATCATGTTGCAGCCCAAGATATGCATACCCTCTACACTTATCATCAGTGGAGAGGAGGAAAACATGGGATAGGTCATCTTGCCTATCATGTTCTTTTATTCAGCCCACCTACATTTCTGGAGCACAAGGTGGAGGAGATTTTTCATGAGTTACCATGTTCAAGGGTGACTCACTTCATTTGGATGATAGCATGGGTGAGGGGAGCACTCATTCACCATGATGATCATCATCCCTACTTTGTGGAGGCCATGAGATAGCAAGCAAGTTTCCATTCACACTTTCCACCTTTGATTGATGTAGACCATTTGGTTTTGCACACTTGGGAGGAAACATTGGACTACAATTTCTTTGTAGATTCTCTTGATGCAGTGATGGAGGTTGTTGATGGGAGGCCACATGAGGAGGAGGGGAGGAATTTTTCTCTCCTTATACATTTTATTTAGGAAAAGCAAATATTTTGGATGGGAGGGCTACAATGTTCCAAATTAGCCTCAAAACTAAATGGAACATTAGAGTTGGCAGCAGCTCTAGCCGGTAAATAAATGGGTAGAAAAGCCCATAAGTCTCCTAAGGAGGATAAAAACACTCCAAGTGTCAAAGGAGACACTCTTTCTAGCCTAAGAAAACACCTCCATGTGTGAACAGGGATAAAATCAAGCTGCTTTGACTAATTCAACAACACAGTTTTAGAGGAGGAGGAATCCAATGAGGAATAACGCAATTTTGGAGGGAGATGTATCTTGGGATAGAGATGACCTAATTGAGTGGGGCCAAGGGCAAGAAAAATCATGTCTTATATAAGGAAGAGGATGGCAACATTATTGATCATGTCTTAGTCTATTATTCTTGTCTGCCAAGACTTGTTGCTATTTTGCTGCTTAGCAAAGTTGTAGTGCTGTTTACCATTGGGTGTTCCTGGGCGAGAATACCACCTATTTCCTTTGAGGAGCCTTATTGGGAGAGTTTTAATTCATCATTACACATCAGGTTTTTAGGCCAAGCTTCAACCATCTTCATCAGCATAGCTCTGCCGGAGATTGTGCAGTGTTGTTGGGTGTAGCAGTGGAAGGGATTGGAATCCCGGTTTCTAAGCTAGTTTCTCATTGGAGGAAGGTTTCCTTCAGTTGAGATATATGTTTGGAGAGCTCATAACCTTATTTAAGATCTGTGTTATTAGACCAAAAATTTCCCATACATTCCCAGCGTTGTTTCTGCTAGGGAATGCATTATTCTGGAGGCAGTGTTCATTGCATGGTTTGGTGGCTCCGTTGCAGTGTTTCCTTGTGATTGAGAGGTCCATCCTTTCATGGGAGGAAGCCCTTGAGGGATATAAATAATATTAGACATATTTCAGCCTTATAAACTCATTTCCTTTAATGTTGCATTGGTTATTCATTAAATTACTGAATTTCCCATTTTATGCAGAGTGTTTTACAAGAAACAATTGCCGGTTTCTTTTGTATTTTGTATAAGGAGACTAGATCTATGTTCTTCAGCATTTATAATCAATATATGAGTATACATAATTGTTTCCTTAATTTCTGAGTGTAAACCCTCTCTTATACTGCGCATTCCCTTAAGCAGCAACTCCGACATTCTGCAGTCTTGGGGATTTGACACTTTTTGGCAATCCTAGGTGTGGGAGATCTGTTTAACCCACCTAGTTTTCTTTGTTCAGCTCTAATCTTGGATTTAGAATGTATATTGAATAATATATGGGATATAAGAGTCCATTTTACTGTTTTATTTCATTTTTTGCTGGAAATACATTTTTGATGCATGATTCATGAGTTTTTCCAGATTTGGAATAGTACATAAAAGGAACTGGCCATGTGGAGATTCCCAGAACAATGAGAATTCTGATCCCAAGTGTCTAATGCACTGTTGAATTTCGGGAAGTGCATTGCAGTGCACCCTTGAATGGAGGATCTTGCTTTGAAACACATTTAGTCCCTTTAGAGGCTGTGTTGGTGAGTCAATAACTAATATAACATATACTTCAAACCTTGGAAATCTCACAATAGAAGCCATGAACAAATTGTTCTTCTCTTAGGGCATATAAAAACTGAAATATAAGGGGATGATAGACCCTATTTCATTGGTCCTGGGGATGATGTCCAATTTGACCAATTCATGGGGGATGGTGCCTAAATTAACCTATAACAGATATTGCTCCCTGTAGTTAGAAGAGAGCATGGGACTGTAAATGATTATGCTGAAGATTTTATTCATCATATATAGATCACTATGCAGTATGTGGGAATATGGCTAAGATGGAGAAAACTGCACCGAGGGAGGCAGGACTGTGTCGAAGGAATAAGTTTGATGAAGTTCGTCTACAAAGTGACCGTTGGAACAGGAAAAGTTGATTTGACAATGACGTGGCCATTAAAAGGAGTGGGAGGGATGTATTTAATGAGGATATCTAGGTGTATCTCCTACCAAATCTACATTTATGAGGCATATATGAAGGAGACAATGGAGTTTGAATTTTAATTTCTCTATAAATCAGGCATCTCGCTCCACATTCAGACACTTTGCGCTCTAAGTATTAGAATTGAGATATTTTTTCTGAAAGAGTGTCTAACGATCCACTGCATGTCATAATACAAATTGGAAGTGTTTAAATATGAATTGATTAGAGAATGGTTAGGGTACACAATACAACCAAGTATAGCACACAATGACAGCTACACCACCAACAAATGTCATAGGGCTGAGGTCGCCTAGGAATTAGACCGCTGCTTGCACGGCTCCATCCAAAAAGTCGAAAACGGCATTGTTGAGAATGTCTCCCAGGAAGAAAATTCCAAAGGATGAAAGGATTAAGGTGACCCAAAATCGACAGAAGCAGGCTATCGAGGGAGAAGAGTCAGAAAAATAAGAAATTGCGCCAGGAGGGATAGTGGAAATTGATGCGGAGGACGTGGAACCTATCTCCAAGTTTCCCCCATATATTCCACCATGGAAGCCGACAACTATGAAGCCTACAAAGGATCCAGACACAATCAAATACAATATTTTTACACCATTTTTTCCGGATGAAGTACCGATTGAGGGGGATTTTTTGGGAAAAGTGCACCAACTGCGCATGGAGGACTGGGATTTTAACAACCCTAGTAAATACCCATAGTTTGAGACAATCTGGTATATTTGTTGAATCTAATATGATGCTACCATAGTAGAAATATTAGAACCAATGAAGTGGGTGGATGGTGTTGAGCCTCAAAATTGTGCTTTCCTTCACCTCATTTTACCTCATTTTCCCTTGTCCATTTCTATCTTAAACCTAATTGATCAATAAAT